>JAWLRI010001031.1:6660991-6738592 GCA_034781795.1 Crypturellus tataupa
GGAAGGAAGGAAGGAAGGAAGGAAGGAAGGAAGGAAGGAAGGAAGGAAGGGAGGGAGGGAGGGAGGGAGGGAGGGAAAGGAAGTTAATTTGGGAGTTTTCCTCAATCCCAATGTGTGTTTTCTCCAGGAATTTCATGTTTGGAAGCACTGCACTGTGCTATCAGTTGTACTTCATGAGTTTTCACATGACAGTGAGGCCCAGAGTCCTGTGCATCAGGAACCTGCTGTGCTCTCAAGCACTGGCTGTTGAGGCTCATCCGCTGCTGAGAGGTTCCTGGGGATTCCAGACACCAAAGTCTTGTCCTCCTAGTCCATAACTGACTTAAGGCCTCTATTGAAAAACTCGTTGGGTCATTCAATGAAAACTGAACCCCCCTTTCAACACTAGCTAAATACAGATGCCATGTCCTCTCTTGGATTTGAACCAGGTTGTTGGAAGAGGAAGGGAAGACAGTTAGCAAATTGATGCAGTTAGGAATGAAATTGCATGATCTTGTGCATCTTTTAGAGCAAGGTGATTTGCCATGAAATATCACTGCTTTAAGACACATCACTGCATCAATTGTCGGTGCTTTTAGGCTATTGGCCTCACCCATTTATTTTGATGAACAGACCAGACTGAAAACCTATTGGAAAAATAAAGAAGAAAAAATAGATGCGTGTTTTCCTGTCATTTTTTGCAAATAGATTTGTACATCTATTTTGCTCAACATCTGCAACTGATTGATCAAATTCCCCAACTGTCCAAAATACACATGTAAATGTGAGCAAAATTCAATGCTGAAAGCTATTCCTATACCACATATCTTGTGATAACCTGGTATTAAGCCACAAATTTTTGAGTTCAAGGGTTTCCTGACTAACCCTGTAGCAAAAATAATTGAGTGAGTTTCTAACTCTCCTTGTTTTAGAAGAAGCAGCTTCTAAATTTTCAAAAGGAGGATGCCAAATAGAAAGAATCCACCATATGCTGTTATTTTCTTTAGTACATTTCCCAACTTTCCCACTTGCACGAAGATTTTTGCAGGCTCAGGATTGGCAGTGGCGTGGAAAGGATGTGTCATCATCAGTCCAGACGAGCAGTTTTGCTTTGAGGCCACATTCTGTCGCTTTCCCAACACAGTAGAAAATAAACATCACCAATTTTTCACCCAGGTGAATATCTACCGCTCCTCAGTAGATATTCGAGCTGGTGAATCTGACCCTTTCTGCAAATGAGGCCGCTGTTTTTTCCACCACGTCATGACAAAGGATCTGAGCAGCACAGCGGCAGTCCGAAATACCCTTCAGTGTGTTTTAAAAACTAAGTAACAAAAATATGTATAAGAGAACATCCATAAGCAAAGCAAATGTGTAACTCAGTGAATCAATTATTATTTCATTACTAGCAACTATGGTCTTTAACAGAGAACAGAATTTTCTCTCAGATTTGCTGCTCGTTATTAAAATACTACCAAACTACCAACAGCTGCTTGCAGGACAGATACATCCTTTGGATAATCATCCGAGAATGAGTTTTATGTAAGCATAAATAGCTTGTTTTGACTCAGGGTCTTTCAAGCAACGTCCTTGAAAAAAAAAGCACTTGTGTTTGAGTAAAGTCAGCTCAACTATTGTGCTCGTACCCACTTCACTATTACACAGGGATATGGGAATAATTTTTTCTTTCCTAGGAAACCTTTGGTCACTGCCATGAGAGGCGGGTCTTTGAAAAGGCCCAAGGCTTCTGTTGCCTCTATCTTACTACAAAAAAAAAAAAAAATTAGAACATCTAAAAAACCATGTTTTTTGAAATCAGCTCACCAACTCTATTTTGATGTAATAAGGAGTAGTCTCTGGACATAGGCGTGTGCATGGGTGCTGTGGTTGAGAGGCACAATGAGGAGCCAGGTGAGGTGAGGACAGTTATGAGACTTGAGCAGGTCACCCCAGTGTCCTGCACGGAACTTTACCCTGTGGAAGGACAGGATGCACCTAACCAGCAGCTCGGAGAATTTTATTTTCTTTGGTTCATTCTCACATCAGCTAAAGCAAAAACCTTTGTATCTTTTCTGCTGCTGCCACACGTGGCTACAAGCCCAGGCTCGCAAAGATGACACAGGGCAGGTCGCAAGGGCAGCTTCCTTGGGCTGTGCAGTTGTGTCGCTCACCTGCCTCGTCCACTGAAGTTTTAATCTGAGAGAATGTGCAATGTTTAGCACAGAAGGGGGCTGATCCCTGCGTCGAATACTATAAATGATAATATACACATTTTCCCCACATTTGTGTGCACACACGTGGCCTCATCCTATCACTTAATTCTGCAGAAGGACAAGATCCCTCAGATGATAATCTGTTGAATAAGTTATTTCGGAATTGCCAAGTAGGTTATTTTGCACCTCTTTCTGTGAATCAAAATTACTTGGGTGGGAGCATGAATTATGTAGAAAATTGTCTGTCTTTTTATATCTGACTCAGGGAAGAAAATGTTGAGATTTTTATATTTCTTGTTGAATTAAAATTTTAGAGATGATTTGTTACTTAAAATAATTTATTTCAGTTATGTTGTATCACTACATTTTGATAGGAAAATGTTCCATTTTGGTTACAATGAAACAATATAATATACTATGAAATACTGGCCACAGAAACTTGTATTTATTATAGTGTGAACTGTCATAATAAATGCAGTTGGCAATTTTTATTTTATCAAAATAGTGAAGTGATATCAAAACAAAGCCTAAATGATTTGTTTCAGCTTATCCCAGCTGGAACTATCATTGAAACAGACTCCTTCCCAGAAAATATTTTGGTGTTGGCAAACTCACGCTTTTGGGAACACGCACTGTTTTCCCAAGATGTTTCAGATACCCTTCCACACCATTTCCCTCATGCTGGCTGTGGTCTGGGCACTATTTGCAAGACCATAGGGTCAAACATAGCCTTAGATGAGGCACTTAGGGACATGGTTTAACAGGCATGATGTTGAAGGATTTACGGTTGGACTCGATGATCTTGAAGGTCTTTTCCCAACCATAACGATTCCCTGATTCTGTGATTAGGAGGCTGAATTGCAGCAAGGCAGACGGCAACACTGGCCTGTGGCCACTGGACTGTGTCACCTGCAGACCCGATGTGAGGGACCTGCAGAAGGCACACCTTGCCCGTGCCAGCTAAAGACACGTCCTGAGAAGGCAGATAAGGACCCTCGTCACCTCTGCTGGACATCTGCACTTCGGTGTGTCCCCAGCACCGTTCCCCCTTAAGCCTTCTACTTATGCCCCTCCTCCTCTGCCCTGGTCACTCCTCACATGGGACACATCCATGGGTTGTACATCCAGCCCATGTATCCACACTGTGTGGAAAGGGATGAGCTGACAGCAGCGACTCTGTCCCCCCATGAAGGGAGCGGGTCACCCAGTGCTCCATCCCTCCTGCTGCTCTGTCACACCGAAGTGGCCCTTCACCTCTGGCTGTAGCCGCTCTTGGATTTAGACTTGGGAGGTCTGCAAGTTCAATCCGCAGCGCTGATGACTCACACAGCGCTGCTGGGCAATAAATCCCAGTGAACTTTTGAACACAGAGACGTCTGTAAACTGCAAAGCAGCTGAGCCGGGCGGCTGGGCCGGCCTGGGCTCCTCAGCACTCGCAGATGGCTCATGGGGCTGGGATTGACACCATCCTCAGGGCTGGGATGTGCTGCCCGTACGTCTCCTTCCCATGCGCCTGCTGCGTCCATACCTGCAGCTGATGCTTTCCTTGTGCTCCAGCCACTAAGAGGAGATAACCCCTTTGCTTGTTCGTTGCCAGCTCCGATGCCCCAGTGATGGGACCTCCAAATGCAACAGCATTTGCAAGTACAACTGCATCCAAACGCAACTGCAAATGCAGCAACAACCTTGCATGCAAACAAGGACAGCCAGGCACCAAGGAGGAATATCAGGGAGCGAGAGAGAAGTGGGAAGAGGAGGACAGCCTAGAAATGAATGCTTCTCTTGTCTCAGTGTCCCCATGGTGATGTGAAAAGTCATTAGACACCTCAGCAGACTTGCATAGCAGAGTAAACAGCAACAGCTAATAGGACAAAGGCTCTGGCACTTTATCTATTGCCTCTCCTTGGATTCAGAGCAATGAAAGTTACACATTCGCCCGGCATCCTCCTGTGTTTTTAATATTCTGCTATCAGCAAGATAAAACGTTCTTCACTCCTTTTCTTGAAAAATTCTTATAGGGAAAAAGAAAAGAAAAAACTTACTCTCGCTACATGAGGAAGATCCAAGCCAGATTTTATCCTCCTCCACTTCAAGGAGGCTCTTTATAAAACAAATGGTTTTGCTGAACGTCCTTGGTCTGTGCCCCTGCAAAAAGTCAGCAGAGGAGTAAGGTTCAACAGGCAAAAAATGTCCACGCAGCCTAGCAAAGTGATTGCCTTTTGGTCCTCCCACAAGCAGAGAGGCCCCAAGAAGAAGGGAGTGGAGATACAGGTGGAAAAAGACTTCTTGGTAAAATGCTATTAACAGTAGCAATAACGTGTTTGTTATTAGCAGTGATTAAGAACAGCCACATGTGAACCTCCGCTGTGCTGCATCCTGCACAAAACTTGCTTAGCATCAAAACTGAGCAAGAGACCACATGGAAAAATAAACAAGAGGGAAACATGGAGATAAACCTGCTGAGAGGGAGGAGAGTTTCATTTGGAACAGCGATTCCTCAGGAGAAAGGCCAGGAGGACCCGAACCCCATAACAGACCTCTGTTTTATTTCCCAAAGGACTCTGTGATCCTTCACTACCTTAAGGACTTTTTACACTCCTCTGTGGGAGAAATGAGCATGAATCTTACTCCTGATCTTCCTGAAGGACACTATAATATCATCTCTCCCCTTTCAGGAGGAGTCATAATATCAT
This sequence comes from Crypturellus tataupa, assembly GCA_034781795.1. Taxonomy (NCBI): domain Eukaryota; kingdom Metazoa; phylum Chordata; class Aves; order Tinamiformes; family Tinamidae; genus Crypturellus; species Crypturellus tataupa. The sequence goes on from JAWLRI010001031.1 coordinate 6,665,877, forward strand.
CTCTCCCTGCAGTCCTCCACAGAAGACACCCACTCCCATAAACCCAATCCATCACGTATCTCCTTACTTTCTTCTTACAATAATCAGTTATTTCCTACTATTCTACCTGTTTTAATGCAGATTTTTTATCTTTTTTTTTTTATTTTCTGCATTTGCACCAGTAAAAAGTCACCTCTAGCACCCTTTCTGGTGACTAGATATTTAAACTGGTGGTTTTTTCATTACTAGGCTGCACAAGCCAGGCTAGATTAGACCATGCAGCAAAAGCCACTCTTCCTCACAGATGATTAGGAAAGCTGGCATCGCTTATGTAACTTCTTTTCACCTTGAAAGCAGGGTTCTTCCCACGTGTAAAATCATGAATATTTCACCCCAAAGTGGGGCTGCTGCTGAGAATGCTTCAGTTTTCATTTATCTCCCTGTTCTTGATCATGGGGTCGGTTCTGCAGCCCAGTCAGCCAGCCGCTGAGCAAGCTGCAAGGATGAAGCTGCTCAGGAGCTGCCGCCTGCTCATCCGCCTCTTCGGCACCTGAGCGCTGCTGCCTGCAGGGAGCAAAGCCCCATGAGATGCTGAAAACCTTCTCTCCCACCACTGGGTTTTGTGCTGTTTTGTAAGTCCATTGTGACAGCAGAGAAGTAATTTTCTCCCCAAGGATGAATAACGCCTCTGCCCACAACGCTTTGCAGCCGTCCCTTGGCTGCGTGGAGAGCTGGCTCGGAGCGAGTTCTGCTTCCATTCCCCACCAAGGACAACGGAGGTTTAGAAGATGTTGATGGTCCTTGACCAGCAGTATTAAGACACTAAATTACGCTGACATGGCCCATAAATCGCTAAATGAGGGACTCCCAGACAGTGATGTGGCGTGAGCCGAATGTGCTAAGAAGGGCTGCGAGGGCTACCCGCTCGCTGGGATGCAGGCAGGAAGACTCAGCAGGTGAGGGACGTGCAGAGCATCTCACATGGAGCCATTCCTGCCACATTCAGGGAGAGGGAAATACTCCCACTGGGCTTTGCCATCACTATGGAGTGTCCCAGGTGTGTGTGACTTGGGAAACTTTATTGCTTTTTCACCGCGATGCTGGTTGTTATTTACATATGTAAGGAAAAGGACAACGCTCAGGGGGGATATAGACAAAGTTAGTCCTCGCCTCTAAAAATAGAATAAATAGCTGTTTCTAAAGAGGGGGAAAAAGCCTTTAATCTCCTTAAGATTGTGCCACCTGCCCACTAGCAGGCAAGAAACCATTATCTGGATATTGCTGTTTTGTTTAGGTTTATACATAAAATGATAAAAGACCCTAAGCAACATGGGTAACATCTGCTAATGTGCAAGGGAAGAGGGGACGTAGTCTTAATATCCTGGAGGGTGCCAGCTGGGTCCTGCACTCAGAGGTGAAACAGATTCCACCTTGGCTAAAACCCCAGGGCCTCAACTAATATCAACAGAGTTCAAAGCCCAAACAGCTATAACATGAGCTATGAAACAAGCTGTTCCATCTGGGAGTTACCCGTAATTTCATAACTTCTGGGGTCGTATGAATAATAGGCAACTAACTGACCTTTATGAATTTCCTCCTTAATTGATATCAGCAAAGTAAAAACTAAATGTTAAGGTGACACGAGCGAACGGTCTCTGCTTGCTATAAAACCATGTCGTGCTTAAAGAGCTGGAATGAGGTAATACAGAAGACTTTTGCTAGCTCATGGGTCTAAGACTTTTAGACCTACTCCTACAGTTGGGAGTGTTAGTGGTGTGACAAGGTGAGAATAACTCACAATCATTTATAGTCTTCGTTGTTTAAACCCAATAGTGCAACAATACTTCACATGATGCACAGAACTTTACCCTCTACTCCAGCCTGCCAAGAAATCAGGTGGTTGGAGAGAAAAGCCTTATATTTCAAGACTTTCATTTTCTTTTATTGCTAGAGAAAACCCAGGACAACGCGAGATGAATTTTGCTTTACATGACCCGTCTAATTGGCATCTTGTCACCGCTTGTAATACGGTCACATCTTCCAGTTCCCGATCAGGGGTGAGTCTCTTTCTGAGACATTTCTATGAAAACCTGGTAGACTAAACCCCATCCCTGGAGATTTCACAATCAAAACCAAGACATGGGGGAGAGGAAGGGGATGGGAAAGGATGCCAAGACATGAGCAAGGCGGTTGGGCTCGCTTTATCCCTGACAAGTTTTCAGGTGAAGTTTGTACACTTTGCCTGCCTTTTAGGCTGGTAAATGATCCTTAGGCAACATAAAGGTAACCGTGGGAAGAAAATAGTATAGGCAATCTCAATGACAGTAGAATTATGCCCCCACTTCCTATATATATAAAAATTCAGATGAGCTCTATGACTCCCATGGGGAATTGTTTTGTTTCATAGTGTTTAAAATGAAGCCGATGATAACTTTTCTCTCCACCTCCCCCTCACCAAGATTGAAAATGGTATGGGAAAGATGTCCAGATCGCTGATAGAGTTTGGCATCATTTACTCTGGATATAGAATGAGAGGAGGAATAAAAATGCAGACTCCACAGTTTCCGAAAAGTACCAACACAGCAAGAAAGGCAGGCGGACAGATTGCTTGGATAGACTTCTTTTTAGTAACAAGATCTATAGCTGCGCAGGTTTTCTGTTTGTTGTGTGGTTTTAAGAGGGATGCATTTTTTGCTACAGGATTAAATAAAAAGGAATATTTTGCTTTCCCTAATTCTCTATTTCCTGCTATCTAAGAAGCTCTGTGTTAGGCTGGAGTAAAGAGGGAAAAAAGCTTATTTTTATGCTCCAGTTTTAGAAAGCAGCTTTCAGTTTGGAAACAGATGCTAATAATGTCAAGACCTGTGTGAGGAGGAGATTTTTGCTGGGGAAGTAGGGAACTGATTTGGGGTCTCCGAAGTCATGGGCTTCATTTCATTCTGCCATGCTTTCACTGCATGGCCTTAAATAAATCTTTTAATTTCTCACTGTTTACATTTCTTGACCTATGAATGACACATGATGGTCAGATTACCTATTTTTCACTGCTGTTTGTTCACAAGGATGGGGAAATAGCCATGCTGGCCTGGAGCAGTGCGTGGTCTAACCTCACTTTGCTGTTCTTGGCAGTGGCCAACCCCAAACTTCTGCAATGCCAGGACTCTTGTCCAGAGCAAATGCCAGAGTATCTGCTTGCGGCAGACCTGCCCTTCGGCTTCCAGGTGCTAACCCTGGCTCATCTGCCAGATTATATCATCCATAGAAATCTTACATTCTTCATTTTTCAGCCAATGAAGTGCACTGCTGAACATTTCTGTATTCCCGTAACCATCTGGCTGTGCTATATGTCCTGCTTTCTGATATTTTGACCCATGCCCCATGTTGTTTCTTTCCTATGCTCTCTGTTGAAGTATTCCAAGAATTTACATAGGAACTGGAAGCCTGGAGCCATCTCTAATATTTGCTATAAATCCTTAACTTTAAACATGGATTGACAGCTGCACCCAGCTCCGCTCATACCGTTAAGCACAGAATTCCCTTCTTTACTATTATATTTTACTTGCAGCCCTCAAGAAAGATAGCAAGCAATTTAGTGCTGATGAGGTAGGAAGAAGGAATAAAATGAAGGGGGAAAAGAGGCATTATGAGTTACACATTGATGTGCATGACCGGGTTTAAAGCTGAAAGCAGCTTCCCAGGTTGCTACCAGGAATGCCTGCACAGCATTCAGACCTTTCATAACACACCATGCACCAGAGCGGCAAATTCCGTCTTTCAAGACCACGGACAACACTCACGATCTCAGAAACTGTCCTTCCTTTTACATATTTCCTATGATAATCTGATTTATCTGAAATATCTTCTTCCATAGGGTGTAGCTCCTGCTGACTCTCACATTCTCTTTTGAAGGCACAAATCATATTGCATCTATTATGAAATATTCCTTTGATCTAAGGAAAATCATGAGCAATTTGTGTGTGACATTTACCAACTAATGTGCTGAGGGAATATTACTCCTAGAAAAACACTATTTTCTGGTAGTTTCAATATACTGAATAATGCTATGCTGGCGATGATTCATCTGCAAAGGTAACTATTCCAGCATGATGAGCAATACTAATAACAACACATTATATATAGTGCCTCTCAACCAGACAGATCCCAAAGTCCACTGCAGACCTTTTATATACGGACCCCTTCAGTCACTCAGTGTATTGCAGGCACCTGTGAATAAAACAGGAACCCTGTTTCTGTAGCAGCCACAATGCAGGATGTTCTGCAAAGAGGGAAAGGAAAATGCACCCAGAGCTGAAATGCTAGGAGGAGTAGGAGAAATGAATAAAACAAAAGGCTCAAACTGAAATCTGACATTGAGTATGACACTCCTGCAGCCTTAAAGAAGTGCTACTGGATCATTAATCGCCTAAAGTGGTCAGTGAAAGGGCTGTCAAGGCAGAGAAGTAACGGGGATGAGCTGTGATTAATGGAAAGGGAATTTTCTCCTGAGATTGCTGGACAGCCCTTGCTCTCCCCGCTCCCAGGATGGCTATTGCAGCCTGTGCGTCTCCAGAGCTCCCTCCTGCAAGGACCAAATGAACAAACAAGGTCCATAGCTAATGCCCACCAGCCTGCACCTCTCTGCAGCCCCACAAGATGCTCGGGGATCCTCAGCCCCGCTCTGGAGCAGTCAGCGAGGTCCTGCCTTGGGGAAGAGCATCAGTCCCCAGCTCCGCTCTGTCCCCTTTGGGTCCTGCTCTGAAAGCTGGACTGGATTCACCCTTGCTCTGAGCGCTGATGACAGGATAGCTTCTGGGCAGGGCTGCAGGGAATGTAGGTGTAATTTTAGTTTTCAGATTATTATTCCCTTGAAGGTAAGATTTGAGGTCTGTGTATTCACAGGGACATCACCGTTGGCATGTTAAAATTCAACACATCAGGATCCCTAGCAACTTCTTAGTGTAAAAAGAATAAAATAATCTGTTGAAATGGATTTGAACAGACACATGGATGTATTAATTTGTTGTGTAGTGATGTAAATATGGACACAATCCTTGTCTACAATAACAGTCTAAGTTCCAGTTCAGCACAGTGCTTAATCACATGCTTAACATTCAAACAAGCGCTTATGCACTTCGCTTGGGACTCAGCTGCACAGCAGAGAACTTCCTCTCCTTTTTCCTTCATCCTTGACTTTGCAAAACCAAGCATCCTGTGCTCCCAAGCTTGTAATCCTCCCGAATTCAGCAGCTGCTCTTTCACTAATTGGATGAACAACCTCAGAGATGATTTCAGTTCTTGTTGGAATAAGGTGCAGAGCACAGTGTTTTGCACAGAGGTGACTGCACTCTCAGGCAGTTGGGTATCTTCCTAGAACCTCCTCTTCTCCAGAGTGCCTTCTCCAGGCTGTGCCAAGTAGATGATACCTCTATGATTTATAGAGATGTTCAGAGCCAAGACCATGATGTTTTCTTGAGGGAATATACCCGGAACCAAAGCTTTCTTGCTGCTGCAGGCAAAAGCAGTATTTCTGCTTTGTATACCTTAGAAAGGCAGCTCCTGGGTTAGGATTTTAGGAACTGGATGGAAATCCATGCTCTGGAGAAGTCGCTGTCTGCCTCACTTTGTAAAGTGGGGCCGTAGTAACATCTTTCTCATATTGGCTTATAGAAAACATAAAAAGGTTACATAAAGTCAATTAATTGCTCAGGGCAAGAATGTTCTTACAAGATGTACACCAAGCACAACAGGAACCTATAGTCAGAGGTAGTGTTGAGCTACTAATACAGTCCTAACACACAGTAAGAGTCCTGAATGCAGTTCACAATCTATTTATCCAACTCTTGCTCCAAAGCAATCCAAAGGCAATCTCCTTTCCAGGAGCAGGCTAGATTCAGAGCAGTGTGAGGCTAGGTTTGCCCCTCACCCTCTAAATTTCTCTAAAATCTTGTTTGCTTTTGGTTCCTTAATAGGAACCCTGAGTTTATTTTCCCATTCTTCACCCCCTGAGGAGCTGTTCACTTTGCATGCTTAGCGTTGTTTCCCATCTATAAGCTGCGGCACCCTCGGAGGAGTTGTTAAGCTGCGCGTGTGTTGTAGTTCTACTTTTGTATGTTAATTGATACACTTTTTAATTTTACTTTTGCATATTATTTGAATTTGTTTCATTGTAAATTAGATTCTAAAGAGCCCCTCTAAACAATCACTGCTTGCCAGCAGATCTCTCAAACAAGCAAAACCTCCTTTGGAGAAAACACTGATGAAATTCACAGTCTCGCTTCTGAATCATTGATGCAATGCAAAAAATCCCACCTTTAAGAACCAGAAGGGGAAGGGTAGGGGGAGTCTCTATTAATATAAATGCCTAGTTTCCACTGACATTTACAGGGGTTATGATAGCTTCATGGAAGCCAAATACAACCCAGAGGATTATACTTAAAATATCTGCACAACCCCACCTGATGTTTTCTAGTGCTAAAACATTTATAAAAGGCATCTTTATTAATACCAGAAATGAGCTCAAGGGAAACTGGGAAGTGATTCAAAATGATATGTTTCAAAATTATTTCTTCCCACTGCTTCAAAGAGGAATGTTAAAATATACAGGACTAATTGTCCGATCCAAAGTAGCATGTTCAGTTATTGCTCGAAATATATTTTTCCAAATATATATTTTTTTAAACTTGAAGTCATGAAACTAAATCCAGTCTTGGTTGAAATCCATATTTTACCTTTTGCTAATTATAACTTCAGTAAAAAGATAGAATTAACTGTTTCAAGAGCCATCTTGTCTAGGAAATAAGCTTGGACTGAACCACATACTAATAGGTCTCACAAGGTAGACAGGACACCTACCTAAAATACAAAACCATCCTTTTGAGATGTGTTAGGGCTAACCAAAACTCACTTTTTCCTAAAAATTCTTCAAAAAGATAATATACATACAATTGATATGTACTAAAGTCATAGGCCTCATTACAGAACACAGATTAATTTGATAGGGCGATGTGGGAAAATATTGCTCAAAAAGCACAAGCAATTTTCCATTCCAGATTACTTTCCCCCCAGACTCAAAACAATATAAAACATGTAAAATGATAAAACTTCCCTCAAAACATGTCCTTCACTTTCCTAATGGATCCCTGAACACTCAGCTCAGGCTTCTCCCTCTCCCTGCTCGCTACAAAGAGGGAACCTTCCAGCAGACCTGGCAAAAACACTGATTTACTCTGACAAGCACTAAAATAACAGAGCAACAACAAACTTTGTAATTAACAGTTATTTCTCTTCTCTTGTTCTCTGCATTGCTCTGTCTGAGCTCTCAGACAAAGGTATTTGGGCAATTGTCCTCTGTGCTTGTCTTTATCCTTTGTTTGGGGCTTGAAGTTTTATTTTAAAGTTTGGTGGAAATTGAAGTAGGAAATTGAAGGAGATGAGGCTAAACCAGAAAAAGGTTTAAAATCCAAGACGCAAAACACCACTTCCCAGACCAGATACTGCATGCTCCACATAGCAAATCCTCAGTGAAACTGGTTGAATTGTGTGGTTTTTTATATTCTTGCTTAAAATCTACTATACAGTCTGTACTTTGACTCTCAGCAAGGTAGGTGCTTGAGAAAAACTCTAAAAATTCTCTGTATGTATTGGATATATCAAATGAAGGAAAAGTGCAATTGGTTGAGAGGTTATTGAATTCTGCTCCTCTCTGGATGAGGGTCCCACACAGGGTTTGGGTTAGCGCTCTGCTGCAAACCCCAGTAAAACTGAACCTCAGAGCAGCTCTACACTGCACAGGCCAGGCTGGGCACCACGAAATGAAGAATTTGGGGCCACTTCATGCTCAACTCTGTTGGCAACAGCATGGCTCTAAATCTGAGTGTTTAGCTCCATACACCATTGTCAGGTCTTCTCTTCTACGGAGTAACTTCAATAATTTCCAGCACCCAAGTCATTAAGAGATACCTGGATTTTCTCATGCCATTTCTTTGATCTTTTTTCCTTATTCTATTAGTACAAACATGGTTCGGCAGAGTTGCCACATTACAAGACCAGGGTCAAAGAATAAACTTCTTGCATGCTGTAGGACTGTTTCCCTTGCAAAAATCTTGGATTGTCACAGTAAGATTTCCTATATTCAGCAGTCATAGCGTCTGAAGTTGAAGTCAGAATAAAGGAAGCAAGAGTGGAAAGTCTTCCATAAGTGTGCTCCACTATACAAATGTCCTTCTTCTTAGAGGCAGCTGAACCAAAAGGTGATTTTCTTTGCTTTTCATCTCTAAAGATCAATATGCAAGCGTTAACTAGGTGACAAATGAAGTACCTGAAAAAGAAAACAGCTTTCTAAAAAATAATTGCAAATAATTGCCATTATTTTGCCAGACAACCTAAAAAGGACAAACAGCAGCACTGCAGGTTATCAGTAATTTTGAGAAGGAAAGCAGCTTAGTTTAATTATGTTTTTCCCCAATCCATTTCTAAGTCACCATTGGAAACATATCTCAAATAATTCTTTTCTACCAGTTGCACTTGAACAAACTCCCTTCAGACACATTCCTCCTCTTCAAGGGACTAGTTTACAGGCAACAAAAATATTCCTCTTAAGTCTCAGACCAAGATTTTTGCCAGCATCATTAAGTTGGCCATGGCCTATGATGCTTTTAACGCTCCTTTTCAGCCTCGCTTATTATCAATAGAGGGAGACAGACTACTGGATTTTCTCCAGTTGTTCCTACATAATCAGGAAAATTAATCCTTCTGGCAGGCAGAGAGGGAGAAGGAGGTGTGGCTGCAAAAAGATAAAGAAGTTTTCTGTCCAGATAAGAACACTATTTCAGTAGTTTTCCCTTCTGTTTATAGAAGACGGAGAGCCTGCTGTAGTTTCTTCTGTTTGATAAACACTTTCCTTAAGGAAAAAAAAACATGGAATTTTATGTCCAATAAATCATATATCCAGTTCTTTTTCATGATTGCCACAGACCCCCTAGTTAAGCCATCATTCTGTAGTCTTGCAATAACTTTAAATGTCTCTAGGCAAGAAAACTGCAGGCAGAGGATCCAGTGAAAATTTCTTGGTAACATTAAGTGATGTGAATGAGGTGACCAAAAGGGAAGTCTTTTTCCCTGTATCACAAATAATATGACCCAATATGGTGTCACAGGAAGATCCAAAGGCCAGAGATTAATCCTGAAGCACAGTCGTCTTGTGACAGACCTGATAGTGCTTCTGCTTGCTTAAATCCCACGTCCATCTTCCAAACCATGTTGTGTTGCAGGCTACTTCACTCTGCAATGGGCAATGGGTAGAAGACTTTCCATTAATTTTGAATGATGCATTTCTATCCTCAGCTATGAATAAAGCAGATCAATGCCACCAGCATGTTTTATTGGGCTTCCCGTGAAATGAATTGGTAGTGAGACAGCCAGGGAGATGGAGTCGAGATGCAGATGAGATTTGTAAGTGAGGACATATTGATTATTTCCATCTCAGTTCAGGCAGTAATTCCACACAACGCCTCTTCCCCTGTTTCAGCTCATTATTTATGCCATAAAAACACTATCTCAATGATAATAACAGGCTTCATTTACAAGCCAGAGCATAAAGCATTGATGCTTAAGATTTCAGGAAGTGGGTTAAAGGAAGAGAGAGAGAGATTTAACAAGTCCTGGAGAGGCACAAAACTGCTGAGGCTGATCTTGTGGCTTTTTATGCCCTCAAAAAGGAAGATTGAGAGCATGTGTTAGATTACCAGGCCCTTTATTAATAACTCAAGGCATGTATGAAGGGTGATTGATAGCACAGTCAGCACTTTCCTAGTGAATAAAGCTCACTCCTCTCTTCGCACCATGAGCAAACATCATCTCAAAGAAGGAATCAAGGATGCTCCTGATCCCTTAAAGGTGGAAGATGGGTCCAGAGTGAAGAGAAGATTCCTCAGCAGGTTCTTTGGTTGAAAAGATTAAGCAATCTATGCAACACAGCTGCAATTGATGGCTGTGTTTCTTCTTGCCTTTTATTTTCTAATCCACAGAAGTTTTCATTCATTGGAGGCATCACCAATTAGCTACTGGATAGATAACCAAACACAGATTTCCAAGGTTTCAGAAAGTAGAAGATAGCTCTTCAGAAAGAATTACTCAATCTCTGAGGAGTTTTGTGCTTAGAAGTACGTTTGAAAACTTATCTCATTTGAAAACTAGGAAATTCGAGACAAGATTGCCCCTTGCTTTCACCAACTAACCACCCCCTTCCATGAATGCACACATCTGTGAGTGAAGAAGAAGGTTTAATAATCCCAGATCATGGAAAGATCTCATACTGCCCTCATACTAATAAGGAACCAAAACAAATTATCTAGCAAATGGTCATATCCTCCAGGTGATCCTAGGGAATTCCTCAGCTGGAGTGGTCCGCAATACAATTCAAGCTACAGCCTGTGCTTACTCCATACTTCCACATACAAAGCCAAAAATATTTTAGAAGATACAAGCACTTCTCCTAATTGTTTAAACATCTCCATTCCTTGCAGATGTGTTAAAATAGTAGCAGCACCAACCTCAGCCTGTTTCCTAAAGAACCAAAGGGCAGCTGTGGTTAACAGCCTGCAGGAAAAGTCTCATTCCATCGGTTCTGTCCCTTAATTGCTAGGAAATGGCCCTTGAGCATTAATACGTTTGATACATCTATGTTTAAATCTCTATAAAACTATCATGTGCAGGAAGAATAGACCTGGCTACTCTGCCAGGTAGCCCAAAAGCCTTTGTTAAGCTGTAGTTAAGGTTGCGCATATATGTCAGATAAGTCAAGAGAAAAGGAACAGTGGAAAATCCTCTTAAGACAGAAATTGTTCACTAAAGCAAGATCTATTAAAACACAAGTAGAGTTAAGATGTCCAAACCATTCCTAAACCACTGCTGTCTCCACACTCAGGCAAAAAGCTTTATAAATGTTGTAGCATGGCATAGAAATAAGTTCTGATGTTTTGTAGCACACGGGCCTCTGCTTCCATCTCTCCTGCTTTAGTTATGAGCCCTTAAGTGCTTAATGAACCTAAGGAGGAATAACAGGGCTAAAATATTTATAGATACAGGACTGAGTAAGCTGAATGCACATGAGCGATTAGAACAATACTAGAAGACATTGTTATTTGCTGAAAGTCACTACCCGAGTACTCCTGTATTCCAAGACAAAGCATAATATCTAGTAGCATCAGCACATTACAGGGTTGCATATATATGTACTCGAATTGTTAATGGATTTATGTTTCTAATAGCACTTTATGAAGCCTTCTTCCAAAATACATTAACCGTTACCCTTTTAACCTGGTTGGTTCTAATTAGGAGAGCCAAAGCAGTCCCCAGATACCCTGGGCACTCCATAACTGTCCTTGCACAAGATTGACGCTAAGATTAGAGATTGTGCTTGGATATTCTTGAAAGAGACTTCACTGACCTCCGAAGTCCCATTGCAGTTTAGGAAGAACACAGCAGGGGAGGAAGACCTTTCTTTAAAATATTCGTAGCAACGTGGGAGAAAACCATCTTTAATACAAGCTGTTGATTTGCTCAGGGCAAATTGTCCGACAATAGAGGCCAGTCATGTCTGAAGTGAAAGGAATGGCTTTGTCACTGTTTCCTGGCATAACTGACAACCCTTGTCATCAAGCCAAGACAAAAGTTGTCCCAGAACTTGTACATGAACGAGAGATGAGTCCGTTCTCACAAGTATTCAAGAGGTAAATCTCAAATTTCCCCGAAGGCAGAAAAACAAGTGGAATAATATTGTTGATCAGGTTAGTCAAAAACTGGATCAAAGATATAAAAGCAGGTGGTCTTATTTTAAATCTTTGTAAAGGTAAGAAATGCGAGGAAAAGAAAGGAAGTGAGAAATGTTGGATTTTGTGCCTGTGTGAATCACCCAGGGACGTGACCTTGCCTCTGCGAGTCCATGGAGTTAATAGGAACAGGAAACAGAGGCCCAGAGCATCCTCACCCCTCGCTGGCTTCCGAAATATCTCAGGTCAGCAGGGCTCTCTGGGACATGTCACCAAACAAACTACTAGGCAGGTTGCTATAATTATTCAGCTTCTGTGAATTTTTAAATATTAAATCTGTGTGCATGTTATTAGAGCACATCAGCTGGAAAACTGCCATCCGCAAAGGCCAAGCACAGCTATGAGCTGAATTATTAGAGTAAAAGCAACAGAAAGAAACACCTCCCCGTCAGCTCCTTCACTTACTGCAGGTTTATGCAAATGGACCAAATAAAAGCTGGCAGCATTGACCCTCGTCACAGCATAAATCCATCCTGCATGAGGAAGAAGGGGGGAGGTAAAGGAAGGATCCGGAGCAGGAAAGGGGGATACAGTGTGCAGCCTATAGAGAAAAACATACCCTAAAATCCCTCATCTGTCCACACCAAGCTTTTCTGAATCATTAAACCTCCCCATCTGCAATATGTTTAACTTTTGTGAACTCCTTTGCAATCAGCGGAGAGAGAGACGATGTCCCTGGGGAAAGGCAGACTCAGCAGAAGAGAGAAGCAGGAGAGCTTTTACAGCCCTAGCAACATATATTTCTTTCTCCAAGGGAGGGCAAGAATTGCCAAAACACATGAAAGGGAAATCAAGAGAAAAGCTGATGTGTGTTTTATTTACACAATAATTCCAGTTTGTGCTAAATGCTCATAGCCCCCTAATTGTAAAGTGTTTGTACCATGAGGATGAGCATGCAGGATGAAACCTCTGTGCTATTTCGCAGTATCAGGTGGGAACAGATTTTAGGTCTGACTCCCAGCTCAGCCATTTTTCACAAAACTGGTTAAATTATTTCACTGTAGCCCAATAAGAATGGGAAAAAACAAGTCAGAATAGCAGGGAGTACACATGGAAGGCAGTCCTTTCTCCTTAAAGACTTGCAGGGAAGAAAAGGGGAAACTGAGACATAAGATGTCTTTATTTATCTTCCTGAACCAGGACTCTGTCCAGTAGACCGTATTGCTGTTGCTACTCTGTCCTGTTTCCCCTACTCATCCATGAATGAGAGAACATAACTTTTAGAGTACTCTTGAAGATCTTCCCTTTCTCCTTAGCTGTATGCAGATTTAGGAAATGAAAGAGAATGTTAAAATAAAAATGCATGACATATATATATATGTATATATATGTTTGTGATTTTGATGGCGTGTGACATCTCTGCTTCCTTCCGGCTGCTGTTAAGATGCAACTTCTCCAGTAATTGCTGGAGCCTGCCTTTTTGATTAGACTATATTTAAGTTTGTCAAGGACATCCAGATCTTGGAGTGAGTGTTTGTGTGCTGCAGCGTACAGCTGATTATGATTAATACACACCTAATACATGAAGAATACAAGGACAAGCAAGGAGTCATCTGGGGCTTCCCTTTTCTGTACCATAGCAGCTAACTCATGCTGAGGACATTCACCAGAATTTCATTTTTTATTTTGCCCTTAAAACACTTCAGTAGAGAATAGCTCCATCTCACAGTTCTTTCCTTTTGGAAACAGAAACATATGAACAAAGGTGCCTTCCTTCCTGCTACAGACTATTGGGTTCTCCTCTAGCTTCTAATTTTGGTCTAATCACTCAACTAAAGTCAAGCAGAGAGCAGGTAGCCAAAGCACGCGGCTTCTCAATTTGTACGGGCGATTCCATGAGCGACAGCTAGCACAATATTTGCGCAGGATGTTTTGTTGTTACCCACTGGCACATTCAGCCTCAATTAGACAAGCACAAGTCAGCACATTAGCTGCAACAGAGCGTCTTTTATCTTGGCTCTTTCTCATGTCTGCAATCACGGCACAAAACAGCAAACTTGTGGGGGCAAATCCATCCCGCAGCCGCCCTGCCAGATCCAGTCAATCTGGGCCTGCTCTAATTAACCTGTAAGCAATCAGCATCATTTCCACACCACCTAGAGCAAGAGGCAGAGGTCACCTGGCACCAGGCATTGGTTTTCTGCATTTTAAGCAACAGACAATTAACTTCTTCACTGCTGCATTTAAACATTATGCAAAGAAGACATAAGGGTTCATCACGAGTGTTTCGTTCTGGTAATCACTCAGGCTACTGCATACTGTGTGTGGGCGCATTACTGAGAATGAAAGTCCAATGCGCACAGGCTCCTCTACATGCTGAAGGACACACTTTTTTGGGAATGACACTCATCTCTCAGTCCATGCCTTCTTGCACAGCAGGCTCTGAGGTGTCTCTGGGGCTAATGGTCCTCTGAGAGCTTTGGGATTTTAGGTAACAGCTCTGAACATTTTGGTAATATCAGTGCATTTTTACTCCCTGATCTTCAAATTCTCCCTCAGTGCTTGTTCACTTATCTTGATGTTATTAAATAGCTGTATCTTTAAACTCCTACTCCGTCTGGCCCTTAACAACACCTAAACAACCCAACAGACTGTTGGGTTTTATGCACTTCCTCACCCAAAAGCAAGGGAACTTTCCTGCCCTTATTTTCATGCTGAAGGGGTTCTGCTTGGAATGACAGACTAGGCCACAAATCACATGGGAATCTTCTACACTCAATTTGCTCCTGCCCTGCCTGGCAAACAGAGACAGGAGACCCATATACATTACTGCTGATTAGTCCGTGTCTCCAGTATCAGCAGTCATGCACACAGGCTGACCGTAACTTTAAATATTGATAACCAAACTCATATATCATAGGGCTGGGAGAGTGACAGTTTCAGTGCACAACAGCAAAGGCTTTCTACAATAATCAAATACTCAATAATTCATGAAAATATAACCCCCCCAAATCAAATTGGAAGCTATTTTGTCTAATATATTATTTAAAATTCAATATTATAATGCACACGTCTTCTGCTTCTACCACAGAGGAGCATTTCAAAATGTGATTATGTGCGGACTCTATTTAAAAGTGACAATTTTACTTTTCATTTGCTTAACGGCTTAAATGGAGGAGCTCGACTGGAACTAAGTCATCTGACAATGAAACTAAAGCCGACATAAGCAACTTTGCAAACTTCATGACAAGTTAAAAAAAAAGAAAAAGGCACAGATCTCCCTCATTTGAAATCACCATATTCTGCCTCCTGATGCTCAGCTTCACTAGGGATAGAGAATTCTGCAAAGGGAAATATTCTGCACAATTGTGTTTGACAAACTTTTCTTCAGCTCCCCTAGTCTGTCACTTCAATCTAGCTAAATAATGAGGAAAAAAAAATCCTTTCATTCCAGGGACTCTTGCTTAGAAAACAGCATTGATTTTGCATCTATTTATTCTTGCTGGAAAACCCATCTGTGTAAGGGAAGGCTTCCTGGTGTAAGGATGCAGGAGAAGAGGGTTTTGCCCTTGTAAACAAAATGCACCGAAGCATAAAATACAATCAAGATTTGTGACAAACTTCATCCTGGGCAGACGTCACTCTCGGTGGCGGCAGGGAGAGCGGGAATGGCACAGAGTGTTGAGGGGGCTGCTCTGCACAGCGAGCACAGAGGGAGGCTCTCCAGCAGGGAGCCTGGGCAGCTGCTGGCTCGGGAAGCGCGCGCACCGGTTTGGAAGGATGAAATTGTTTTATGGAGAATTAAATCCTGCCCGCTTGCCACCCGAATCTGCAAGAGTTAAGTGTCAAAGCTGCCAGGGCTCCGGTGAATTCTGGTGCCAAACTTCTCTTGTGCATCCACTGAAGATTGAGGTTTTTTTGCTCTCTTAAATAGTGGTTACTAATGAATGCAAAGTTGGAATAAACACACAGCTCCCTCAAAATATTGCCCTAGAGACAGAATATGCTGCCTCTGAATTTTCTGTCCCTATTTATTGCTTTCTACCACTTACTTGCTGCTCCTTTTGCTACACTTGAATTTTTTCTCTGCCTTTCCAGATCAGAGCACATGGTCAGGTCTGCAAGTTCAAGCAGTGACGTTCCAGAGCCCAGAGTTGCAACCAGGTAGGTGAGCAGGGCCGGTCCTCAGTTGTGCTCCCACCAGAGATGAGAAGAAAAGTCAACATGCCAATGGCTTTGCTGCCCAGGAAGAAGAGCTGGAATGGTGGTATGAAACTGGTACCCCGCAAGCTAGAAGGTGGCTTCAGGTGATAAAGCTCTGGGGTTACTCTGGCCTCCTCTCCCCCGATTTCTCAAAAGACTCCAAATTGCTATATGGCAGTTTCTGCAATGAGGGCACTACTCATGCTGGTGTCCTAGGGGCAGTCCACCCTGGAATGGCAGAGAAGAAAATAAATTCCAAGTGTTTCTTTGCATCAAGAATCCTTGTTTCTACATCTCTATAGTTAGTGTCTCAGGTACCCCATGTGTCACAAGAAATCAAGCTTGGACTTGGCTTTGTTTCTGTTCACCGTTACCTTCATAGGTTTTCAGCCTCGTATCACAGATGCCTGGTATCTTCCGTTACAACTGACATGATGTTAATGCCAGGTAGCAGCTGGAGGAGGCAGAGTAAGGTCAGAAAACTCATTTAAATGACTTTTCAAAGAAACAAAAGACACTAAATATATTAAGCCGAAAAAAAGATAAGAGGTGAAGTCATGACAGTTAATAAAGAATCACAACAAGCGATACCAGGTATGAAAGAGCTCAATTTGTCAGTAAAAGGCAAAACAAACCATCTTGAAGTTAAAGTCTTGGATTCCCAAAAGTCATTTTTTTAAAGAAGGTGTGAATCACCCTTGTTTGAGAAAAGAAGTTATCTATTCACTGTTCTGATCTCCTTGTGTATGATTTGACAGCAGCATTGATTTAAGGATTTGGAAAACAGAGGAAATACCAAGAAGACACAATCCTGTGTAGTTAAGAGATTGAGTCTTATTCTGGAGGTTGAAGTGGTTTGCATGAACATTGAGGCAGGAGAATTTTATTAAAATATTTGAGTTTCCAGACTCCCCATGTTCTGACCAGTTTTGTCTGCGTCTGCTGTGTTACATACTAGGTGATTTCCCTGCTATTTTGTCTGCTAGAGGCCCTAAAACACCACAACACTGTAGTTTCAAGTGGCATGGCCACAAGAATGTTTCTGTAAAGTCCTGAGTGACAGTTGTATGAGTGGAGTTAAAAGGGATAGGAGAACAACTAAGTCATTGGTGGTGATCTCCAGCCCTAGGAGCTCTGCAGAAGGGGATGAGATATGAAATCCAAGTGTTTTGGTTTCATAGCAAAGCCCCTAAACCATGGGCATTAAGAAAGGGCAGGAGACAGGGGAGCAGACTTGCCTATCTTCTGTATCCAAGTTGAAGTGACAAAGAGGAGGCAGTTCAACCAGGAACCAGTGCCAGCCTAGCAGACAGACAGGGACTGTGAAGGTGGTGAAGACCCTTGCAGGCAGATCCTTTATCCTCAACCTGGTTTCTAAAGGGCTGATGACAGACCACGGACATCTCCAAAGCCTGAAATGGGCTCCATTTGGGGAACCTGCAACAGGGCCAACCCCTTGGCAGGCAAAGGCACCATGAAGGGTGTTGAAGTTCTTCAGGGTGATAGGCCACTTTGGTACACAGCAGACCTTCACAAAAAGCCGCATCACACTTTTAAGTGTCTCTCAAGAATGCTATGTTAAACAGAAAGAAAGATTTTTGCAGAAACAAACACAGTTGGCAGACTTTTGCCTGCTTTTTAAAAAGTAATTTATGAAAGAAGAAAAGCAGCAGAGTCAATTTACAAAGGGCTACAATCTGGACTTTGATAGATGAACATATCTACTAACAAAACCTCTCCCTCCTCACTGAGCACTCCATCTTCTTATCTGTTAATCCCAGTGGGGAAAGAATAAGGTAGGCATCTGAGGAGCAGAAAGATCTTGGTAATACTCAAAACACTGAATTATCAAACAAGAGACCAAACTCCCTGCTTTTTTCCAGATTGCAACCTGATGATCAGCCGAGCAGCCTCTTGCATTTTGATCCACTTTTGGGAGGGGATGAGGAGGATGACAGTGATTCACAGAACAGCTTTTTGAAGAAATCCTATATAATTTCTCGAATCGTGGCCTAAAAGCACCGATCAAGACATGGCCCCTCTTTCCCAACAATCTAAGACTTTATACCAGGGAGTAATAACAGTGTCAGTGGCAACAGCAAGACGACACTAGCAAACACCAGTACTTTTCCCAGCTGGTTATGCACACCTGTTCTCAGGCAATATGGGGGTTTGTTTTGAGGACATTAATCTACTCGTGTTAAACTTTGCTGCTTTCTGATGAAAGTATCTAAGAGGTGACGATACTGTAAGGTAGAACTTAAAAGCATCAGGATTACATAGGGAAAAATGCCTTGTCATTTCGAGAAATATGCTGAGGGGGGCAACTCATTGGAAGTTGGAACATTTTGGACATAAAATGGGATTTCTGGAGTATCCCTGTTTGTGCGGAGATATACGGAAAACAAAACAGTCTTTTCAGTCCCACGTATTCACACAGTGCTCTAGAACAGTGAGCATGATCCCAGCTCGGCCTGCGGTTCTGGCCTTTCTGCGTCTTAAGTGCATCTCCTACCTATCGCATGACTGCAGAGCCTCACACTGATCTCATTGGGTTTCTTATTTAAACAGACAGTTCTCATTCTTGTTTTAAATTCAAAGAGAAAAGCAAATCCTAAAGTTTAACATTTTTTGATCAGTGGATTTGGGGGCTTGTGAGAAATGCTACAGGAAGAAGCAACTCTTATGCTTCACATGTTCCTGTCCCTCAAGTACACCCTTGCTTTCCTAAATTGGAATTTGTAAGTCATTAGTCTTTAATGCAGGAAAAAAACTGCAGAAACTTGAAGGAGAACAGAAATCAGATGACAAAAATTACATTCTTTTTACTTCAGTTGGGCTTATAGAAAGATCTACTGAAGTTTTTCACAAATCTTATGAGCACCAAAATACATATTAGAAGCAAAACGGAAATACGTATTTAATAAGAAAAAGGATCTTCTTGATACAAGTTTTATGTATTTCAATAAGAAAGCCACAGATTTCCTCGTACAGTGAATCCATTATATTGCCATGCTAAGAAGAAACTCATGCAAGACTGGGTGAAAGAAACTGTAAAGAATAAAAATAAGGGGTTCCTTGAGCAGAGAAATGCAAGAGAAACTGAGATAAAAAGAAGGTGCTCACTCAAGTGAGAAATAAGTAGAGTTCTGCTCCTGCTCTGACTCTGCTCCCTAAGCTCGGATTTGCAGATACCATCACCCATTTTCCCCCTAAATCACCAGATCCTGGAGTCATATGATGAGAACTGCCTCTCAAACCATATATTTCTCAGTCTCACAGGGAGCAAAAAAAAAAAGCTTGAAAATACAATCATTAAAAAGCCTGAAAAACACCTCTATGAAAGCAAGCAAGCTTTAAAGTAATCAAGGAATCCTGAGCCCGCCCTAAGAAGGCAGCCTCCCTCCTGCTCTGGGTGGCAGAGGCTGGTAGCTCCCCGGAGCTGCTGCATTACTGCATCCAGCCAGTGCTTGCTCCTTCCCTGTGTGGTACCTGGGCGCTAGGGTCTGCAGCAGCAGCAGCAGCTCTGCCTCCTCCTACCTCCTGCATCGCTGCATGGAGGTGCCTGTGCTGCCTCCCTGCACTCAGCCCGGCTGCACTGCAGCACGAGCAGCAGCCCCTCACCAGCTCCTTCCCACTCTCTGCTGCAAACTGCAGCCTCGCAGGCTGCCTGTTCTGTCCCCAACCCGGCTCCGCAGCCCCCCACGCCTCCGCTCTCGCATTCAGCCTTTGCATTGCAGCTTGCAAGGGCTGATCTGGCTCTGCCTCCTCCTGGCCTTGGAGCCACAAACCCCTGCTGCTCCTACTTGCTTCCCAGCTCTTCCCGCTCAGTGTCAGGCTGTAGCATTGCTGCATTTCTGAGCTTGTGCAACGCTGATTCTCTTCAGTCCACCCCTGCAGAATTGCACAGATCCCTCTCTTATCCCTCATCCTTTGGTTTGCAGCACCAAAAGATTTGTCCCTCCTTCCATTGCTTGAACACAGCTTTATCGTGTGTATTTTTGTGCTGCAGTCACTGCTCAGGGACAAAACTGGAGCCCTCTTGGCAGGTACAGACTGTTTAGAGGGTCATGCTGGATTTACTAAAGGGAGGTCATGCTTAGCAAACTTGATTAATTTCTTTGAGGAGGTGACAATGACAAGAGACAGGGTGAAGTAGTAACACATGATTTACTTGGACTTCAGAAGCCTTTTGATACAGTGCCACATAAAAGGCTAATTTGTAAGGTTAATGTGTGGCATTGATAGCAAAATACCCAGCAAACTAAACATAATTTTTAACTTTTTAATTGCCCTGTAAAGTAAGAGTCAAAGAAAAGTGGCTGGTAACAGGAAGGGAAGATTATCCAGGAGCTTGAGGCATTCCTGCTGTCTCACCTTTATCTGTGCACACTGTTTTTCTGTGCATCAAGGATGCCAATGGTTGCAAGAGCACCGAAAGGTCCCTCAGAGCCCTACAGCCCCTTCCAGCTTCCTCCCAGATTAGAACTGCAACCTGACCACTATTCTCCAATACCGGCAAGCTCAGTGTTTCCCTCTTTTCCTGTGAAAAAAAAAGCACATCTGTTTTCAGCAAATGCTGTGAATTAGTTAATGTTTGTGAAGTGCTCTGATCATGTGAAGTGCCATATAATTACTACATATTATCAATATAATTTGGCTAAATTGTGTCACAGCCGCCTTCTCTCTTCACTGCAGTTTTGGAGAAATTTCTTAGACATCAGCTCTTTGGGGCAGGGACTTAGCATGCCGTCTATCTCAAAACAGTCTTGGCCTTTCTTGAAAAGTCCTTGAAAAGGCCATAAATAAACTGCAGCACTGAGACACATCTCCAGAGTCGTGCACCTACGCCCATTTCTTTCTAGATGTGGTTTGATAGCTATCACCTCCCAGAATAAACACTTCCAGACCAGGACTTAAAGACCTAAATAGGGCATAAGAGATGCTAAAAGAAACCCAAGTCTTAACAATTACAAAAATCTCTGCTGATCACAAGTTCTGTGCAAACAGAGGCTACGGAGGCTTTTTGTCTAGCAAAACTGCCACAGTTGTCTGTTAAGTCATTAGCAAACCTCTCCCTACTTGTTATTACACCCACTCGGCTCCCCACATAGAATCAGTAAGTCAGAAGAAACACAAGGTCCCCCTACCCTGCTCCCAGGGATGACTTTCAAAGATCTCTAGGTCTTTGTCCAGATAATCTGGTGAAAGCCACATTAAACATTATCTAGCTCTAGACTAACACATGAAGGGCTAAAAGTGCTTTACCAGAAGAAAAGTGAACTCAAGAAAAACTTGCCTTGCTCTCTACAAAAGATGGGCGTGAACTGCAGAGAAAATGTCAATGTTTTTTACAATTCATTTACAATGTTTTTTTTAGTAATAAAAAAAAAGCAAATGATTAGCAATCTGTCCTCAAGTAAAACAAAAGTACCTGTGTTTTGTAAAGAAAAGGTACTGTCTTCTGTAAGTGACTAATACAGGTCATTATTAGTATAATTTTATAAAAATTTCTGCTAGGATTCTGGATAGGGTGCCATTTGAACATTTGAGTTATAATTTATGTGTTCTAGGTCATAAATGATGCTAAACAGGGATATAGTTATCAACACAAACTGCTGTTAGCTGTTATTTGTAGTCTCTTTGATAAAGTTAATGTGGTATGAGGTTAGTCTTTAAGATATGCGAAGATATGTAGTTAATATTGAAGTCCTGAGCATTTTGCTGTAGTGAGTTTTCTGCCAGGATAGTGGAGTTTCGTGACATAGCAAGAAAAAAATTAGGCTGGTTCAAAGATATTGTTTAGTTCTGTCTTTCTTGCTCCAGTGACATGTAATTTAACTTCACTACAGCAAAACTCCATGGAAATATGTCAGACTACTGAAGAGCTGGGATAGAGTAAGTATTTGTGCTGTGACAAAATGTATTTAAAATTGCTGAAGTGAGGAAAAGAAAAAAAAATGTTACAAGAACATCAGATCTTAAAAGTGAAAACTATCAGACTATGAGAAAGGTGTGATTGGAAATCTGGAAGACTGCTGGAATAGACAAAACACTTCACAGCACTAAAAAATGCTGGCTAACACTTCCCTGTTAATTCAGTGTTTTCTAGAAGCATTATCTGAGAAAAATATTTTCTAATAGGTGCTGATCTTGTATATAGACAGAAATATTGCAGTCTAAATAGGGAAGAGATAATTAATCACAGGTCGGCATGCAAACTATGATGTGGTTCACCTAATGCTTCCTGTGATAGAGTAGGGAATGAATTGTTTTAGCTAAGTCGTTTTTAAAAAAGCAGAGATGCTTCTCTCTAGGTCGTGGTTTGCATGCTCTAGTATTGGATTTTGTTTTTCCTGTTATGGGAGCTTTTGCCTTTGAGCTTTCTGTTTCCAAGATCCTTTTCTCTGCTCCAAGGGGCTGGATGGGAAACCTGGAGTTACTCTTACTGTAAAAAAGAAACTTAGGAGACTTGTGCTTTGTCTTTATGGTTAAGCTTGTAGATGGTTGTTCCTTCTCCCTAATGACAGACCAACGTCAAGTGTTTCAAAAATTAAAAATATAATATCCGAACAATTTTTCAGAGAAGCTAATTGACATGAGGATTCAATGGTGTTTTTGTAGTAGGTATCATGTTAGGACCTGGAAAGTCTGTGTTTCTTCCCACTATTGCCACAACTTCTTTGGGTAGCCTGGGTTTCTTTGGTTTATATCCCCATTCTTTGTGTCACTTGTATAAAATGAAGAGAAGTTGGCACTTTCATATCTTTCAGTGACAGATTAGGAAACTAAAATATTGAAGAAACAAATGAGTACATAAAAAGGTAGACTAGATCATCTGCTAGTGCAATGTCTTTAGCTCAGCTGAAACCAATGGAGCAGTGTCAATTTATAGCTCCTGAGGCTCCTGCTTAGTCTGCAAACCTGGGCCAGAACGCAGGGCACTGAGCTGGAACTGCTGTCTTGAACGTGCTGAAGGGAAAGGCGTCCTTAAGATCTTGCTTGCTGTGGTTGGAGTGGAAGAAAAGACACCACCTTGGTCAGAATATTTCCTATCTTCCATTGTTGGAGGGAGAAATAGTGGAGATAAGATTGTTTGAACATCAAGTGTGCTAGGTAGAGGTAGAACAGCCTATCTCTGAGCTGTTCGGCCCCATTCTCCTTTCTTACTCTCATGTCTCAGCCAAAAAATATTGTTAGCTGCTGCTGGAGGCTGGTTTTCCTAGTGTTGCATCTCATCTTTCAAAACCGGAGAGACAGGGATTGTTTTTACAAAAAAAAAAAAGGGGGGGAAAAAAAAGTTTCAATACTTTATAAATATATCCTATTAGAGTACTTTTTTTTTTTTTCCTTCCAGACAAAAGCATTTCTGCTTCCAAGCTTGATAGACCTCCTGACCCTGCTGATGTGGGTGGATGGCTCTGCATGTTCTGAATCATTTGCTTCTTTTTCAAGTGTTGCTTTTTCCTTATTTCAATTACCCTTTCTTTATAATTACATGGGCCGCTCCAGTGAACGAGAGTGCTCCAGGGCTGACAGACCATCTAAAAACAGGGCACGCTGGAGGCAGAATCTACATGGTTATCTAGCTTGGGCACTGAGGAGAGGTGTAGGTTTAATAGCACAAGAGAATTTTTTTTCCCAGATATTCAGACACCAGCAATTGCTGTTGGGTTCACTGCCCGGGCTCGCGCCAGCCTGGACCACATGTAATTGCTCTCCGTATCCCTTGGGGAGTTACAAACCTTGCGTGCAAGGATCACTTCCCCTCATTCCTGCTGAGTGATTGCCTCTGTGGCAGCAGTAGCCAATGAAGCAGGAGCTGATCCCTATTTGAAACCAGCAGGAATCCTTTAACTACGCTCAGAGGGGATTAGTTTAGACCCAAGAAGGTGCAACCAGCCCTGATGTGAGTAGAGCTGGAAGTGAAGGGTCGCAGACCAGAAGTGAGCTTTGCATTGCCGTGGAGCTGCAGATGTCTTGAAAGATAATTTTTTTTGCAACACCATAGGCTAGGGTTAAATCTGCATAAAATTCTGTTTTGCAATATGCAGTTTCTCAAGCAACTGTTATTTTTGTTCCAATTTTCATTTTATTCACAACCAAGACTAAGCAGCTGTTTTGTGCAGAAATCCTGCAATTTTGAACTGTAAATGGTTCTTTTGCTTAAAGGCAAAAAGTGGGGAGGAGGCTTTGTTGTGTTGCAAGTCCGGTTTCCAGTGATGTTATACCCTGTGTATTTTGATAATTCTTTATTGAGTAATCTTCCCAAAAGTTGAAATGGGTTTCAGGGGCTTCTTCCTGATTTCTCTCCCTTCTGAGAAAGTCCTAATCAATCTGAAGATGCCAAAACCTTGTTGTATATCCTGTCCAAAATAACCGTGTATTAATAATGTGATCTCTCTTAACACGTAGATATTAAAAGTTTCTATGGAGTGAGTCCTAAAATCTATAAGCAAATTCAGAATAGCTACTACAGCAGTTGATTACAGAAAATGCCAGTTACCTGATGTTTATTGTAGGGGAAAGGATTTTTTTATCCAATTAATTACATATTTCAGATTTAATTTTAAAATAAGATTATGGAAAGAATGTGTGTGTGGGAAAAGACTAGGGGGAGAGTGTCAAAAGCTCTTTAAAAGCAACAAGTTCCTGCACTGAGTCACAAAGAAGGGGCTGTAATTGCTTCCGTTGTTTTGTGCGTGCTTTGGTACTACCACCTGTTGCTTTTTCATGAACACAACCTTATCACTTGCATTAGTTTTGCTCCCTATGAGAGAGATACAGCTTCTGGGGCTGAGTGACTGAGCAATGCCAAAATACGAAAGGACAAGAATATAGAAGGACTATTTCTTCTTCTGATTCACCTAGAAATAAACAGTGTAACAAAGACTTGATTGTACCACAAAGGGGGATTACACAGCCCATATGTAAAATTTTCTACTCAGTGTATATTTGTTTTGCATTTGCTTATTCTGTGCTCAGTCAACAAGTAAAGGGAGGTGCATGGATACTTGCTCTCTTCAGTGTGAATTAAGGCCCCTACTTTGTTCCTGGGGCAAGGAAGCAGAGGAAGGCAGCCTTGCCTTAAATTCATTGGGGATCAGAAGGACGTTAGTGCATACAGGCATGTCAGTGCTATTACAGAGCAGATTATAAGTCTGTCTAGTCTGTAGCCAGTTACCTCTGCAGTGCATTTAGCCAGGCAGAATTACAAGATACAACCTTTTGAGTCTACCAAAACCTCAATAGGTCAAGAAGTACCTGGTGAAGATGTCTTACCAAAGTCTTGCGTCTTGTGCGCTCTAAATTCATGGAAGCAGGAGACAGGGGGAGAAAAAGGATCAAGACAGCTGAGAGAAGGGGAAAAAAAAAAAAAAAAACATTGTCCAGAGAACAAGTTTGTTCTTCTTATTTAGAAGGGACACTGAGAAAGACTGTTCCACTGTGCAGTGGATGAGACTGATTTTCTGTCTGGCTTTTATTGGAGCTGCTTTAAGGATTGAAGATCAGCACTGTCTTAGGCATCTGTACTCAGCAGAGCTCTCTCCAAGGGAGCTAGGAGAGCTATAGCTTCCCCCATGGTGGATAAAATGACATGTTGCATGTCGTGTCTTTGCTGGGACACGACTGAGTATCTTTCCCTACCTGGGGACTACTTCATATTTTCATTTAGTGCTTAAAAATCCCTTTGACCTTTCAGAGTGTTCTTGGGAACCAGCGTTGTTTACAGGAGTTAAAAATTCACTTACCTTCTAGGCGCTGTAGTTCAGACTTCAAAAACGGTTTGACAGTCACAGAAAGACATGAAAAATAGCACCCAGGTCTCGGAGATTGTGGATCCTGGGACCTCTTTGAAAATAAGAACATGTAATTCAGACTGAACTTATTGGATCCAAGCAATACCACCAAAACATGCAAATCTGTGGAAGTCAGGAGTCAAAGATTTATCTCAAAATTTTCCATTTTTTTTTTTAATCACATTTTGAAATCTTAAGATTTATGTGTTACAGATGCATTACTTCTGCAAGGACATCAGAATAAATCTGAGAAATAAATTATTTCCACAATTCAAGAAAAACTTAATTATTGTATGAGATATTGTGCAACACAGGATGTAATTGGCCATTTTTAGTCTTCTTGTGAAATGTGTTGAGAAAGGAAAGTAACTTCCAGGATTTTCTGAGAACAGAGGATGATTTCTGATTCGAGACTCATGGAAAGGAGGGGAAGAGGCTGTTATCTAGGGAATGGGCTGGCAGACTGCAATCTGGAAAGGGTTGGCCTTGCCTCGGGTTTCAGAGAAGTCCGACTCTTCTGCTCGTTTGCTGAGTGTCCAAGACAAAGGGCTTAACAATATATTGGTTTTCTATGCTAGGGAAACTTCTTGTATTAAAACATAGTTCTTATCACCTGTGTTCAAGCAGAGAATTAGCATTACAAGCCCAAAATAATGGAACAATTTACAATTGTCTCTGTATCTCAGTTTATAGTCGAGATTATACTGTCACATATTTCTTCTGTTCTTGGAGCAATTGTGCTCGACCCTGACTCAGTCCCATCCTGGGGGCTTTCCAGTCTTCAAAAATTCTTCTTTTTTTTATTTTATTTATTTATTTATTTTATTTATTTTACCTTGGAAGCAGAGAAAATAGGCTACAAGAAAGATGACATTCTTCTCTCTGGGTCCTCACTGATTTCTCGCACATTATTCTGCCCTTCCCTGTCTCTAGACACTGATTCCTCTGCTTTCTCTGTCTTCTGCAGCTGTCATTCTTCAAAAGTAAGGTTAAACTCGAACTAAAACTTGATACAACAAAGAACTTCTCCCAATCCAAATGGATGAAAAGCTGAGTGAGAATATTTGTTGATTCCATATCATTTATTTATACTTTCAAATCTGTGTACAGGTATTTACCCTGAGAATTGCTTGGCTTTAGTTCACCTTTGCTCAAAGAGCAGAAACCCATGAAATACAAAGGCAGCTTTGAACAACAAACTACATGTCATGTTTCTATTCACTAAATGGAAGCAACTCGTGTAATCGGGATACAGATGTGGGTGTTTGCTGGGTTATATCCCCTTTGTTGTGCAGATTGCTTGGTGTTTGAAGGGCCCAGGAGAAGGGTGGACTGAAGAGCTGGAGAAACATGCCAGTTATTGCATCTGAGAAGACCTAGTCTCCAAAATTAATCCCATGCTGTTAGAGATATCTCTTAATTTACTATTACCACCAAGAAAAGCAAAATGAAACAATAAATAACTGGCAAGGAGCATCTCTGTGGTTAAAAAAAAAAAAAAAAAAAAAACACAATATTTTCTGGAAATAAAAGCTCCTCCCAACATACATATGCACCCATCTTTGTGTAGCTTGTAAGCTGCACTGGGGACTCTACTCTCTCCTTTGACTTCCTATCCCAAGGCTTTGTGTCCTTCAGGAAGATAGGGAAAATAATCAGCACCAAGCTTATCTTTTCACTGACAAGTTTGCAGTGCACCTGTAATACATTCCCAGACAGACTTTGAGATATAGAAAAATAATAAAATAAAATAACCCTCAGAGCTACCAAAAGGCCCTTTTTTTTTTTTTTTTTCCATTTTGGAAACCTTTACCCCAGCAAATCAGTTCACTGTGTATGAAAGATAATTAGGGTATCTTATTTAAAACTTACGATCTAATTAGTGGCTTTAATGGTAGTTAATTACACAGAGAGCAACAAAGCAGTTATATTTCCTATCAGACTTCTAAGTCAAGGTGCAGGTATATATCTAGGGCCATAAAGGAGAGTGGGTACCACACTTAACATCTAATTACACAAAATTGGCCATAGTAATTATGAGCAATGTGATTTTATTTATCTAGTTTAATTACTGGGGCTTTACACAGTCTCTGACCTGGCACAGTGGCAGGGAGGACAGCGGGGAGGTTAATGCCATCCCCTGCATGAACGCTGTTCTGCAGCTGAAGACTCTTATCCCCAAAATAGAGCTTGATGCTGGTCAGGGATAACCTGGTGCCTCCTGGACATCGAGGCAACCTCCATGGCCAGAGCCATGGAGCAGACTGTGCTCGTGGGACATGAAGGTGTGCATCAACAGAGCACCACAAGACACCTGCGATAGATACCTCGACTCATAAGGAATCCAATGTCAGTAGATGATACAAGAAGGACAATTCATATTTTTCTTCTTTTTTTGTCATCTTTTTTTTTCTTCAAAAGGGACCCATAGCCTCTATCACCTCATGTTGTCTTAAATCTTTCCCAGATGCCATCCGCTGCTGGAACTTTGTAGAGGCTCCCAGGACTTCTCTGGAAAGTCAGTGTCTTTGCTAAATTACCACTTTCTGCTTCCAGGGGAGAGATCATGTTGTCTGCCTGATTCTAGGTTCTTCTTACCCATTTCCCTAACTTTAAAAGCCATCTTTATTCATGGAGATAAATAGGGATGCAACTGAAACATATATTTCTGCCATGAAAGAAATTTGCTTTACATTTATGCCAACTCCCATTATTTGAAAATCTCTATGGAATCACTATGAAGTCCTTGAAGCCTAGGGGAATGGCCATGGTCACAAGGACTGTATTAGTGGAACATGACTGTCATTTGTCTGTCCTTTAATTTAGAACTAGGCAGATATGTGTTAGCAAGAGCTGTATCAGTACTATTATTAGACCAGACCAAAGTCTATCTAGCCAATTACACTCCCCGTGACTCTAAAATAACAAGTGCAGGCAGGAATATGAAAGTAAGGGATTCTGCAGTTTGTACTCCCAGATTCTTTTTTTCTCCCCTCATTAACTAATTAGCCACTGATGAGATGGTCCTTTCAAGTTTTTAAGCCATTTAAAAGAGCTGTAGCATTTACATGCTAGAAAAATAGCTGGCCTCCCGCCCACAGTCTTGAAAGTGAGCGTTTCCAGCGACTTCCACTTCATAAAATTGCAAGCAATGGCATGTAGAGCTGTGCTTCTCAACTCGTCCCCCCAGGACATTTCCATGTTATAGCAAATCACTTGTTCAGTGGCTCACTAAAATTTTGAATTAGTTGTAAACACATTTGACCTTATTTTTCTCCTGATAATTGCTCTATTTATAGAGAAGTCATTGATTGTCATGTTAATTTCTTCTATTTGAGGATTAGACTGGCTCAATTGGAAATAATCTGTGGTATATCCCATTAAAAAAAAAAAAAAACTAAAAGGAAGCTGTTGTCTACTGTTATAGATTTACTCTTGTTGTCTCTTTCCTTTGTTTTTCTTTTTTTTCCCCCTGAAAGCTAGAAAAAATACTAGAGAAAAAAAGAACAATAGTAACTTTCCCTGGCAAGTTCACTCATCTTCCTTCTTTGGCCATCACTGTTGCTGTATTTTATTCCTTTGTTTTCTAAAAAGTATTTGAGCATCAGCCTAGAGCAAATGGCCTTTCTCAAGATGCTTTTTAATCTTCACACCAGTGATCAAAATATATGTAGCCAGACTTCCCGAAATACTGAAGCTTGGTTTCTCAGTATCCAGGGCCAAGTTTTTAAAGGGCTTGACTTCCTTTCTGCCTAGCAAATCCTCATCAGTTCTACATGATTTTCCTGCCTCCACCCCTGTTATTATTGAACGCAGCCTCCTTCAAGATGCTTAAGCAAGGAGTTCTTGAAGCATCCGATGCTGCTGGGAGCACGGAGCACGTCTGCTGAGCACTGCTCTCCGTTTTAGTTGTGCGGCACCGTGAGCACCCTGCCCTTGTGGCACCTTCCCCCCTGCCACCATGAATCACGGCATGGGCTGGTGGCCACTGCCTGGGAGGGCTATTTCTCTGGTGGCCGTAGCTTCTCGTTGCTGTTGACACAGGAGCTGGGCCGGTTGTAAATCTGTGAGGTTTTGCTCTGAGAGACATCAACTGGCCCGCAGTTGGGAGAGTGATGGAGGGACCTTGATCTCCCCACAGCTCGGCGCCATCCCCTGCATTCCAGGGAGATTGCTTGGGCTCGAGTCACTGCAGGGTTTATGGTTCAGTACCACAAAGCAATTAACAGCAAGTGAGTGAGCATTCCCAACCTTTGCTAAAAATCGCGGCTGTTTATCAATGTGTCAGGCTGTTGGCAGATTCAAGAAATCTAAATTTAACAGGTGACTGGTTCCTCCATGCCTGGCTGCAGCCCATGGATCTTCGGGATACGGTGTCCCAACTGGGCAGCCGGCTCTGCTGGCGCCGGCTGGGGAGGAGATGGGAATGGATGGGGCCAGCTCTAGAGTTCAGTGTGGGGAAGGCTTTTTTTGCACCACAGCTGCTTAATGACTTTCTCAATTGATTTCAGCAGCACCGCTTTTCGATTACTGATTCCATCTCAGCCATTGGGCAGAAAAAAATGGGCTTAGGGAAATAATAGAAAGGGTAGAGAGAGAAAGTACACAAAAACTCAACGCCCGCCTGCTGCAACGCAGTGACACTTGTCCAGATATTTTATGCTGAATTGGAAAAAAAAAGAGAGAGAGAAATGGCAATTTTCCCCATCATTCAGCCTCCGTGATGGAGAAGAGTGCGCATGTACTTCCTTGCTTTCAAGCCCCAGTACGTCCATGCTCGTTGACCTATTCCTTGGTTTGGAACCAGCTGCAAAAAGCAGCTGTCATCTGCTGTTACTCTGCCAGCCGTATTCTTAAGGCAGCCATCAAAGCCTGGCACTGACTGAAGGCAATTCAATTAGCTGTGACGGTCAAACAGAAACCGGGGGTCAATTGAAATCTCTCTCTCCTCCCTCCTCCCTCTTGCTCTCTCTGTTTGCATCTTGAAGCTGGTAGACAGCAAAGTTTACCTTCTTACTATATAGGAGCGCAACAAGAACTGTGCCTTCCAGGGAAAAGTTTCCTCTGATGTCTCATGATGAAAGAATGACAAAATAAGGGCAATAAATATCTGGAAAAGGGATGTGTCTCCTCAGTTCCGTGCTGTTTCCTTAAGATGTGATGGGCTTGGGAAGGGGATCCTCATTGGACGCCTGACAATTTGTTTTGGCCAAGTGTAATATTAATAATATAATCTCGCTGAGCTTTAATGCTGCCATCTGCTCCATGCCAAAATAGGGGGCCGTTTCAGGCTTTTATCACGCCTGTGGGCTTATTTCCAGCATGCCCAGAGGAGGGAGGGAAGGTGAGAGGAGGAGGGGACGGGAGGAAGATGGGGAAAGTAGAAAGAGAGAGACAGATCGTGTCACCAGGTGCAGCTGCTCTCGCAGCACAACACTTTGCAGCCTGCCTCTGCCGCTCCTCTCTAGCGCGAAAATAGTTGTAAAAATAAAGGTCAAACAGATATTCTTGATAAATATTTAATAGTTACTGTTTTTACATCTCCCTTATTGTTATAGATTGAATGTCTGACACTTGTGGCATCTGGCGCACACCGACTGGAAGTGATTTCACGAAGCACGATGGGGGGTTGGGGAGGCAGCACTGGGCTGCGGGCGCAGCCACCGTCGAGCCTGTTGTCACCCACATCCAGCTCCATCTCCTCCAGCAGCTGTGGAAACTATCAGGAATTTGTCCAGGAATGGCTACTTCCACTAGCAGCACGGGCTGAACTCCTTTTATTTGACCTCCATAAACCACAGCATAAGATTTTGGCTTCCCTCATCTTCCAAGTTAATTCCCACAAATTACGGACTGCCTTCATGCTGGTAAACGGGATGACCCATGACAGTGATCAGTGACTTTGGGGTCACTCCGAGTCCTCATGCTATAGAAATGCATAAATTCTTTATCTTGGTGGGTTTATCCCAGGATTGGCAATTTCTGCCCTTGGAGGCACACTGAAACAGCCATAGGAGGAATAAATGGGGCTTATGGAGATAATATTGTTGACCTCAGTCATATCAACTAGCCAAATAGTTGTGGAAGAACAAATATAAACTGTATTTTTAAGGCATTTCTTGACAATTACATCTTTCCTTATGGTAAGAAATCATCCACCTTTGCACAGCAGGTGAATACTTAAGATAGTGTGGGAGTTTTTCAATTGTCCCTATGTTAATTCACTGTGATCAATACAATACTCAGGGTGCCAAATGACGTGTTGAGAAAGAACAGCACATTTTACCCACTTTGAACTCTATAAGAGCATGCAACACAAGGTCTTGATATAATTTTGCTATTTGGAGATCCTTTATGAAGCATTTGACTGGTCATTGACAATCTCTGGTAGTAATGGACATCCATATGGAACAACTAATTACCCTAGATAACAAATGAATCCAACTGACAGGAGAAAGGGAATCTGATTCCACACTTACTGCTTTGCCTGACCTGAGTCCACAGCAGATGAGAAGTGCCAACTCTTAGCCTAGCTGGGCATCACAACCACTTCATACTGGAAAAATCAGTCCCAGTTTGAACTGGAAAGTGCAGGGGGTTAGATTCTGGCTCCAGCATGCTAAAGACCCCTCAGGATGCTATTTTTGTCCTGAGTAGAAAGTACCTTTGGAACAAATAACTTCCCTGAACTCTTTCAACTGGATGCTGGGATTTTTTTCACCCATCTTGTGAACCCTTGCCTCTAAAAATTGAGCTGTACTCTGAGCTCTGTGCACTCCCCCTGCCCTGATCCACTTTTCAGTGCTCAGTTACATTGCAGGAAACATGCCATTAGTGTATGATTTGATGATGACACCTTTCCCTCTCCCTTGCTGTATCTGATTTTTTTTCTTTTGTTGAAGCCTTGCCATGCTATTTTACAGGCTACACAATACGGAAGTTGGCAGAAAATCAGGTTCAAATAGAATCCAGAAGAACTGACTCTGCATATGAATTTAAGAGGTGCCAGCCCTACTCCAGTACATCATTCTCCCAAACAGCCTGACACAAATGGGGTAAGCATCAATGGCAATTGAAGACTGTCTCAAGATACAGTTTAAAGCCCTTAACACAGAAGAAAGACTTGCTTTTGACTATGATGGGAAAGAGTCTCCTGGCAATATTTCAACAGGCTGCAAGGAACACATGCATCAGGAGTACAAACTTGCATTACACCAGAAAGGTAGCATGTTCCTTGCTCAGCAGCTAATGAACACACATAGTAGCGAGGAAGTAACCTCAGGGAGTTTTAAGGCAGATCCTGTTACCTTTAAAGCGGTGCAAAGCGGTAAAAAATAGAAGATCTGGAGCTTATATATGGAAAAAAAAAAAATCCTTCTCTTACGGAAGAGGACAGGAACTCTTTGAGATGGGCCCATAAAGAGGCACAAGAAATGTCTCCCATCAAAAATGTTTCACCGAACACTTTAGAAGCAAAGGGCTGAACAGTGTCTCCTAGGTCAGGAATGAATCATAGCAAGTCTG
Organism: Crypturellus tataupa; assembly: GCA_034781795.1. Classification (NCBI taxonomy): domain Eukaryota; kingdom Metazoa; phylum Chordata; class Aves; order Tinamiformes; family Tinamidae; genus Crypturellus; species Crypturellus tataupa. Next base: position 6,699,151 of record JAWLRI010001031.1, read on the forward strand.
TCTTGTTACTCAGCCTGTTTGCAAGCATCGTTCTGTACTCAGCTATGCAATAGTTGCTATCAAGAGTGTATCGCTGATTATTTCAGTTGTGGAGTGTAGTTTGAGTTATCTTAGTAGATACTCAAAAGTTTTAGAAATAGGATGAAGCCAATCAGATATCAGGGTATCCTTAAAAAAAGAAAAGAAAAAGTCCTTTGACTACTAACCTTTTCACAAATAGTCACTGAACTTTTCAGTTTTTACTATCTTGAAATATTCCTGAAATTAAGGTAAAAACTATCAAAGAGTGCTTGCAGAATAACAGTAAAATAGGTCAGGAATACTATTGAAACAAATGTGTTTGAATTAAAAAAAAAAAGACAAACATTGCTGATACTAGAACTGTGAAAACACAGCAAATAACATAAGCTTCCCCTTAGGAGGAGGACAAAATGCAGAAATCTTGCTACTCTGGTTCATTTAGCGCAAGACCGAATGTAGATTGAAAATGTCTGTGCCCTACAGTTATACACACACATGCACACACACATATATGTATATAAAAATCCTGAGGAAATGACTGTGTATGCGGGAAGTAAGGGATATGGAGGACTCAGGAGTCATATTCGACTTGTGTTACAAGTTCGAGCAGCCTTGTGGCAGCTCTGAATTGGGTTTTAACAAGGATATTCACCAAGAACCCAGGGATCATTTAAGTGCATTATAGGTGGGACTACAGGATCCCATTCCCTGAAAATCCAGCAAGTTTCATACATTTCTTCCAGGGAATACTACCCAGCTTCCATCCCTGATGCTATTTCAGCCTCCAGAGGCAGCACTCTGGGCAGATCTTCCACATGGCCCCAAGCCTTTCTCTTTCCCTATAGTCTTTAAAAAGACTCCCTGTTCACAAAAACATGCCTGACAGTATTAAGATAAGCCCACAGCCTTTGAAGCCGTGGGTTTTCTCCTGTTTTAAAGGATCTAGGAAGGTTTCCATTGTCCAGGCGTGGAAGGTTCTTTCTCTCATCCCAGTGCAGGTATCAACTGCACTTTCCATTGCAGATCCTCATGGCCAGGCTACAAAATCACACTAATATCCCTGCGCCCATAGTAGAGCACCTTGTATTTCTACATCCTCTCATCCTATTGAAAAATGCTACCCCAATGTTGCATTTACCTCTTCCAAGAAGCCTTATAAAATAAGGTAAGAGGTAAGACTGTTCTCTGCTCCATACTCCCCCTTTTTCTTCATCCTGTGACTTCCATCAGCAGCTGAGACCAAGCAGCAGTCGCTCCCCATGGGAGAGGGAGCGCAGCCGAGGGGCTCGAGCTGAATCCTTGTCTGCGACTCCCTCGGAGCTTGCTGGCTTTCCTTTATTGAATTAGGATAAATTGGAACTTTCATAAAGGGTGATATAAATCATTATCTCAAGTTAGCAGATGCGGACTCACCAGGGTAGAGCTCTGTTAATAACTCCTTCGGATTAGGGCTGATTGGTACAATTTGAAACTTGTTTCTCACAGCTTGATCAGTCTAGTTGTTACTGTGGCAATTATCCCATTTCACTTTCAATAGCTCAGCACAGAGAAGCTGCTGCTTCCAATCCATCCCTCTTTAATGAATCCACTGTGATACGTTTGGTCCTGTGGACAAATGCATCCTTTCTCCCCACCCTTCTCCAAAATAAATATTAAAAAGAATAAACTTCACACCCAGGTGAGACCCAGGAGTGTGTCTTTTAGAGAGTGAGATGCTAAGTGTCCATGTAAACATCATTTAGGTATCTGGCCACCGAAAAGCCTCTCTTAATTCTTACAGCATCGTTTGCACTATTTGGCAGTCTTCCTGCCTGGGAAATTAGACGAGAAAACTGAGCTGTGTCCAAGCATTGAAGTTGGTTGAATAGATTCTGATGAATGTGTTACATGCTGAATATGTGGGCTTTTATCAAACAGTTATCTGGTGATTTTTTCTTTATTTTTCTAAGGAGTCATTAATAAATGATTTAATGAATGAACAGAATTCTCAGAATAATATATCTGGCAAGTATTTTCTTTCATTTCTGTATTTGACTCTAACTACAACTCTGTGTATCAGTGTAGCAAACCCTTGAAGAACACACCTCTAAGGATTTAAATCCATCACTATTTAAAAAAGACATTCAAACAAGTGCCTATTATAAGCCCACATTCGGATCTTATCTTGGATATTTTCCTGGATTGTGGGCTTTACCAGGGAGGTTAACTATGTGCTTAAGTCGAAGCAATAGTGGCTTACAGCTGGTTTGCAGTTAGCAGCTCTATTGTTCACTCTTTGTGACCTTTCCAACATACATATATATGAGAAGCACAAGGCACATTTAATTAATTTTAATGTGACCTGCAGTTAGGAACCATGCAGGTGTCTGTGGACCATCCCCAGCACACCCCTGCTCTCAAGCTGTAAAACTACAAGTATATTCTCTTTCCCTTCAGATATTGTCTTGCCTCTTCAGTTGTAAATCCTTTAAGACAAGACTGTGGCTCGCTTTTGTGTTCATACAGCACCTCATCCCGTGTTTTATAACGCCAATAAAATGTTAGAGATTAAAATACACAAACTCATTTGTCTCCCACTTACAGCACCAAAACTGTACATCTATGGGAACATTGCTGATGCCCATGGGAAAGTGCCAGTGAAAGCAACAGCACAATCCATGCAAACGTTGATTTCTAACAGTGGGAAAATGGAAACTTTCCCATTTGTATTTCCCTTCTGTGTACTCATTCTTGGCACTTGTCTGAGGGAGAGGTATAGCCTCCCCAGATTTTGGAGGAAGATCTCCCCAAATTTTGGAGGAATGGTCGATTTGTTCTTCCCGCTCTTGCCAGTGGCACAGCATTGAGTCTTTCACCGGAGCTTGGCCAGCTTTGAATCATGCTGTCTGCAATATGTTTCTGCTGAAAATAATAGTGGTAATTAATGCTCTTAGTTTTACAGTTGCCATCTGCCTCTATGCCAGCCACAATGACCATTTTCCCTTGTGGGAAGAAGGAGCAGGAAGAAGCAAGAAAGAAAAGACAGAAGCAGGAGCCGCTTGCACCTTCCACCAGCACCTCCGTGTAGGCAGCAGATGAGCAGCCTTCAGCCGAAGCAGGGGCTGACAGGCTACAAGGATGGTTTAAGCAAGCACACATGCTCATAGATGCAACTGCAGCCCCACAATAAAAGAGTCTTTACCCACGGTATGAATTTTCGGGGAGTCTAGGTGGCAGAGCAGTATAGGAGGCAGCCAGGATGTATTTAGCGCTCAAAATAGAGAGCTTCTGAGAGCTCAGGGCTGCACAAAAACACTTCTCTACGCTTAGCAAGCTAGCAAGGCCTTTTTTCTTGTATCACTGAAGAACTATTACACACACAGCCACATCTCTCCTTCTAGTGAAAGGAATTTCAGAAGGCAGCCTCTTGGTCCTAGCTACTGTGGCTCTGCTCTGAGATGGGCATCTTGATGAAAGTGTGGAAGAAACATTTATTTTAGGGTTAAGAGAAAAATGTGAGGAACTGGAACAGCCCAGATTTCAATACAGCTGGCCTAGAAGGAATATTTTTGCTATTTCCAAAGCCACACAACTCTCCTGTGCTTTGCAGAGCCAAGTTCAGATGGGAATCTGTTACCTCCTCAGGGCAGGAGTTTAATTTATCAGATAATATTGGTATATAACTGATGACAAACATATTATATGCATGTGGTTTATACCCCTCATGTACTTCCTTCCTGGAATCTAACCTTGGTTTCATAAACTGAAGTACATAACCAAATACCTTCTTCCCCTCATCTTTGCCTCAACCCAAAATTGCACTAAGGGGATGTAAGATGGGCACTTTGGCCTAAATCCACTTCATATACCACAGGAGTCATCTCCAGCCAGGTTCTGGGGTGAGTAACTGGGAGGACTGAATAACTGGGAGGATCTGAAGCCTTTCATAACCTCTCTTTGGTACCTGCTTTGGTTCATGTGAGAGGGTAGGTTTTCTGGTTGCATCAGGACTGAACTCAGGCCTGGGCAGCCTTGAGCCTAGCAAGACATAATGTTCCAGTAATAACTGCTCCCTCTTGTACTGCCTTTTCATCCAAAGATTTGAGATTGCAAGAGCTTTACACTCTGTAGAAAAAAATAGACCTGCTTTCAAGGTGACACAGTAAGGCTCATAGTCCTACAGACACTGCTTCACTTTTTGGTTTGTGGACGAGATGGGGTTGCTTCAATGTGCCTTTTTCAAGGTGCTTCTGTCAGAAGCAGAGCAGATGGTTGTGTCTTAAATGGGTTTTGAGCCTAACAGGCAACCCCACTGCAGATACGGTGTGACTAGGGAGAACAAAATAAGTATTCAAGTGAGAAGAGATCCTAGAAGGTCAATATTGACTATTCATTATTTCCTTGTTAAAATATTTGCTATTCAATCTGTGAGTGAGACGAATTCCCATGACAGAGGTGACCAGCCACACCATTTGACTAAAAACTATGTTATCATAAACAAGGACTGAATCAGTTACAGCAGCATTTGTGGAAAAATCTGGGTTAGATTATAAACTACTTTTTAATCAAAAAATCATCAAAAATCATAAGAAATACCAATTGTGGTCAATACTTCAACCAAGAGAAATGACATTAACATGAGAATTGCATGAATTTGAACAGTCATCACCTGGCATTTCTGTCCTTGGTAGTTACCCAGATAGCCAACCACATTTCTTTAAAAGTATTCAAGAAGAGGAGTTTCACTCTCAAACATTTTTTAATTATTTTCCTCTTCGAAAAAAAAAAGAAAAAGAAAAAAGGAAAGTTATCAAAGTCAAGTTTTCTGTGAAACAACCATTTCAGATAAAATACTCCAACTGTTATTATATGTATATATATATAAGAAAAAAGCTAAGTCGCTACCTGTAAGTGGCAACTTTGGACTTGTGGATGCTCTGTCTTACAGTGGCTGCTGTCTACAACGTGGCAGGATTCTGATTGGAAGCCAGGAAGGGAATTTCAGCAAGTTATCCCACTGAAGTAAAGCCAGTAGAGAATAACCAGACAACAGATCCGCTCCCAGAATAGCAAAGGATAAAGGGAGAGCCATGTATTTTCCCAGTGGAGATGTATTTTCTCCCTGCTCCAGCCTAGGATGTGCTTGAGCAGGAAGCGTGGAGCTGCTTCCCTGGAAATGTGCCTGGCCCATGTCTGCACCCTCATGTTGCCCGGTGCTATTGCAGAGGTTGTTATACAGCCTGTGTCACCTAAACAATAAAAGCAAGGTAATTAGTATAACTGAAATCTATATTATAACTTGTTAGTACCTCCAGGGCTCCCTTGCCTTCGTACTTAAAAATAAATGATGAGAGTCCTGGGAATCTTGCACTGGCCCAAGTTCCCCGTCTTCATACCCAATTTCATCTTCCCCTCTCCCTGCCTTGGCCCTGGAAACACGAAGAAGTATAAACAAACATAACAGCCACCAAAGTATTTCAACAATTCTCCCAGGGGCTGGTAAATAGCAAGCAAGCTCTCAGAGCCCAGAGGGGGAAAAGTTCAGCAGAAAGTAGTTACAGAATCTCAAGATGCGGTGTGACAAACTCCAGCCTGTTCCCGCTCTTGCACTGCATTGCAATTTTCCCGCAGAATGACAGTTTTCAATTACTAGACTGTAGCTAAAAGCAAATTGTGCACTTCAGCAGCTGGAGTTCTCTCTCCTGATTTTCAGACGTAGCTGGTAAAAGGTAAAGGGGGAGCGAAAATGGCTTTCTGCACAGCTAACAGAGCAAGCAGATGCCCAGGATCTTGAGAGAAAGGGCAAGGGAAAAGAAGCATTGAAAAAAAAGCAAAGAGGAACAGCTACTGGGTTGATTTACCCCAATCTTTCCCCCCAGCCATGACATTTCAGCTGCATGCACTGCTAGAGTAAAGCTGGGTTAACCTATCTGCCCAAACTTTAAACACCATTTGGTTGCTTTTTCTTTCCTTTTTTTCCCCTTTACTACTATTCCTCCATACAGTCTCATTGATCTGGATCCTGTTTTCCTCATTTTAGACATATAATAACACCCCACCTTTCACCACCAGAATCTCCCCTGAGACCAAAAACTGGATTTTTGGATGTAAGAATGTACTGAACTAAAATAGATTTGTAGAGGTCAGTCCTCTTTTTGCAATATGGGCGGGAGAAGGGGACAAATCAAGGCTTGGTGGTGTACTGCAGAGGTATAGCTGCTATTATCCAACTACAGTTTGGGATAACTTTTATTTTTCTATTAGTGCTACTCAATAGTGACCTTGAAGAGAGTCATCAGCCTGTTTTTTCCCAGTTTTGTGGAAGCAAATTTCAACTGAATACCTAAGATATCCACTAGCTAGCATAGATATTTCCTGTTTGTTTGGTTGGTTGGTTCTGTCTGTTTGTTTGTTTGTTCTCTGAGGGGGTTCAGGTCTATAACCAGCTGTAAATCTCAGGGCATGATGAAGGTAGTCGAAGGCAGTGAGTCCTGCTACAGGGCTAAGCCCTGAGCTGAAAGGATGCTCTGCACTTCCTAGCATCTCGCTCTTTCATGCCTCATCGTCATGAGTGACATCACTTGGAAAAACAGAATATTACAAATCTGTTGTTCTGGGTACAGTGAGGAGATCCCACTCCTGTACATTAGCATCGCGCCACCTCGGAGGGGACAAGTCCAGAGTTGTCCCACATCACCCCATGCCTCCTACTTCACGCAGACCCTGACAAAATGTAGGATGATAGAGAGCTCCGCTGGTTTCCTGTGCTGAGTCCCGCTAATGCTCCCGTCGAAGCAACATTAAGTGTCTCTGACAACGCCAGGGAACCTGGAGAGATTTCCAGTCACGTCTGGCAGTGTCTGTGATGCATTCCTGCCGAACGGGAAGGAGCAAAGCATAGGGTAGGGCTAGATGAGCACACTTAGTGGTGACATGCCATTTTTAGACATAATTATGTAAATTACATAATTCATCTTGAAATATTGAGGATTTTTTTTCTGTATTTACTGCAATTACGTCAATTGACCTATTTATGTTATCTGACGTGCTTATCATTAAAATGGGACAATATATCCCATTAGATCCTCTTACTATGTTGAATGGAATGATGATTAATTATATCATAAAAAGGAGCTGTGCTACGCATCTCTGAGCATAGTATTTGAAGCTTAAAATAAAACAACAACCTACCGTCATCATTTCCTGCCTGGAAACTTCGTTTTACCCCTTCTGGGAAATAAGCTGAGGGTTCCCCATATGGGATTATTCAAATCCACCCTATATCAACAAGATATTTAGAAAGCCAAGTAGGCTTTATTTTTATAGGACCTATGTCCTATAAAGAATTATGTAGAGGCAACATGCTTACATGAAAATCTAGGAAACCTGTTGTGTATATATGACTACTTAACTATGAATATCTCCTTCCAGAGGGAAGGATAGGGGACTAGGCCAAATATGTGGCTTTGGAAAGCACCTTCTGCTTTTCCTTTGCCTTTGGGATCTCAACAGGGTCTCAAAGGAAGGAGAACCCTGGATCTACAGGAAGACTGAGAAGAGTTTGCTCCCTCTGAGCACATTAAATATAGACTTTATTCTCATAGCTAATATTGATGCCCTGCTGATAGCATTGCTGATGACGCAGTGACACAGACAAGGAGGAAAATTAGACGGCACCATATTTAAAAACACAGGAGGCTAAAACAATCAATGCCGACCAACTGGAAAATGGCAAAATAAGGAAGAAATGTGTGTCTCAAAGGTTCTTGAGTGGAGTCCTAAAACCAGAACAAAGTCAATCTTGAGAATCACAGCATGAAGCAAGAATGGTCCCAAGGACTCCAAACTTCCCCCAAAACCTTCTCTAACCTTACCACTCTTTATCCAACTCTAACACAAAGACGTAAGAGAGACATTTAGGCATTTATTTTACATCGGTAAAGTAAATGCCGAGTGTCTCGATCTGGGGTTAAGGGAGCACAATCTCACAGAAGAGCCAGTTACCTCTGCAAGCTCAAATGGGAGGTGTTGAATGGAGCAGAGAACTGAATCATGCTGCTCTTTAAAATGCTTGTTTTGATACCTCCTCTGAGGGCCCAGCCATCCTGGTGGGACCACTCAGGGTGTTGGACCTCTGTGAGGACCTGCACTTGTCATTTAAAGGAATTAGGGGAGCCGCATGGCCCTGTTCTCCTGGGTCGTTGCTCTCTCAGCTGCTTAGACAACTCCTTTAATTCCTAATCTTCCAGGCAATGATGCAGTCTGATACAGCCACAGGTTTGTTTTTTTTTTTAAGAACTAACATGAAGGTCCCTGTGCACAAGCACTACAAAAAGAATAAAGATGTCATTCCTTTATGGAGCGCCTAGCTATGGGGACGAGGGCATGAAAGGGATCCAGCACGTGGATGTGCTGGAGCTCAGAGCCCCTGAGGACGCTCTCCTCAGAGATGTCTGTTAAGTTTCTCGGTGTTGTCCCTTCTCAATCCCACACCATCTGCCATTCCTTTGAGCAGGGAGAGGTGATGGAAAGAAAAAAGAGGATTATTGCAATACATCCCTTTTTTGCTGATCTCAACCTCCCTTACTAGCCAGCATGCAGTCCCAAAGGGAGAGGTTTCAGCTCATTTTCATCCAATGGAAAGGGCTTGAGTGTGTCTACAGCAGGTTTCATCGTCGTTTGTTTTACTCAATTAAAATCAGCAGACAGAGATTAGCTCCCTGCTGCTCAACGAAGGAATTCTTTTAACACTACAATGATTTACGATCTACTAGGAGGTGTTTAACAAATGTCACCCAGAACCCAGAGATGCTTAACACAGGACTGGTCACTCGTGTTAATGAAAAATGGATTCCAGGCGACAGCCACTTGCGAGGCTGCGTTTTGATAACAAATGACATAGCAGGGCCAGAACAGAGGGAGGCTTTGTAATTAATATTACAGTAGAATCGGGTATGTACCGGAGAGCTCAGCTTAGAATTAAAATCAATACAACAACTGTTGGAAAGTGTCACTCCTGGTCCCTAGGCCTTGAGATATTATGCCAGACAGAGGAAGGGCTGATGGGCTGGTGATGACACAGTGCGAATATCCACCTCTCATTAACTTCAGGCAAGGAATTATGTTCAGCGGAATCTGTTGGCAGTCTGTCTGGGGCTTTTTTGCTGTTGTTTTTCCTGTGGACAGGAAAAAAGCAGGACAAATTCTTTCTTTCTATTGCTATTGCTGATTTTCTTTTCAAACAATATTTTACACAAAGCAATTATTGTGTTCCTGCGGTGTGCCAGCCTTTTGTTTTTGGTTTTGCTTTATTTTCCAGGCTTCCTGTAAATCAGAAAGAATAAAGTCTAGAATCTGTGAAGACTGTGGCTATTATGAAGATATAGCAACTGCCTGTTTCTGACAAAGCACACTGTTTGCTCACAGCAATGGGCACCTCTTAGGCTATTTTCACCCTCCCTTTTTGCTGTCTTACCTACGTACCCATCCATATGGTCATCTTCATTTCCAGTATGTCCTTTGCTGTTCCAAAAGAATTTTACTTTGAGATTTCAGGATCTAAGATTTGAAAAGATCAGTTTGTATTTGAATTAGGATAGCAGAGAAATAGTTTTCCTGATTCTAATAAATTATTTTAAATAAAAATTGCTAGAAATCGGACATTCACAATTTCAACTGCTATCATGAGCAAAAATTCTGCAGTTTATGAGGAGATATGTTATAAATGATCAAGATGTTTCATAATGATATTTTGCATTCCATCTCAGTGTCGATCTTCCCTTCCTAATATTTTTTGTTACATGCTACAAGTTCAAAATTTAAAGTGTAAATCTCTTTTTGTATGGAAATGCCAGTGTGAATAATATGACGATGATGGAGCTTTTTCCAGACTTCTTAAACTCAGTTATATTTAAATGTGGTTATCTAGGAATCTGGGCTGGTTTTACAACTGGTTTTAGCTTCAATAAAACAAAATAAAACTCATGGATCATAGTAACACTCCGAAACCAGCCTTATAGACGATCTTTTTTGTCATGTTCAGTACCAGCTGCAATCTGTAAATGTTATGATTAGACACTGCAGCAACCAAATACCACAGCAGCTAGTAAATGAGCAGCAATATCTATATATCAGATGAAGGGAAACCTATTATCTGCATGCACTGCCCTGAGGCTGGAGTTCAAAGCTTGCGCCAGTCTCAGAACCAACGTGGACACAGAAATGATGCCCGAATTTCTGTGTGTGCCTGTGAGCGGGACAGAAGAGCCTGTTAACAACAACCATTGAGATCAAGGGTGGTAATTGTATCCCCGTAGCTAAGTGCCTAAATTAGGACCTCCCCCAAAGTCCACCAAAGCTGGTGAAAAAGACCCTGACGGATGTCATTAGGTTTCGGAGCAACTCTTAATGAAAAGCCCATCTGTTACTAAATCCACAGGCTCCTGAATCTCTCACCTTCCCTGTCTTTCCTCCCTGCAAAACAAAGTCATACCTTTTATGTGTCACCAGCAAAGTTCTTAGATTATTTATGACTATGAGTATGGAGAACAGAAGAAACTAAAGGCAGTATTCAACCTGAATAAACCCAAAGGTTTATTTGCAGGAGGTGTGTTTTAGGCTTCCTGTTGCAGATAGAAACCTGAACAAATACACTTACTTTGGCTATAGTCAATGGTATAATGGAGATCTGCCTTAGATGATCCCTAGGAGATCTTTCCAGGTGCATTTTCTATGGTTCTAAGCATCCACGCTTGTGCGGCAGACAGAACTTTTGTAGATGGCATGGAAATAACTTGTAAATCAGGTGCAGATAATGCTCAGAAGCACCCAGTGCAAACTGCATTTTGTTGTATAGATAAAAATAGGTTATATATCACTTGAAGATTTTTGCATGGCAAATTGTTTCAAAATGTGATTATCCCACAGTATATTTACATAAATTAATTACTAAAAATTAATTTCTTGTTTTCTAGTGGGTCCTTCTGAGCAGGTAGTGTTTGGAGTCTTTATTCCTCAGTGATGCCCCAGATTATCTCCTACTTTTCCTGACTCTTGCATCACTTGATGGCAGAGCCCATGTTGTCATCACCTGTCATCACAGAGCAAGTGAGAGGTCTTGGTACTGCCTTGCAGAGCCCTGAAATAGGAACCTGCTGGGCTTTCCCCTCTGTGGACAGACAAACACAAGGTGGGCCTCCACTGTAAGAGGATCTCTGAGTCATCATGGGCCTGGAGCACAAACTACCAAAATAAATGGAGAGAGAAGAGATGCTGTGCTATATATCTTTCAACGACTCATCTCTTACAGAGTATTCCCCACAGGGTTAATGCAATGATACTCATCAAACCTCATGAAGAAGGGCCCTGAAGGCAATTGGCCATGATGCAGAAGAAAATGGAAATATTTCTGTAAGTGCTAATTTAGTGAACACTATGAAATTAGAACATGTTGTAGGGATGGCAAAAAAAAAAAATAAAGCAGGGGAGAATGATTCAGTGAGAAATATGTCTGCAATTACTATTGTGACAGGTATGAGTGTGTATGCGCATGTGCATGTACTCACATATACATATATATATTATACATATGTATATAGATGTGTGTTTTAGGCCCACCAGGTGTCTGCAGAGCAGTGATGGAGGGTCTAATTCACCAGGGATAATTACTTCCTCCCAACGGGAGGCAAAGTGTGCTCACTCAGAGAGCAGCACTGATGAAGGGCCACCAGGGAAGGCCCCGAACAGATTAGTAGAAGCAAATGGTTTCTTAATAGTTTTCAGCCTGTGACCTGTACGTTTCACTGGTCTTAAATGCCACAGAAGCACAAACTGATGCACTAGAGTTCCCCAAGGGCCTGCAGCAGTTGGGATGGTCCTGGTGCCACTCAGGAGGGCACATTCAGATGGACAACCTGCTGCAATGCCCTTTGCTTCATCATGGTAGCACAGGCACAGAGAGGAGCAATGAAACCGGTGAATGTGATAGGTTCGGTGCATCGCTCCTAGACCAGATTGGAGCTATATGTGAATTTTCTCCTAGATTCAAGGTTTTCCGGGAGTTCGGGCCTTCCCTTTAATGAAATAGCTTCATTTTCATTGCAAGAAAACATTGTGAAACCTAAACATCCTGGACAACTTGCTTGATCTACTCTGCAAACCTTCCAAGTCCTCTGGAAAACACTACAAAGGAAAGGCACATTTTTGCCCCAATGCTGCACAGGATTTACAAGCTTGGCTAAGAACTATAAGAGGAAAAATAAGAGGAAAAATATTAGCACAGATCACTTCTGTGACACCTCCGTAGATACCTCCATGTCTTCTAATACATATTTACATGTCATCTTTAATCCTTTGTGACAGATTTTGTCCAAATCCTTTACTGGGAGCTCTGTGGGTGACAAATGTAGTTGTTTTGTTCATTTCTATCATACACAACAAACCCAATTGGGTTGATTTGTAGAGCAAGTGTGCGTTCAAGTATATAACCTCTGTATTAGAAGAGTCCAGAAGTATCCTAGCAGACTGGGATACTTGTGAGAAACTTATGGCTGTACTATGGCATCATTTGAGTGGTTATTGAAATAATGATTTATTTTTGGAGATTTTGTTGTATACAAGCAAAGGAAAGCCACTCTGTGCTTAGACTCAGTTGTTTCCTTTCATGGGTTAAATTGTAAAGTGTTTGGAAGCACAAAAAAATCTCATTTGAAGAAACTGGCAAGTAGATCTGAATAACATATGAAATTTTGAGAACTTTGTGATCTCTTCAGACAATATGTGAATATGCATCAATATGCCACGTTCTTTGAATAAATTATTCCTTTTAAATTATTCACTCCATTCTCGTGATTGTTAAACTGAGAGGATTTTGACATGAAGTGCTAACTAGTCAGGTAAAAAAAAAAGCCATACGCAACTTTTTTTTTTTTTTTTTTTTTTTAGAATTTTCTACCAGTCCTAGCATCACTTTTCATTTTTCATATAACTTTTTCTTTAAGCCTGTCCTCCATTCTTTTCTTCCTACCTGTCTCTGCCCTCTTTCTTTCCAGCACTGCCTTAAGACAAAGCAATTTCTCCGAAGGAGATCCTCTTAGGCTGTAACGGGATTAGGCCTTGGAACGGAGATCTTGTTTGGATCCGCTATTGAACTCACAGGAGCCCTGTTAAAGGCCTATTAAAATTCCATGTAATACCTCAGTAAGTAACATGTGAATCCCTAGCTCATCTTTGGGAATTAAAGTGTGCAGAGCTTCCTTGGCTGCTGCCAGGAAGGTTATACAGACCTAGGACTCATTTGCTTGAAGAATGAGCAGACATCACCTGCTTATTTCCTACACGTCCAATCAAACATTGCAGTTAAATATTGCAGAAAAAAAAGTCAGATTGTTCTTCAAATAAAAGGGCTGGAGCCTGGAGGGGCACAGGCTGAAGATCAGTCCAAGGGAGAGAGTTGACCAATGTCTATGGCCTTTCCAGAGATGACAAACAGATACGGGTGACATCTGCATCTCAAAGAAAGGGTTGGAAGATGAGATTTAATTCAGATTATCTTATCAGAATCTCTGTACTATAAATTCAGAAGGGTATCGCAGAATGAGTTGAAATGGCTCTCAGTGGCATCGTATCTTCCCTGAAATCTCCTAATTCTTCTCAGATGAAAAATACCAAAGGAGCAGATTCTTTCTCCCCTCTGTGCACATGGTGTTTCAATTTTTCTGATTAGATCTGCACTCTGGAGGTGAAAAGACCAAGAAACTAAAGAAATGGCACCATAGTAAGAAAGTTAGGAGTAGCTTTTAGAGTGTGTTTAGGCATAGATATGATTGATACATTATTATATTGATCAGCCAAGGCTAGGTCAGCTTTTGATGGTGGTGTTATACTGATAGAGAAATAATTGCATCCAAACCACCGGGCAACTGGGAATAGCCACAGCCTGAGGGGACAAAGGAAAGGAAAGGAGTGAAATGTAAATTCAGAAAGAGGGTCTCTTTGATGTCTCTGAACTTAGCAGCAGTTGCTCAAAAACCTGTAAAAAACATCTCCTTAATTGATATAAAACTTGCACTTATGTCTTGACAGTCACTTGGCATCTGAGACTTTTAAACCCAAAATGTACTCTCTTTTCCCATGGCAAGAACATGACTGCCCTTCTGCTGCTTCCAAACCCTGGCCCTGACCCACCCTGAGCGTATGAACAGAGCAACTTGTATTTCCTCTTGTTCATTAACCTTAGATATTGTTGGAACATCTTATGTGGCGGCTTCTATCTCTCTCCCCCTCTTTTTTTTAGAGGATCTCAAAGCTTTTTACAAATCTTTATTGATTAAGCATCAAAAAACCATCTGATGTAGACAGGTTTAATTCTATTATCTTGATTTTATGAGATAAGTTTTATTGAAGGCACAGAGAAATTAAACTACTTGCTCAAGGTTACACATTAACACGTGTTACAACAGGTAACAGACGCCCAAGTTCCTGACTTACATCTAGATGTTCTGCGCTCTTGGTGTACCTCACCTCTTATAACATTGTATTTCTAACTACTGGATTATTTTAGGCAGTGTTATGGATTTGATTAATGGATTTGACAAGGGAAATATATTTGCATGCACAGAGAAATAATTGTACAGAAATGTGTAATGGCAATTTAAGGTGGAAAGTGGCTGTCAGAATTTCTGTGATCTATTTCGCCTTCTGCCTGATAAATATCTACATAACGCTCAGGCTGTCTATCTTTGTTCCCTTGTCTGTGGCAGTGTTGGTAGCATTAACCTGAGTGAAGTGACTGATATGTTTGGAAGGGAAGATATAGGGTGAGAGTTGAGATAATGCCTAGGACTTGGAATATGTGGGTAAAAAGCCCTGTTTTTCCATCAACCTTGAGAAAATTAGTAATTCTTTCTGACCTTCAGTTCTCCAGCTGTAAAATCAGGGTATTTGTGACATTTACTTGTGCTGAGGAGATGGCTACATCCAAAAATGGCTGAAAAATGCTGAAAGTGGTTTGAATTCGAAAGCTACTGACCAAAATTCACTGGCATCCAGGTTGTGTGGCTGGTGCATGCTTTAGTGGTGGGGATCTGTGAGGAGAATTGAGGATCTCCTTAGCCTTGTAACCTGGCCATTCTCTTGGCTCTATTTTGACTGATCCCTGAGAGTCAGTGAGTTTGCACCTATGGAAGATGATGCTCTTAGTTACTGTTCAGGAATTTCCTAGTGCGCAGTTGACTTCATCTGCCTGTTTGTGCTCAAAATAAAGACTTAGGGAAAGAGCTTAATAATATGAGAGGTCTACAGACATCCTTGCAACACAGTTCACTGAGAAGTCACCAAAGAATGACTCTACCTGTGCTGTAGCATCATCACTCAACTCATCCTCCTCTGTTCCCTTCACCTCTTGAATCTGCCAGTCTGAGTGAAAACAGGACTGATGTCAGGCCAAGCAAGCATTACCTGAAGTGACCCACGTATGCAGGTGAATTCTTCTCCTTATCTCTGAATGTTCTTACTTGCTTTAATTTTATCATGTACGGTGGAATTAAATTCTCGAAGCAGGAAGGAAGGAGTATTTCTTTTTTACCTGTCCCTCTTCAAAAGCAGAGCAAGGTTAGATAGGATTACTATGCCCTGAAGAAAGGCTGATGTCTGAAAGTTTAACCACCTTGGTCAGGCTCCCTGGATGAGCTGAGCAAGGGGATACGGCTTAACCTCGAAGACTTCAAAGTCTTGTAAATGTGACCGAGTCTCCTGAGTCAGCGTTGGTCAAGGGGCCCTCAGTGCTGCTGTGCAGGTGAAGATTTCTGTCACTACCTCCTAGACAAGCCCAAGGGCTGGGTGCCTGAGAGCTCGTGCTCAGGGCAGGACTTGCTGGATGCCCTTGCACCCCCTGCTCCAGCTGCTCCCACGGGATGGATGGGGCAGGTCTCCGCTGGAGCAAGGAATCCCGCAGTCAGACAGAAGTGAGAGGAATCTGTTGCTGGTTATTAACTGTGGTGCTAGCCAGCTGCTTGAGAGACATTCGCAGCTACAAGAGTGTTCAGCTATGAAGCTTGGGAGCTGCAGGCTTGCACATAAAGCAGTTCTTGTTCTTCTATCCTCAGGCAAAGCTGCGCTTAGAGGATGGATTCCCTTTCCTGCTGCTGACGGTGGAGACACAAGTAGCAGCAGAGCTTTTCTAGGGCAACACGAGACTGTGGCACTGACCATCTGCCCCGTTCCTGTTCCTTCGGGGCTGACATAGATCACAAATGCCCCCTCGAGCCCAGAGAAGGGATTGTTCATAGGGACGACCCCGTCCTTTGGCCTTCCTCTAGCATTTTGGGGAATTAAAAGGGCCCTACTCTTTCCATCCTCTCTATATCTACCACCAGCTTCATGTGCAGCACCATTTTTGCAGAAAGGGGGAAATGCAATGATCTCTGTCATCACCACCATGCTCATCTCTACCTCACCGTAGTCTGCTCACCCAGCCTAGTGTGCAAAACATTTTTCTATTCCCTGGTCCATTCTCCTTTGGCTCTTGCTGTCCATGGTGCCACCTACACCAGTATTTTGCTGACAACTAAGTGCAGCTTGCATTTATAAAATATCCTGAGATCCCTTGTAGCAATCAGGGAAAATACGTACATGCTCCTTTGAGTCTGTAGGCAACAGTGTGGGGCATGGAGGCATTCCTGCCACCACTAGACTCTCTTGATGCATGTAGCACAGCCAGTACCTGATAACTCACACTGGAGAGGGTCAGAAGCAAAGGGGCAAATAAAGACGTAGAGTAAATGGGGTAGCACCCAGACAACCTTCATAGTTCCAGTAGTTGTAGTTCCAGTAACCCCTGGAATCAAAAGTTCACTTTACTTTTTGTCTCCAGGATCTCTCTGGCCTGCAGGAGAAGTTTTTTTTCTACACACTTTGACTACTCCATGAGGTCTTTTCGTTTTTTACTCTTTCTCCTAAAGAGTCAATGAGACCTCCTCATCTGGAGAGTTGAAAGTAGTCAGTTCATGTCAGGAGTCAGGCAAAAGAAATCTCACTGCAGAAATCCGTAAATCCATAAAAATTGTTTCTTTCTGACATGTGCTTAATGCCTTAGAGTTCCGTATTAAAAATGGGACAGTATTTCATAACTCAAAATTATATCCATAAATTATTCCTTCTTAGCCCACGTCTTAATACTGCAACTGGGATGATGAATATGTTTTCTCATTTTGGGTGTCTCTCCAAAATCAAGCCTCATATAACAGCTGTCATCTTGGCCTCCTCCTTCTTCAGTTTCTGTGCAAGACGTAACACAAGGCTGCTCGACTCTTCTTTTCCAGGAGTTCATTCGTGCTCCACTAACTTCCATGAAAACTGTTGAGTAACTTTCCCAACCAAGGCACAGGTTTCTGCTCCTTCTCAGCTTGTCCAAAAGGTGACCTGGTAACACCCAGCCATCAGGAAGGGAATCCAATGCGCCAGCTCCCAGGAACGCAGCATTTAACTGTCCACAGTGTCTGCATTCTGCAGCGACCAAACACTGCGCTTAGCAGCTCCCCGTTGCCTGGATTGCCACACGCCACATTGCACTGAGACACTTAGGGATGGCACCTGAAGCGATGTTCTGCCTTGGCAGATCACATCCAGGAAAAGACTGAATGGGAATGATAAAACCAGTTGTTTAATATGATGTCTGCCCTGCTGTTCCCCTATTTGAGGGATTCATTTAAGTGAGGAGCAGATGGGATCTCCAGGGGGAAATTTTAGGCTTGCATTACTGAAACCACTGTAAATTTAGTACTGTATTTCTAAAGTGCAGCTGGAAAGCAGCCATGAGTCTGAAATCCATCCAAGGTTTTCACCTCCTCTTACTCATTCATATATTTCTATATATATATATATATATATAGAAAGAGAGAGAGATGTGAAACTTTTTTTTTCCATAGGTGGCAATATGAGGTTTCATTCTCACGTGTTTTTGGCTCCTCTTGCTTTAAATGTCACCTGCCTTTCAATTTGCCCTTTTTGGAATGAGGCAGAAAAGTGAGGTCATGATCAGCTGCCACTGAAGAACCACTAAAGAACCACTAAACCACTAAAGAAACCCTTGCATTTTTCCCAAGAACTTGCACGAGTAACGCTGCTGTATCAGCCAAGTTTTAACTTGGGTAGGAACCTTCTAGATCTCCAAACTCCTTATGTAATTTGCAATGGATAAAGATACTTGTCAGTCTGCCTGATGCAGCATCACTGCCATCTAATTGAATATTGTCCCTCTTTTGCATCATAATGACATTGACGATGCAATGACATAATGTACATTGAGCAAAGCTCCTCTATATATGCTGTATATTTTGCAAAGTCCCTTGAGAAAGGAAGGTATTCTAGAAATACAAAAAAAATTTCCAAAAATTGGTAGGGTTGCATCCAGTATATGGGAAGTTGCTGCTTTTCTTTAAAGCCACCTAATTCAAGCTGTTCTATGGACAACTGCTTTTATTTGGCACTCTGTGCATCCTGTCTCCTTACACTCTCTTCCCCAGTGATGTCCTGAATAATTTCAAAGTACCACAGCCAAGAGAAATCTTGGCCCGATCCTATCTAATCTGATCAGTTCAACAGAGCAGGCGTGATGGAAATCCACAAACTCTGCCAATAAAGCGATTTTCTGTGGTAAAGGGTGACATCTGGCATGATCTTTATCTACATGTGAAAGTGATTAAAAAAAATCAACAAAAATTCTCCCAAAAAATCCAAACTAAGATTGATGATATGAAAATGAGACCCAACATGAAACAGTCTTTATCAAGGAGTGCCAGGTAAACTGACAGAGCACATCGATTTCAGAAAAAGCCCAAGGCTAGAAAGACTTCATGTCATTTCATGTCACTCTCAGTCTTATCTTAAGGGACCTGCACAGCACCAAGGCCTTTAAACCAGCAGCAGTCTCTGAATCAGCCCTGGCAAACAGCACTTGCAACACTGTTATGTAATATATTAACCCCATGACCATCAGGAAATCTCATAAATTACTCAGAGATGCTAAAAATATATAGGCAGACTGAACAGCACTTTGAGATGGCCAGATGGCTAAACAGTACTTGCATTTAAAATGACCAAGACTAAAGTTTATATCTGAGAAGCAACTGAAATAAGAAAAGTCAGGTTGCAGGGGTACTTCAGAGGGGCTCCAAATCTGGGGGAAGGTTTTTTCCAATTGTTAAGTTACATGAAAGATGTTTTTTTCCTATAGAAGAAATAAAAACCTGCTGATCTGATCACATTTGCCAGTATGCAAGTGAGATGAAGTAATTTGGATTTGTAATTGAAAAACAGCATTTTAAAGCTTCTCTCAAAACTATAATTTTGATATTATTCTTAAAACTCAGCTTAAACCACAGTAAGTAGTTAATTTTGACTTCTTGTTTCGTCCCATGTTGCCTCTTGTAGCTTTTACAGAAAGTCCTCAACATTTTTGAAAAAAATCAATATATCCCTATTAAATATTTTTGTTTCAATAAATCAGCATTTTCCAATATAAAATCTGTCTGCCTATTCTTATTTTATTTTTGATCAGTGTTATATTTCAGATAAATGTATTTTGCAGTATAGCTCTAGCAACAGGTAAATTACTATGCTGGCTCAGATCCATGGTTCGATTAGATTCATATTTTGCATTTGACAGTACACGGGAGAGGTCGTTTCAGAACCCATTGCAAGTACAGAAGGGAGATTACCTGCTCTGGGAGATTTTTTTTCCCCAATCCATGGTAGAGAGCTACAGTGATGTTGAACTTTCCTGAAGAACCTTTAAATGCCTTAGCCGGAATGACCCTGGCCCCAGTGAACTCCAGCACTTTTACTTCCTAGAGGCAAACTATTCACTCCTCAGAATTGTTTATTTAAATCTAATTCTCGGAGCAGCTTCAGAGGTGACATTGATTTACACCCACTCGCAGCATCATGTACATGGACGTAGCAGGCTGACCCCGTACCGCGCAGGGACTCGGACTCTACGGATAACCTTTCTTTTCCAACACGAGCCCTACTTCCCTGAGTCTGCTATGACCTTTCCTTCCCCATGGAGAGGAGAGGAAAAGGCAGTCCCCTCCCTTCGGATGGAGCTGCTGGAACGTTCAGCAGATGCCTGGTTTTGTGCCACTCGCAAAATGTCACTGCCTGCTGGCAGCTCCAAGCAGGTGATTAATGCCAGACTGGAGCTTTTTTGAGCTATGTTTGGATCCCTCTGTTTGCTGCCGTTTAGTGAAATGACAACCTGGTCCTCATGCAAGCGGAGGCAAGTGGAAATCCTAGGACAGAACGGGAGCAGCGGATCCTCCAGATCTCGCAGAGGGGTAGTAGAAGGTCCTATCCTTGGGAATTTGAGGGGAATGGGACATTTGGCTGGGGGCAGTCTGCAGTCGTGGCTCTGGTGAATGCTTATGGACACCGGCCCTACTGTGTTTGCTTTGCCTCATCAGCTACAAAATGGTCATTAAAAAGAAATGGTGCTAATTATTTGGCTGCTTTACCTAGAAGGTGCTATGTTTGAGCAGGTGCCATAAGGCTTGGGAAACATTTAACATGTAGACATTGCAGGATGTGAAGGATAGCTGAATCATCAATACACACTCAAGAAAGCCTTCAGGGTGGAATGAAATGTCCTATTTGAGAGAGTAGATTTTTGTCCTCTTAGAAGCAACAAATAAAGGAAAGATGTTAGATGAGGAAGGAGTGAGCATAAGAAAGTGATGTTGTCTTGCACAAAAAGACTGCAGAGTGTCTGTGTGGGCTCATAGAGGAGCCTTGGATTTGTGCAGACCTTCACCATGGGAAGATTTGCCCAAACAGACTCCAGCGGGGTTTTGCCCTTCAGAGATTTACTTTTCAGTCTGAAAGGGTCAAACATGAGAGTGATGTCTCCTGCTAAGGAGAAAAAGGAGTCTCTCATCGGACACTCCGGGGGCTTTAAAAACATTTGTTCTAAAATACAGATTTTAAGCAAGGAAAAAAGAAAAAAAAAGACAACACATTGACCATCACCCTAAACAGGAACCCAGTCTTTTTTTCAAGGTTTAGTGTTAGAAGAAAAAATAAGCACTTGACTTTCTTTGTTCTCTCTTTCCAGCTTCTCAATATATTTCTCTTTTCTCCTCTACTTCCACATCCTCAGACTAGTTGTCTGCATTACCATGAAAGAGGCTGTTCCTTCAAGCTGACAGTTCTGTTTTACAAACTGAAGAGCTCCTACGTTGCTGGTGCTGCTGGTTTATATTTTTAAATCTTTAATCTCATGACTGCAACTGGAGAAAAGAAAATCAAGACTTTGGCTAAGTTCCCAGCCCTGTCACTTTGTGACCTTGAGCCAATCACATGAACTTCTAATGTCAATATTCCCATCTGTTAAGCCTCAGAAGGATGTTGTAAAGTGAAATTAATGAATTCTACTGTGATATCTAGACTTCCAGTTAGTAGCATTTCTTTTAGTAGTAGTTCCATTGACTTGAGTGCAATTGAGTTGAATGAAGTATTATTCATCATGAGTAAAAAGCCAAGATTTCAAGCCTTTAATATTTGTAAAAAGCTTTGGGATTATTGTGGAACTATAGAGGAACACTCTCTGACCCAGGCTACGAGTGGGCAGAAATTCATGCATTCTCCGACGGGCAGGTCACAGTGTCCTATTCACTCTCTTGAGCATTCTCCTTGATGAAAAGGTGCTCCCAAGCCTGGTAGTGCACAACTGAAGATCATGGGTATAGACAGAAAGACAGCAAGCTTGAGCAGGAAGAATTAATAACATTTCCTTCTGTCGGGGTCGAAGGTTGCATCGTAGTGATAGGAAAAGAACATATAATATGGAAACCTAATAGAAATGCTCTGTGATCACTGGGAACTCACTTAACAAGACTAAATTTAACCAACATATCCTGAGTGTGATGTGCTGCAACCTTTGCTGTGGACAGTAGAATGCTCTTCTTAATTTGTTATTCAGAGACCTTGTGAATCCCAGCCCATAGTGTGGGCTGTGCCATGAGGAAGATGCTACCCTGGGGATGGGGCTGCTTTAATCCTTGCAGAAAGGACTGCGACAAACTCTGATGGCAATAAACTCACAGGAGAGACAAGGACACTGACATCGAAATTGAGAGCTTCCCCTCCTAGTCCACCTGTTTATCATAGTGAGATAACAGCTAAAATAAGCGAAGCTAGAAGGGGCTGCTGACAAATCCCTGCTGATTCTTTCCCTTTACACAAAAAAATGTAAGAAATGCCTGACTTTGAGAATAGCTGTCAGGTATGGGTCATCCTTTGCCTGTGGGGTGTGTTTAAAGTTCTGACAAGCTGCATGAAAGCAGATCCTCACTGACATGTTTAAAGCCTGACCCAAGTCTTGTTTGTGTTCAGGTTTCTCCTAGGACTGAGATTTAAGTTTGTGGAAGTGGCAAAATTTGGGGACTGACACCTCACTTAATCATAACTCCCGTGCATCAATCCTGGATTTTAGCTAAGGTTTTCAATATCTGTGGCATCTACTGCTGGAAAGAACAAGCTGTCACCTGGAAGCAGCTGACAGCGCCGAAGGTTACACAGATGTGCTCCTGCCGCAGCAAAAACAAGTAACTATAGTCAGGGCCAGGTTCTGATGCACGTTGCAAAGCAACACCCATTCCATATGAGCAGAGAACTGCATCCCATCAGACCTACAGTGGGAGATCAAATGAATACACATCCCTTGTTCAAACAGACAAAAATAAATAGTTCCTCTTGTGTGTTTATAAGTTTGGCAAGCATATTGCACTAACATCTATAATCAATATTCTATGCCTTGACAGAGCATGTGATAATCAGGAGGAACTTTGCCATGGAAACTGATGAATATTTCATATATTGGGCCTGATTCTGATAGCTTTCCACTCATATAATCCCCCTCTCCCACTTGAATAAGCCAATGTGAGATCCAAATCGGGTTAATTGATTTGTGCTTTCTGCAGCATATGCTTCGGAAGGTTTCAGCAAATGCAAAAATTAAAAAAAAATCTTCTCTGAGATCTGATTTCTAACTTTATCAGAGACTTGGCATACCAGTGTCTCCCATATCCCTTGAAAGGAAACATTAAATCGTTTTGCTGATATATTAATTCTACTAACTCACTTAACAACACTTCTTCCTGGAGAAATATTCCTCATGACAATATCTAATAATCATGTTCAAAGTTCCTGGATGGGGGAGATATCCTGCCATCCAGTTTTCTCCAGGACATAATATAGAGTACAGAGCTGTCCTAAAGAGTATAGGGGAAAAGAGGTTAAAAATCAGAAATTTGCAGGGTTTTGTGGGTCTCAGCTCAATGCAGCCATTCCAAGATCATCTCTGCCTGGATACCAAAAGGCTTACAATATTACATCTCTTCAGATCACCTGGGCAATTTCCTTACCAATTCCTTTTCTGCTGCAAGGATATAGGAAGGGAGTCTTTCTCTTCTGCTCTTTCCTGGTGTTACCTGCTGCCTCATCTCACCTGAACTGACCATCTCCCCATTGACTCGTAGAGGAGAATCATCTAGGGTTGGAGTGTCCACGATTCAGATAGTTAGAATTTTGTTGAATCTGACACTTCTGGAATATCCAGGATTGAATTTGCCTCAGTATGATGTTTTGTTGTCACTTACATTTCTACACACAGATTTCCCAGTCTCCTCAGTAAGAGCTTTTAGGTAGATCTGTGACAAATATTGTCCCATTTCCCTTCTCTAGGTACAGAATGAGCACAATGAGAAATTACTTTATTTAAGGGGTCTTCTGAGGTTTGAAGTTGTCATCCCTGCCCATTCTTTATTCCTCAGAGAAATTCAGAAAACTCTTGTTATTTGCCTCAAAGCAAACAAGCAGCTGGAAATGACACGGGTTATTTATGTTTAAAGATAGAAATTCTTTCTTTTTATTTGCTCTGTTTTCCTCTTAATTTACTCAAGTGACCTTTTCGACATTTAATATCAAAAAAGAGCAAGAAGAATTGCTGACTGACCCGGAATTATTTTACTCTTGGCTGTTGAACCCCAGGTTCTCTGACAGTTCTGCCGACTTCCCTGGGATTTCAGCTCATTTACCTCAGTATAAACAAAGCAAAACAAACAAACAAACAAACAAACATCACCTTTTTTTTACCTTTTCTTCCTCTTCACTGCTACCACCTGTGTGGATATTTCCACCCAGGACCATGACACCATAGTATTTTCCTACATGAGACAAGACAGTTTCCTTAATACAGAGAATTTTATTCTTTTGGCTTACCTCCCTGTCCTCTTTCTATTTCTGCAATGTTTTCCTTAAGATGCTTCTCCCAAATGATCATGTTAACCAGGGCAGAAACATGCTGCTGCTGTTAGAAAACAAGATAGGAAATATAATCTCTCAATACAGCTTTATATTTCATTCAGGTCTTGACCACCACTCTGCACTGAACACATATCCTCACTGAGCCCTTATACTAGCCCACATCTTTTTTGGGGCCCTCAAGAGAATACAATTCATTTGTATACGGATAGATTCAGTTGTTCTTCCAAAGAAAAACATCGTATTTGCAATGGCCTCTGCAGAATTTTATTTACTTCGGTATAGATTACTTAGATATATCTCTGAGGTCTTCCTTAAATTAACGTCTTGTCACCTTCTCCAGAACAAAAATAACCCGTGAAGAAGTTGGGGGAGGGAGGAATAGGAAGAAATATTGCCCTTTTTCATTATATCATCCCATCCTAAGGCTCTTAATACGCCTCTAACAATGCTTGTCCTAGGAGTAGTCCCTAGAGCACCTCCCACTATTAACCTCCTTCCATGCTGAGAATTGGATGTTTTATTATAGCTCTTTGAATTTTATGTCATAGCTTGTTTTCAATCCATGAAAGAACTTTTACCTCTCACCTCAAGGTAACCCACTAAGCTTTCCTTAATAGCTCCTTGTGAGGGCCTTTCTCAAAAAAAATCCTTTGAAAACCTAAATAAATCGCTTCTGCTTGTCCAGAGGCATCCATTATTTTTGTTAACATTTTGAAATGTATTAAAATAGATTGAGAAGCACCATGATTTACCGCGACAGCCTCTGTGCTGGCCTGGCCCAAGCATCTGGGGGCATTGTAACTCTGGCTTCAATAGTTTTTCTCTTATCTTTTCTGCAATTGAAGTAAGGATCACCAGCTTGGAATTCCTTCATCTCCTTTCACACCTTTATTTAAAGAAAGATACAGCACTGGTCATTTTTCAACTCTCTGGCATGTGTTCTGATTTTAATGAAAAAAAGTAACAGTCTTTGTGCTAATAGCTTTACTTCTTTGCTCTCTCATTCCTTCTGAATTCGTGGCTGGTCCCAGTAACCTGTGGAAAATTGATGGTCTGATCCAGTAGTCTTTACATGTGTGAGTAGGTCCATTAACTTTGGTAGCCCCCTCTTTAACTTCAAAGAGCCTCTCTGTAGAAATAAGTGCTCTTGGATCAGGGCTCATTCCACGCTCTCTGTTATACTAAGCTTGAACATTTTCAGGCCATCTTATGCTTCATGAATTCCTTGGTTTTCTTTTTCACTGTTTCATCTTTTCTCTCCATATTATGTGCTGATATTTGGGTATGGACAGGTTATTACTCAACATATGAGTGGTCTGCACAGTTTAAGCTTTCATGTGAACTTGAGGACATTCTACCAGCTCATACATATCCTTATCCATCCATGGCAGTGGGTGACAGTGTCTCATCTTCATTATGTTACAAGGAGGTCTACAAAATAGGGGCTTTTCAGACTTTCCTAAGGATACATTTATCTTTAAAAATAAATAAAAATTCTTCTTTTGGTTATGTCTGTTATGATACCTTTTAGGGATTGAGGACTGAGAGATTCAGTGAGCTAGAAAGTAAATGCAATTGCATTCTCCAAGCAAAATGTGAGAGGTACAGAAACACAGGAGAGTGAAACACTATTTAGGTTAAGTAACACTACCAGCTTCCTAGTTCTTTGATATAAAATGTCACAGGTGGATCAAACATGAAAGGAAGCATTATAAGGATAAGTGGTGTAACCCTTCAAATAACAGAAAGCGGACGGAAATCAGACTACCTATAAGTTGATGTGTGTGTTTCAGGTCAAGGTTATATGGTGTGATTGCCTGAGATAGCAGAGAAATAACGTTGATGGCACAAGAGATTTTCTTCACCTTTTTGTCCCAGTGTTTCTGGGATTAGCTAGGAATGGTGCACTCAGCTGCAGCTGATTTAGGCCAAGGTTAAAGAAGTGTAGCTGGAAGAGGGTCAGTATCATTAACTCCTCTGATGCTATTACTGCCTTATTTGCTAAAACCTTGCTCAGTTGGACTAAATGATTAACTAAGAATGTAGATTATCCTTTACAATGGTAGGATGGATGCAGACTACTTAAATCTCTGAGCATTTGCATGTTGACAAGTGCAAGGACTGCAAGGCAGTGAGATGTGTCCCCTGAAAAAATGCACCCACTAAGACACAGTTTTACACAGAAAATAAGCAGTTTGGAGATGTCACTAGAAAAGGAGCATTAAATCACATTTGCTTTCTCCTGGTTTTTATCCTGTCTTCTTGATAAATGATCGGGAACAGCTTCTCTTCTTTCCTCTTCACTTTCTCACATGGAGTCTTCACAGTCAGCCTTTGGCAAAGGATTTTTGGTGACCAATTATTAATTCTGTGGTGGCCTTTGCTAATGTCATCCTTGTTCAGATGCTCTCTTGAAATACAGCGCAGCAGATCCCTCCAAACATCCCTGGCATGTTATATGGCACTGGGGTAATGATAACTCTCTTCAAACTTGGAAGAAGCAAACACTGCTAATTTATGTCTTGCTTTTTATTCCCAACATAATTTTGATTTTAATGCTCTGCTCTTACCACATCAATATTTTTTCACCACTGGCATGTTAAAACAAAAAGTAAATATTTCATCTTGCTTCCTTTCACTAAAAAGCTCACCCAGAGCATCTGGGACTTTGCAAATGAGATACGAGTGAGGGACGATGCTTGGGTGCTTTATGGGACATTGGGATGTTGAGAATATTGCCCACAAGTGTCAATGTGAATGGAAAATTAGCTACACTGGGTAGTGATGTATGATTTAATATAGTCGAGAATATTTACAATAAAACAACAGCTCACAAGAATACATTGCAGAATTGTAGACCCTGCCTGAAGGATCAGAAAGATTTATTTATTTAAGACATAAAAATCTAGTCATCCTTCCACTTTGTCCTGCCAGCTATATTGAACAAGGTAGTGGACCATTGTTTTAATAGTAACATATTCCTTTCCCTCACAGAACACTTACATACTTTGAGCTGTAATCTATCAAAATTGTAGTTTTCCAACAATTTGAGTCTCCAGAAATCCCACCATTGCCCCTAAGCAGAGCACACTGCTTTGGAGGTACCTTGCACCTGGCTTCGCGGCACTTGTGCAACCCTTTTGGGGCTCAACTGTGTGTCCTGTGCTCAACCTAACACGTCTGCGTTGGCCCAGGCCAGCAGGTCTCAGAGCTGCTTGTCTGCTTGGAGCTGCCTACACAGATGGGAAGAGGGAATTTTCAGGCTTCCTTTCAGCACTGTGGCAGCTGCACTTGGAGAGAAACTGGCAGGGAAAAGAAGGGAAAACTTCCACACTTGACTCAGAACCGAACTCCTCAGTGAGACGGGCTCTAGATCTAGATCATCAGAAGCATGACCAGAAAGCTGTCACTCTGGTATCCGGTGGAGGTTTTTAGATTATGCTCCATCTTAGAAAGGTTCTTGAAGCTAAGCTCAGAGGCAGACCCAGGACTGGACTTAATACCTGGAAGTAGCTTCTAGTAAAGCCTACACCTGACCACCAAGGTAAGGTAAAAATAAAACAAAAACACGTCAGCTAAGAAACAGTTGCTGCTGGATATCACTCACACTCCAGTGGAACATGAGATTATTAGACGAAATTTGAGGACAATTTCTGAGAAACAATGTCCTTGCTGAGAAACTGGATTGGAAATCATCACCCGGAATGAGCTGCATTTTTCCGACTGTTTGCTATCATACTTGCAAAAAGGGAACAGAGAAAGTTCTAGATGTGTTTTCTATCCTCCCAACCCCCTGAAAATGGTACTTTCCCCAATGTGTACACATCAATGCAGAAAAGAAACGCAGGGAAGCCAGGAGCGGGGCTACCCAGAGGAGTCGGGATGCCATCTCGTGGGGACAGCTCCTTTCTGCTCCACCACTCTGTCCATCATGGCCCTCTCTTCCTCTTCCTTTGCATTTTATTACTGTTTTTAACACTTCCAGTGACATGCTCAGTGAAATAAAACCTGGAGCCGCTCAGTATGTGCTGTGGACTGGTCATTGGGGATTCAGTACTCAATTTATCTCTGTGCTTGGCTTGTACAATGGGTAATTTAGTAGCTGCACTTAGATACCGAGGTGATAGATGCCTTGTAAATACAGCAGATAGATAGATTAAGTTCCTAGCGTAAATGTGAAAAACATTCACAGATGGAGAACGCACTGAAGCATTACCCCTCATATAGCACATGGAAGACATCAATGAATGCTCAGCATTCCTTTAAAACTCAGACTTGTAACTGGGTCTAAGAGACTTTGACATATCTGTATAACATAAGAGGAGGGACATAGTCCGTATTTTCCTCTTTTCTGCCACTCTTGACTTGTTTGTGTCTTTCTCTGTCCCCTTGACATGAACTAAAGCAAACTAAAGTATGGAGGAACAAGAGGAAAGGTTGGACAGGGATGAAAATAATGATCTAATTACTTGATCTGATGGATTAAAGGATTTTCTGAGGCCAACCATTAGATGTTAACAAGGATCATGTGGTAAAGGTAAAGAGAAAAGGGATCGCCTGGTGGAGGTAAAGAGATGACGGGATATAAGGATCACCTGGGGGCTACCCAGGGGTAGAAGAGGAAGAGAAGAAACAGGAGAAGAAGCTGTGGGGCCTGCTGGGTGGTTGTCTGCTCTATTCTTTGCCCTCACACACCAGCAGGAAATCCTTGCAGAAAGTGTGGCTACACTTGGAAATCCTGGGTGACCAGCTTCCCAAATCCATGCAGCAGGTATGCTCTGGGGTGGAAAAAGCACTGGACAAGCAAGGTTTCCAAAGCACCCAGTAAGGTTTCAGCAGAAGTGCTGGGGGTGTAAAATTTGGGGCTTTCAGCAGGCTCTTTCTTGCTTCCTGCACCACCCACTTGGGTTGGTAATGCCAGCAAGGCACTGTGCGGCATATGGACCCCCAAGAACAGGCACCATCTCCTGGGGGTTTTCATCTCCTTGGCACGTCTGTATCCTGGGAGAGCCCAGAAAGACTGTGCGAAAGGGATCCGCAGCCCCCTTGGCTCCCTGCGGGGCTTCAAAGCTCGGTGCCTTGCTGGCAGGGCACCTGCCTACCCCTTACAACACCTTTACCCCATGGCCTGAGCCACGGGCTGGCAGAGCTGGGGGTGACGAGTGCCCCGGCCGCGGGGCTGATCTGCAGGGAAGGGCTCGTCCGGGGTCACGGCAATCGATATCTCATCTGCAGGCTCTCCTAGCGGAAGTGATAGTATATTGGAACATGGTAATGGGTCTTGTCTAGTGGAAAAGGCTAATCTTCCCCAGCTGTACAGGATCTCCGCAGGTGTCCTTTGGCTCTCCCTGCGTTGCCACCAGCCCTGCCGCAAGCCAAGGAGCAGACGCGTTTCTTTAAAGCCGCAGCAGTCCTATTACTGCCGGTCTCTGCCAGCTGGGGCTGGATGAAGGCTCTCCTCTTCCCAGCAGCTTTCCGTGAGCTGGGCCTTTTGTCCTGCCAAGCCCTTCTTGGGCACTGCCAAAACACAGGCAAAATAGGGATCAGGGAAAACTGCCTTCGTGCCAGCTTTGTGGCTTGCAGAGCCCCTTCCATGAGGAGGATGTACATCCCAGAGCCAAAATGCAGCGTCCCTGCCATGCACAATCCCGGAGCTGCGGCATCCCAGCCATGCACAATCCCGGCACTGCAGCATCCCAGCCATGCGCAATTCCAGAGCTGCAGCATCCGTCATGCACAATCCCGGCGCTGCAGCATCCCAGCCATGCGCAATCCCAGAGCTGCAGCATCCTTGCTGTGCGCAGCCCAGGAGCTGCAGCATCCCTGTCATGTGCAATCCGGGAGCTGTAGCATCCCGGCCACTTGCGATCCCGGAGCTGCAGCATCCCTGCCGAGCGCAATCCAGGAGCTGCAGCATCCCTGCCATGCACACGCATCAAGGGTGGCTGCAGCAGCTCAGGTTTGCCCTCCTTGGCTCCAGCTGAGCTCCCACCACCCATCCCTGCTTCCAAGCAGGGAAGGTGAGATCTCCTCCAGGTCTTTGCTGGGCCGGAGATGGATGTGGTCCCTAAGGGTGCCACTTGCAAGGGAAAGAAAAGAGGGGAGAAGCTGCAAACCAGCCAAGTGAGGGGCAAATCTCCCCTTCCTCAGCCCAACCGGCCTTACCCACCCAGGTCATCTTTGTATGTGGCCACGTGAGCCTGTTCTTTCCAAGCTGACGAGCTGCCATCGCCTCTTGGAGCCTGCTGCATCGCCATGGTGAAATCAGTGTTCCCGTTTCTCTAGAGGTACAGGTAATTACGGGGTTTAACGTATAATGTGTACGTAGATTTTATAGCAGGCGTTGGTCATGAACAGCTCAGGGCAACGTGTGGGTTTGGACAGCGGGTCTGGGAGGTTGGATGTGACCACGGATGTGGGGTACATAGAGCCCAAATGTGGCTGGTGCCATGGGAGAGGGTGCAGGAGCCGTAGCGAGAGGGGCTGGGGGGACCAAGGGGCTGAGCTGGGGCCACCCGTGGGACCAGGCATCCTCTGTGACACTTCTGAGCCACCTCTGTGCTGCTCTTGGTGCGGCCAAGTCTCATTCGGGTCGTGCCAGAGGTCTCCCTGGTTTTGCTTGGAGCAGGGTCTGCAGCACACAATGCAATAAATAATAGATGGGTGTTACAGGAAAAATCCTGGGGGATAGAAGTAGCACTTCATTTCACTGGGTGGAAAACGGGGAAGCAAAAGGGACAGCAGGAGGGAGGTGGGGAGGTCAGGTCCTCCAGGCCCAGGACACCTGGGCCGTGTCCTACGGGACTCCGTCCCTGTCCCTTGTCCTCCACTTGGTTTGCCCATCTGTGAGGGCTGTGGGAGGGGACCTCAACCTACCTTTTCTAAAGAAGAGGAAGGAAACCCTCTGGTTGCGCTACCAAATATGTAATTTTGAGTTGACAGGGGTCCCCAGGGACTGTGGCACAACTGCAAGGTCCCCAGGCCAGGTGGGGACCTGTGGCAGCAGGATGGGCCGCAGTGACACGGGGTGGCCGCAGGGCTGGCGTTTCCCGTGGCGTCGGATTTGCCGGGAATCGAGCAAGTCCGCGTCAAAAAGCCTTTGGTCCCCTTAGCCTTTGGGAACGCAGCTCCCGCGGTTAATGGGAGTCGGAAAGGCGCCTCTGGGCGCTGCTCCCGGGTCACGGGGCGGCAGCAGCGCGCGGTCATTAAGCGTTTACGCTCTTCCCAGGGACGGGCATTCCCCCGGTGAGGTTGGGAGTCGTCGGGCGCGAACTTCCCAGGCAAGGGGGGAGATGGCCGCCTTTGTAAAGCCCTTAACAAGGTGGCTTTGTGTCCGCCCTGAGCGAGGGCCGCTCTTGCTCCTTGCCCGGGAGCTCCCTGACGGCGGCGCGCGGTCCCTCAAAGCCAGCTTTATGCTCCCGCCGCGGATCAGAGGGACACAAGGGCCCTTCTGCTCGCCCGGGACAAAAGGCTGCCCTGGGGGGACAGGGCGTTGAAGCCCAGGCGGCCCCGGCGGGGGGAGATCGGGGATGGACGGAGCGGCCGGCCGCGTGGCCCGGAGCCCATCTGGTCACTGTGGCGCGGGCAGCGACCGGGCGATGCTCAGGGAGGGCTACGGCCACCAGACAGGGATGGCCCAGGTAGGCTTGGTTGGCACTCGGATCCCGGGGAGGTGGCAGCCCCATGGTGGCCACCAGGCATTAAATGTGCACAGTTCCAAGGCCGACCCAACCAGAGCAGAACAGGACAGCGCGTGTCCCACTACAAGGGACCTCATTGCAGTGACACAGGCCTGGAAGCCTCTCCCTGCGCATCTCCACGCTTGGCAACGGGGCTGCCCTCTCCGGCCACCTCTCCATTCCCCGCTTGCTTTGGGAACTCTTGCTCTTTGCTGCAAGCGCCCCACGTTGTCCCCTCTCGCCCTCAGCCATCTGCCTCCGCACCCTTCCTCCCAGCCCGGATTTACTGCCGTGCCTCAAACCCGCGTCCCAGCGCCGGGGTCAGCGTGTCACGGCAGCCCCTCATCGATTTGTTTTACCTCCCTGTGGCTAAAGCACTTTGGCCCCGGCCCCGCGGTGGCGCTTCGGGTCCGGTCCGGCCGCTCGCCCAGCCAGGACCTCCACCAGGACGGGCCCTACGGGCACGGGGCCGCGGGCGGGCGGCCAGCTGAGCCGCTGATCTCCGACCCCCCGGGCCACCTAATGCATCTCCCTGGTTTAGCGGAATCGATATTTCCATAAAAGCGAGGAAGAAACCCCAGGTGGGGAGGCCCCGCTTGTTTGCAAAACCCCGCGGCTGGTTTAGCGCGTTACCCCCGCAGGTTCATGGGCTGCCCCGGAGCCTTGGGGACACGAAGGCAGCAGTGACATCAGTGCCAGCGCGTGGGGAGCTGCTCTGCCGCGGCAGCCACGCGTTGACTTGGTGCACCCAACCAGCGTGCTGCTAAAACAAGGTAAGAACAGGGTGCTGATGCTCAGCCTTCCCGGCAAGCAGATTGACGCAGTTTGGCTACCAGCTGGGGATGCCCGAGGCATCAGGGCTCTTGCCCCGATGTGCCCGGCTTGGTTAGAGGAATCGCAGCAGGAGGAAGGGGGCTGACCCGCAAATACACAGCAGCCTGCAACGCACTGTGACTTCAAACCCTGCTCTGCTCGCCCAGCCACGGGCACCGCGTTAACCATCGTTAAATGGAGGTGGAAAATCATCTGCTGCAGTTGTGGAGTAGGGAAGGATCTCGCTTGCCCTCCGGCTGGACGGGACTGGGGATTTCAGTGTGTGCAAAGGCGATAGCCAGGAGGTGGGAATTGTCCTCAGGCTCCTTGGGAAGGCTGGGGTGGGAGATGGCTCCTGCAGGTCCCCAATTCCTGGTGCAATGGTGGAGATGGGGATGGTGCCACCTCGCTCACCTTGGGCCCAGGCAGCTGCACATGGCGTCACAGCTGGACACAGCTGGGCAGGCCCAGCCTGAGACAACCCCGCGGGGCCAACGGGACAGCACCGCTGTAACGGGATGTGCTGAGGGAAGTTTCTCAGCACGATGGGGAGCATCCCGGCTTCCTGGTGCCACAGCAGGTCCCGGGCACCCCGTGGGCCGCGGCGGCAGCGTCGTCGTCTCTCCGGGACGCAGCACCAGGGGCAGATGTGAAGCAGCCCGGGCATCCCGAGGAGAAAGCCGGGGGCTCTCGGCAGCTCTGCCTTTTGCTTTCAGCTTCTCCCCCTTGCTATTTATCGGTGACTTTTGTCCTTGGCCAGCTTAGCGGCTGAAAGGGGCTGTATTATATCACACGTAGGCAGCTCCTGCGGGGAGAGGGCTGCGCTTTCTGCTCGAACAAAGCGCGGGTTGGCTAATTCCCCTCTCCTCCCGCGGCACCCGGGTCCCATCTGGTTGACACGGTTTGCTCCAGCATCTCCAGCTATTAAGCCCCCACTTGCCAGGGTGAATCGCGCTCGCTCCCCGTGCTCCCTCCCGCCCCACACCCTCGGCCCCTTGTCTTGTTTTATTTTTCATTTTCCCCAAAGCCGGGCAGGACTCGCTTAATAGAGTGATGTCAGATGTGTGCAAAACAGACCAATAAAACCTAATGCATCCCCCTCTTTGTCTGCCAGCCTCTCCAGTGCCAAACATTTTCCACTCAGAAAACCACTTAAAACACATCAGCAACAATCCCTCACAAAACAGCCACTTGTTGGCTAATTGTGCCGAGTACCTGCGTCCTCCACATTCGCCTTCGAGCCGGGGAGGGTCCAAGCCTGCCGGGGTCAGTGCCCTGGGTTCCCCATGGGAGCAAAGGATCCTCAGCACCCGCCGGGATCAGTCCCTCCGTTGCAGCCCCTGGCCGGGCAGGGATGCAGGATGGGGCCCAAGCAGGGCTCAGGTTGCTGCTTGTGGTTGGACTCAATGATCTCGAAGGTCTTTTCCAACCATAATGATTCTATGATTGCAGGAAGGCAGGATACATCCAGGCACACGAGCACATGGAGCAGGAAGAGCTGCTGGCGTCTTCTTCCCATCATCAAGTGGCTGCTAACGCTGTCCCTGCCCGTAAATCAGTGCCAGCAGCAGCTGGGGATGTGGCGACCAAGCAGGGAGGGCAGGAAAGTGCTGGGAGCACTCTGGGGACAGCGACTTTTTGCTCAGTGTGTTTTGTCAGGGTGATGGCTCTGAGTTCTGGAGACTGGGGAGGGATGTTGTGTGGCTGGATTCTCCATGGGGGAGCGAGAAAGTTCCCTTATTCCTCGGAAAGCGGCTGGTGGGTCTCCACGCCTGGGAATCGAGGGTAGCCAGCGGTGATGGAGGTGCAGGAGGGTGCTGGAGAGGCAGGTGACGTTCACGTGGGAGATGGTGGGTGGCCGGGGTTAGGGGTCCGTGCTGGAAATGCGACAGTGGGGCCCGAACCTGGACCTAACAGAGGAGCATCCAAAAAAAGCCAAGTCAAGACGCAGCTGCTCTCAGGGGGCTGTGCTCATAGGAGCCCACGCAAGCCCCCGTCACCCGTGCGCTGTCCCCTGCGGCCGTAGGCACCGGCACGGGTGACCAGCAGCTGCAACAGCCGCTGCAGGTAGCCCCGGAGCAGCCTTCCCCCGCGCCGGGCGCGCACCTGGGTGCTGGGGGCAAGAAGGGGTTAAGCAGAGCCGGCAGAAATCCGCGGATTACAGGTTTGTTGCCGGACTGTCCCATCTGTCACGAGCACAAAGACGAGCCCTGTCTCAGGCTGGGCTGTCAGCGAAGAGCCCACTACATTAGGACTCCATTAGGAGCGACTGGCGGTGGGAAATGGCAGCTGTCAGGGCACTATCATTTCTCCGGTAATTCCTCGGACTCGCTTCTCAGCTGCGCTTCAATAGCAGGTCTACCTACTGGGCCAATTTTGCATTTTTCTTCCTCCCGCTGTTCCCGTCCTTTCTTTAAAGCGGCAGCGCTCGCGAAGCCGCCAGCACCGGGTGGCATCACTGAAGTGCCAGTGCGACACCTCCTGCAACGAGGAGGGTGGTTTGGAGCCTCATGGATGCGCGGGGAGCAGCTCAGTGACGGCACCGCTCCGTCCTGGTGGGCTGCTGGCTTGGCCTGGGGGTACCATGCACTGGTGCCGGCCCAAAGATGCTCTGTGTTTGGTACCGGCTGTCCCCCTGCCCGGAGCAGGCAGGCAGCGGCTCAGCCTTGGCATTCGGACGCGCTTGGGGTGCTTTTTCCTCCAATGACTACATCTTCCCAGTCTTTGGGCACCTGCACATCGCGCCCAGGTTGGGCTCCTTGGCTGTTGGTGAGCGGCCGTGGGGCATGATGCTCCCGCAGCGCGTGCAGTCTCAGGGTCACCATCCCTCACGTCACTGTCACGTCTGACCTGGGAATAAAAACAAAGCCAAAGGTTTTATCATCAGCCAACAAGACCTGGAAACTCTCCACTGCTGCAGGGAGCACCGGCTGCAGGAGCAGCCTTGGGAAGCATCCTGGCATGGCCGGGATGTCTCGCTATACCCACGGAGCCTCGGCCCATACCCGGTCCCATCCCGCGCATCCCTGGGGACTGCAGGCTGCCCTGTCCCTGCCGCGTGTCCCCAGCCCCGTGCGGGAGCCGTCGCGGCGGCCGCGCTCCCCGCGGAGCCTCCTCTGCCTGTGGGCGACCGCAGCAAACCCTTCCGCGGGCAAGTGCCTTGCAGCGGGGCTCGAAATAAATAACTAATTTCTCCCTACATGATCTCAAGGAGCAGGAGAGGCGTGAATAGCAGGGCCCGGAGTCGGGCTGACTGGACTCCCCGGTGCGGTAATTCCGAGGATGACAAACATAAGCCAAAGGAAAACGTCGAAAAATGGGCACTTCCCGCAGCCCCGAGCAAAGGAGCTATTGCAGGGTTTGGAAATAACGAAGGCAAAAAGAGGGAGAGGGGGGAATTTTCTCATTGAGACCAAGTGAAGTGCCAAACAAGCTGCTATTATGGTGGCTTTGAGAGGCACAGGGAGGGGGCGTTCGGCGGGAGAGGAGAGAGGGCGCGCGGAAGGGAGAAGGAGGGGAAAAGGGGTGAGAGGGGCCGGGAAGGCTGGGAAGGAGCCGGGGAAACAAGGAGTGAGCGGGAAGGCGCCCGGCGCCGCCTGGGAGAAGCCGAGTGACGGTGACAGGGCCATCGCGCCGGCTCCTCATCCACTGCCCCGCGGCATCCCGCAACTCCCTGTCCCTCCCGGTCCCCCGTCACCCTCCCCACCGACCACCACCAAAAGGGAGAAAAGAAAAAAAAAAAAAGATG
This sequence comes from Crypturellus tataupa, assembly GCA_034781795.1. Classification (NCBI taxonomy): domain Eukaryota; kingdom Metazoa; phylum Chordata; class Aves; order Tinamiformes; family Tinamidae; genus Crypturellus; species Crypturellus tataupa. The sequence continues at coordinate 6,735,709 of JAWLRI010001031.1, forward strand.
ACAGAAAGGAGGAAAACAAAATATCTACAGTTGTCGAGACAAGGGGAGAAAAATAGAGGCAAACATCCATAATTTTCTCTGTGGGGCTTTGCAGTAATTGAGCCATTTGGATAAAAATAAAGGCAGCAGGCCCTTTAGGTAAGAGGAGCTTTTGCAATCCAAGAAGCCGGAATTATGTGCCTTGTATCACTTGAAATCCCCCAGCCCGTCGCCCCCCTCCGCCTCCCCCACGCGACACCAAACCACTTTCCCTTTTCTTCCTCTTCTTCTTTTTTTTTCCTTTCGTTTTTTTTCCCTTTTTTTAAGTACCCTGTCAAACGCCGTCCGACGAGAGGAGAATTTCAGCTGTCACAACTAATTTCAGAGCGCGCGTGCGGAGGTGCGTGCGTCTCGGCAGCGGAGGCGGCGGGGGAGCAGGGCCGCGGAGGCGCAGAATCACTCCTCTTCCTATTTTTTTCCCTTTCCTTCCCTCAAAAGGAAGATTTACATCAGAAATTTGTTTCTGGGAGTGTTTAAGGCCTGTAATTGCCTCCCTTTCAGCTGCTGCCTGATGTCTGCTGCTGCCTGGATTCCTCCCCGCCGCGGCGAGTCCTTCCCAGCCTGGAGAACGTCCTGGTTTTTGGAGAGCCCCTGATCCCATCACAAGCGTAGAAACCCCCTTCTCTTCCTGCAGGACGGCTCAGCCCGAGCAGCTCCATCCCTCGACCCGCACAGGACACGAGCGAAGCAGCAAAGCAGCCCCAAGCGCAGCAAAGAGCCGGGCAAAATCATAATTATTATTTTTTATTGCACCCTGTCCATGAAGTCTTTAGGCTTCGTATTTCATAACCCCTTTTTCAGCCGCCCTGAGGGCCGAAGAAGTTGACCATGGCCTAAGGACGGTGGTGATGCCAAGGTGATGCAGATATATGTGTTTACTTGGCTTAAAATCCTTCTTCCTCATAATACCACGTTCCTGCTGCTAAAATAAACAGTATTTTCGCTTAGGAAAGTGGTCTAAGCTGCTGAAAGGAGATTTCGGTAACAGGTAGGACCTCTGGAATGAGAGGACGTGACAGCCAGGAGACTCTGCATCCCTCAATAATACGTGCTCGGCACGACGGCTCCTGGAAGTTCACCAAAGCATTTCATCAGGCTCAGCAATTCCTTCCTACTCGTGTAGGAGTAAATGATATGCATAAAACTGGAGACAGCCGTAAGCAGCCAAGGAGGAAACCAACAGAACTTGAATAAATCACAGCTTGAATCTGGAATTCAGCATTTTGCCCTGGTAGCTTTGGGACACCGGGTCTGGGCCTCGTGAAATTCCTGCTCTTTCAGGCTGCAGGGGCTGCAGGAATCCCAGAATTGCCATTTCCTTGGACTTGGCTGCAACAGGCACACTCAGGCCTGACATTAAACGAACACTGAACGCACGAGCACGTAAAACACCTCGGGAGTCAGCGCACTCGATGCCGCAGTCAAACGGGAGCTGCTATTTCGGGCTCCCCTTGTAAACTCAGCCAAAAATAGCGAGTTTGCTGAGGGCTGTAATTTAGGAGATACCATCGCTCCCCTTTTCTGCATATGCACCTGGGTGGGGACATTTGAGGTCGAGGCCCCCACATTTCCGAGCACGGGTTGCCGATCGGCACCACAGTCCAGATTTGGCCTCCCAGTTGAATGCCGGACCAACCCCCTCCTTGTGCTCCATCCCTCGGGCTCCGTGGGGACCTGAGGGCTTTTATCCCCCCTGGCTACGCGATGAGCCCTGGTTGCAGGTGCAGCCGCTGTTGCCCTATGGCCGGAGGACACGCGGAGTCTCCGTCTCGCACCGGGCGCCCGACGGCCTCATAGGACACGTGCCCATTGGGACCCTGCGCCACCGCTGTGGGTCCCGTTCCACAAGCAAAACCCCCCACAAGCAGCCCCCAGCGCCTCTGCACGAGCTGCTGTGGCCATGCCAAGGGAAACAGGATGCATTGTTGCAATTTTTTGCAATTTTTTTGCAAATCTTTTGCAATTTTTTTTGCAATTTTTTTTTTTGCAAAAATTGCACGCATTGTATTGTGCATGCAAAAAAATTATCCAGGGAACCCGCAGCGCTGCTCCATAGGAGCCCCAATGATCCCAGACCCCAGGAGTGTCCCGGTGTGTCAGCCGGGCGGGATCGCGCGCGCGCGGGGCCCCGATCCCGGCGCGATCTTTGCATGTTCTTTGCATGGAGCCTTGACGAACTGGTCCTTGCATCATCCCGCGGCTCCCCCCTCGCGCCCGGCACGGCGAGGGTTTTGTGACTAAGAGGTGAATCAGATCTCGGGGGTTGGCCCGGAGGATGTGGGTGGTGCGGAAACCTCTCCGGAGCCCCTTGGATGAGGAACTTTAACCCAAACGTTGCTCCCAAGGTGTAAAATGGCACAAAATCCGTGCTTGTGGCCCGATCCTGCCTGGCCTGGGGCTGGCAAAGCCCCTCTCCTCGGGGGAGGCCCCCGTGGCTCCGCTTCGGAATCGCAGGATCACGTTGGGAAGAGGCTCCCGAATGAACGCGGGAGCGCGCGGAGCGGCCGATCCGGAGCAGCGTGCGCAGGACGGTGTGGAGCAGCGGTCACTATGGGGGAGCTGCCCTGGGGGCGGCCGGGACCCCCCGAGACCCTCTGCGTGGGGCTGGGGATGGCGGGGGCTCCCCATGGATCAAGAGCCCCCCCCACACAACAGGATTTGTCCCCCCATGGGGCTCCCTATGGCGAGGTCGTCTCTCCATGGGGCTCCCCCCCAAGGGGGTCCCCATAGCGAGATCCTGCCCCCCATGGGGCTCCCCACAGTGAGGCCTTGCCCTCTCCCATGGGGCTCCCCAAAAATTAGGCTCCCCATAGCGAGGTCCTGCCCCCCCATACAGGTCTCCCCC
>JAWLRI010001031.1:6738692-6847111 GCA_034781795.1 Crypturellus tataupa
GCGCCGCGGCGAGGAGAGCAGAGGAGAGGAGAGGAGAGGAGAGGAGAGGTTGTTCTCTGCTCTCTGCCTCCAGTCGCCCACACTAAAGCTCTCCCTAAACTGTGTTAGCTGCCATGTCACCAGCTTTTTCCTGTCCCCAGGATGGCCATTTCACTGCAGCTCGCAAAGAGGCACATGATTCTACTCCTAAAACAACAGTATGACAATGATCCTCAGCCACACAGAGCCTCCAGAGTCACTGGCCACGGCTTGTGAAACTCTTTTGTACAAGTAGAAAAGACTAAAGGAATCATAACCTCCCCTCCTTTTGCTGAGGGAGGGCGAAGAGATGCAGCAAAGGTGGGAATATCTATGGACACAAGTCAGAAGAAGGGATGGGCCAGCAAGCCAGGTCCTCCTGCGAAAGCAACCACAGTCTTAGAAATGAAAGAGAAGGACAGATATAAAATAAATCTGATTTTAATTTGAAGCGGTTGGCTGGAACTTCCTCCGTGCAGTAGTTTTACTCTACAAAGCTGCAGCCGAAGCCTTGGCAGTGCGTGGCTGGGCCCCCCGCGGTGCTTTTGAGCTCTCTCTGTGTGCAGCAAAGCTGCGAGCTGAGCCCCCCACTGCCGGGGTGAGCCCTGCCTCGGCGGAGGGGTGGGTTTCCTTGCACTCGCCAGGGAGAGCATCGGCTCCACTTCTGCTGAAGAGAAAAGCAGATGCCAGGATCTGCTAACAAAGAGATAATGACTCCTGCATCAGAGCATCAATCCACTCTGGAACTTGCAAACTGAGATTTCTTCTAGGGGTGCAATTACCCGCTTCCAACTTTCAGAGCCAGGCGAGCAAGGTGAAGAAGTACATGGCGAGTGCATAACAAAATGGATTGTAATTATTTGGGGGGATTGTGGTTTATTTCTTGCGAACCTCAAGCCAGACAAGCACTCTCACAGCCACCAGGAGGGAGGGAGCATGCATGCAAACGGGGACCTAAACCGCAGCAGGAGGTCCATAGACCTTCAGAGGTGATTATGGAATAAGCCACGGTTGACGAGGGATTCTCACTGTCACCTGTTAATGAGAAGGGGCTTTGTACCCTTGAGTAAATCTGTTTGAAGACTAGGGGGAGGGAGGGCTGGCTGCTGAAGAGCTTTTCTTTTTCCCACACATCTCCATTTCTTATCTGAATCCTGCTCTGTCACTTCTTTGGTATTGAGTTCTATATGTCCTCATATATACACAAATCATAACTCTTTCTAATTTGCCACCTTTCTGTTTCCTTGATGATGCTCTTGTTTTTTTCTACTAATTTGGAGACAATTCTATCTGGGATTCAAGCATAGGAAACATTTGATTCCCCTGAAAAATAAATATTGGATATATCTATATTGCCCTTTGTTAAACAAATACAAGGAGGAGACTGCAAGGATGTCAAACAAAAATCTCTCTTGAGTATTAACACAGAACAGGAAGCTACTTTTGCTGTTTGCACACAATACCTGCTCTTCTTTCATACCGCCTCTTTATCAGGTTTTGTGATCAAATTCTGGGCTGCTTTGTGTAATTCACAGGGCTGTTGTTGCATACGCTTTGCAACTAAAAATGTCTAGATGTCACATGGAAATACTTACATTTGCAAAATAAAAGTTAAGACATTTGCTATTTGTAAGCAAAGACAAGCGGGGCAGCAGTCAGGTAGGAGTGACAGGATGGGGCTCTGTGTGATGTGACTACAGCAGCATCGTGCAGGTGGGGAAGGTGTATAAAATGAAAAAAAAAGAGAGTAAAAAGTCACCTTTAAATCTTCATGTAGGAGATGCTTGGACTCATCAGCAAAATTTTGCAAAGCCAGTGTCAGCTTTTCACCACTTTCCACTGGTGTAATGACTAGAGATGTCTTAGGATTGGACAGAGTCGGTCCCAAGTGCTCTATTAATAACAATAACTGTCCAAATATCTTCACACTGAGGTGTGACTGAGCATAGGGGATGGGCTAAGTGTAAATAAGCACAAGAAGTAAAACAGGTTAGGGTTAGGGCTATGAATCTATGGTTATGAGATTATTGTCAATGATCCTCATAGAGGAGAAAGCTAGATATGCACAAATACTTCAGTTTTACACCTTGCAATCAACAGGTGTGCTCCAGAATTTGGATTAACTTTAGCATGACTAAAATCACATCAAGGCAGGACATCACATCCATAGATGATGGGGAGATTCTGACCAAAATATCCCAAGTTTCTGACAAACTGTTAGATTGTTCCTATACCAACCATTTAATAAGAATGAATTTTTCAGGTTCTTATAGATTCTGCCCAGGACTGAAAAGCAAATAAAGACTGAAGATTGCTGATGCTACCTCAGGGAGAGAAAGTGCAGAGGGAAAACACAGACACTCTACCAAATGACTGAGAGCACCTTCTGGGCAAATACCTGTAGATGAACAAAGACTCCTTGGCACAGAATAAAGTTGATTCTGATGTGTTTTATCACATTATTGTGTATGGAAGGATCTATGAGGAGTATATGTATACATGCATTTTTTAAAAAAAGTTCCCACATCTTTGTTTTCTGGAAGATTTTTGCTACTTTTTCATTCAGTGGTCTTGGAAGCAAAGTTATAATACCAATTTGTAGCTAACTCTACCCAATGTGGTTGTCCATTCCTAAACAGGAGGATTCAAGGAAACTGATGTTGTAGAAACTGGTCCCAGCTGCAGTTCTATTCAGGGTTTTCATCAGTGAACTTGCTGAGGGATCAAATCAGCTGTTCAATACATGAAAGAGCAGGGAGAATGGTTAGAGGTCTACAAAAATATAACTGGTAAGGAAAACTGATCATGCTGTGCTTGGGTGACTTCCAGAAAAGAAAAGAGAGGAAGTGAAGCTTGGTAGTAACTCTTGCCTATATAAAAGATTTATACAAAAAGGAGTGGATATACTGTTCTCCATGTTCTCATATTTATGGCATGAGATATTTTTTTCTCATTGGAGGCACTGAGAGAGGTTGGAAGTGGTTGTCGAGGAGGCCAATGGTACGTCCATTACTTGAAGGCTTCACACGTGGGTTTCTGAAGCATCAGGAATGACGCAGATGGGATTGATCCTGCCTATTCACTGGGACAGGGACTAGAGGATCTCCAGGACCTTCCTATCCTGTGACTCTGGGACACTAAGAGTAACATTACCATTTGTTGTTGTCATTTCATTGGTTTTTTATTTGACTGATTGTTTACTAGAAGACATTAACTCAAAGTAAAACACCAAGCAAACCCCCTTCAGTCTGGGAGAATTTTACCATATTGAGGAATTTCCTCTCAAAAAAAAATTCTTTACAAGGGCACTAAATATATCTTATGAGAATAAGAAAAGCCAGTAGGAGGAACCAAAATAGAGAAGCTTCTTCTGCAGCTAGAATGCTAGCTAGGATTAAAGATTGATGAATTTTATTTCTCTTGCTTTGCCATACATGTCTGTTTGTTCAATCATTAAAATGTAACTAGCATCACTTTCTGTTCTGGGTATTACACCTAAAGCCTCTGTAAAGTCTGTCAGGGACTCAGATGTTATAAAATGAGGGTTCATGTAAGTATCCAAGACAGATAAATTTAGATATAAGACTCTGTAGCCATTTTTACATGGCATAAACATACACATAGTTTGATTGCCAGCCTTCAAACAACCTCTAAGTAAAATGTTTTTCTGGGGGATGATTGATTATGGGAAGCCCATTCATAAAGCTCAAACATATTTTGCAATCACATCTTCTTTTCATTTGCAAAGTCTGGAAAGAATTTTCATATCTCCTTTCCTGCTTGTGATTTATCATTTCTGAGGCTAAGCCCGTTATCAACACGGGTTCGCACTAGAGCTTCCAGAAATCATAATACATGACATAAGACATTAGCATGTCTTATTATAACTAGGCTATGACTATAGCTGCAGAAATAGAAGTGCTTTTTCTAAAGAAAAAGAAATAATAAAGGATCGAATTAGCAGTTATCAATTCTTCTCCTGTCAAAGCTCCCTATAGATGTCGATGGGCTTTCTGCTGCATTGTCCAGAGCCACATAAAACAATTTAAATTGGATTTATCAAATCACAGCTAGCCAATCTAGAAGTTGGGTATTAGCTTATGTTAGACACTTTCTGTAGCCAGTGGAGGTGGTTCCTCTCACCAGAACGTACATGTTTAAGGTAAGTCAGAAGAATTGTCCCAAAGTGTCTGCTTATAGATGGAGTTCAGCTGATCAGCCTGGATTTAAGCTGGCCAGGTTTCAGACAGCTAGTGTCAAGCATGATTAAATTCATTCTTACAGTTGGACTCAGAGCCCATTGGCATAAACAGGAATCTTTCCACTGACCTGTAGCAGCCCTGGGCCAGGTTTTGATGTTATGAAAATATGCAAATCCTGCCCCTTTCTTCCTGTGCAGATCAGAGCGTCACGATGTGCCTCTCTTGTACCTGCTTCACCTTTGAAAATAAGGACTAAGTGGCCCAATAAGCTGAACAGGAGACTGGGGAAGAGCAGCAAGCCTGGGCCCACAGAGCACCGAGTGTAGATTAAGGCAATGTTCAGTGACAGCTTGCCCTGGACCCCATCAAAAGCAGCAGAAAGATTCCCCATGGGAATTAGTTCAATGTTGTGTTAAGTAGCAGAGATGTTCATTTTAGCTTTACAGATAAATCATGGTTCCTGTGCGTTTGATTTTACAAACTTCCTACAGAGATCAAACCTAACCTTTCTGAAGCGTGTTCCTCTGCATGATACTAATCTGTTCCAGTTTGCCCCACTGGGAAATAACTTCCTGTTCATTATAAGGATCCTTCTTCTAATCCATCTCTACAGAGGTGTCTTAAAGATCTAAAATCAGTGATTAGAGGCATTCCTGCTGTCACTTTAACACACTCCTAAATTCAAAACTAAGTTCAAGGTACCAATCATCCAATGTTGCCCCTTGGTGCTGTGGGATTCAGCAGGATCCCAGTCTCTGCAGGGACATGCTGTATACTTATGACAGCATTAACACCTTTGGTCTCCTCGGTCTTGCGTTTTTTTATTTCTCATTTTTCTAAATAAGTGAATTGCAAATTAACAATGTCATCTAGCTGCAACTGCAAAAGAGAGGAACCTGTCCAGAGGAGGAATGTGTCCGTGGAGATGATAACAGTCTTATTTAAATTTTGAAGTGACTCTGTTTCCAGTGAACCCATCTTAAGATAAACAAGACTGATAAACAAGACTTAAGATAAACAAGACCGAATGTCACTTGTTGCTGTTACTAATGCTTTCCCCAAACAAGGGCAGTAAGAGGAATTTCTTTTCTATAGCATCTCCTTCCTCAGTGTAGATGTTAGCAGCTGTCAAAGATCATAGAGCTGAAAACATCCTGGAAGCTACAGATATGTTTTGTTACTGTAATTTCTTGTTCAATGTTTCCTGCAGAGCACAACTATAATGTCCAATCACCTATGGTGGCAAGCAGTTGAAATCTGAGGAAGAGGATGTGTTTGGGAACATGTGCTACGTGAGAGCAACCTACAGTGTTTCCTATACTGCTTCATGCAGTGACTCCTGCATCACCTTACAAGTGTGCAGACTTAGGAGACAGGTAGGGCTGGATGGAAAGAGGTGTTGTGGGCACTGACCTGAGGAGAAGGGGAGTTAGATCAGGCCCTGAGAAATGAGAGACTAGGTGGAGCAATGTGCCTTTTTTAGGATAGTTTGGGGTATTGATGCCACACACAGAGATGGCTGGAGAAAGAGCTAGACTGAGCTGGTGGGATGCTGCTGGAATGCTGGAGGATACTTCAACCCTTGTCTATGACAAGGTGAAACAGCACATTTGAGCTACTTCTGAAAGACTTCTGACAGCATCACCATCTATGAGGGATACAGATTACTCAGATTACAGATTATGAGGGGTTAGAAAACCCCCTCAGAAACCCAAGGGGAATGACCTTCTGCTCCAAGAGAAGGCCTTGAGGTTTGAAACCGCCTATGACTCCAACACGCTGCTCCTGTCTTCACGATTCACAGTTCTCTTACATGCAATGCTGGTGAAGGGGAGAATGAAGGAGAGGGAAAAGAAAGGGCAAACACCTCAAAAAATTGATCTTTCAAAAACAGTTCAAATGCAAAATCCAGAGATATATCACAAATAATATAAATCTCCCTGAAGTATTTGTTTAATTTTTATCCGATCCTGAACCCTTTTCCTGGCAGTCTGTTCTCACTGCGAAATGAAAGGGCTGGGACTACCTGCCAGGCGTTTGAACACTTCAGAAAAGCATATGGGAGATGATAGTATCTTAAGGATGGAAGCAATGCAAAAGCCTTCCCCATGTATCCCAAGTCAGAGGTGAAAGATATTCCTGTTCAGCTAAGGAAAAATTGTGCTAGTTGCATGCATTTTAAAATGATTGCATCTTGCATTTGTTCACTTTTATTTCTGCACAACTATTATTATTATTAATATTATTATTTTCATTATTGCCCCGTAAAGTTGCTATTAAAGATCTAGCCAAGGAGTTTTGGCATTTTCGTTTCTTGGATGACAAAGCCTTCATGGACCTACACCAAGAACCTGCAACTGGGATTTATTTAATGGATGAATTTTTTTGCACTTTTCTTAGGAACAGAGGGACATTGAATATTTGGATTAAAAGATGTTACAACTCTTTAGAAAAAATGTCTGTGTATGTTTTTATACAGATCTATACATATATGCACACTTTAAATATACATACTAATATATGTGTAAGGGCTCATCCTACTGCTCGTCATTATGTGGCTGGAGCTGATCTTCTGCCCTAAAAAGTAAGGTAGGAGAAAACAAAAAGAAAGAAATAGTAGCTCTCACTTTACTAAGATTGTTTAGGAGAAGTTCTTAGTGACATCATCTCAGGTCAGGATCCTTTGCACTTGAATGCTTCAAGTAAAATTAATTTCCACAAGGAAATAAAATAGGATATGGGAACAGGTGAGAAAGGGGACAGATAGTTGTTTTAGCAATCAAAAAGGGCAAAGTATCTCTCCTCAGGAGATGGGACGAATACCTGGAGGTCTTGGGAAGGGGATGGAGCTGGCAGTGAAACAGAATGTCTTTCACCTTCAGGTCAGTGGTTCAAAGTAAGCTCAAGTCTAGGAATGGGTTGACTCTCTATGAAGAGATTTGATATCCTCAGACCAGTTTCTGCATGGAAGGACATCCACTTCTCAGCTCTCTCCTTTGGCGGCAAATTCAGCTTAGTGTATGAGAAGAGACTAAGGCACAGAGAGCAAAGTTCATGTTCAGCCCTAAAACAGAGAAACTTGAAGTCAAGACTAAGTCATGCTAGTCCCAGTTGTCATGTGCAGAGACTGGTAGAGCTCTGACAGACCTTTAGGTACCAGCCTTCCCTCCCACAGCCTTTCTGTGAAGCTGCTTTTTCTACAAAAAGAAAAGAGAATTTAAATCACTTTTTATGGTGGTTTGCCATTTATGCAAAGCCCTATAAAGCCGGACTCATGGGGTCTAATTTTCCGTGTTGCTGAACTGTTCCCATTGCCAATGATTCTAGTTATTTCTGTACATGCAACACCTGGGAATATCTCATCACATTAATGAGAACTTTGTATTTAATAGGCTTAATGTGGCTGTATCACACTATCCAGGTAGCACCTACCTCTCCTCTTTTGATCCTAAATGAAGGAAAGAGTGAGTGTATGGGGTAGAGTCCAGAACATGCATCAATGTAAGCTAGGTTTGATAGTCACTCCCATAAATAGGCATTGCTCTCTCATATTCTCCTTCAAGCAAGCAATATTTCTGAGATCACTGCCACCCTTTTCTTCCTTTTGTCTCTTGCTCTCGTTTCTATCACTCCAAGGGCCCTTGCTCAAAGCTACCAATGGCAGAGAGCCCAGGCTACTTCTTACTGTCTTTTTGTCCCATCCATCCTGTTGAACACATCTTTTTGTTTCTTACATTGGGCTCGGACCATGACTCCAGGCAGCCTAAGAGAAGCGAGATTTTTCAGACTGGATTTTCCATCCTGCTGAGTCCACTTCTGGAATTTCCTTTAGTGTTAGCAGGAGACAGCCAGCAACCTCTGTAGATTTCCAGTGATGCCAAGATTGCTGGAAATTCTGGAATCACAAACAGCACCAAAGGGTCTACTGGCCTAGACAGCATGGAGAACGAGGTCTTGGTGTGCACAAGTTAGTTCACAGATACACTGTATGCCCTGGGGTCTTGATATCCTGGAGACTGCTGTTCCAATGAAGAGATGTTCAGTTCACTAGAGACCAACTTGCACTGGAGTAGTAAACATAAGAAGGAGATGGGGGAAAGCGCTGGTCTCCTAGCTGGTGTGCCCAAAGCCATAAATGTCTGCCACACAGCCTCAAACATAGACAGATGTGTGCTGACCATCATTAAGAACAGGAAAAAATGTTCATTACACTAACTGAACATGGCTCATCTTCTCCCATTGAGGCACCACCATCCATAAAAAGAGATCTTGGACAAGAGAGGGGCTTGGGAGGCAGTCAGTAGGATCACAGAGGGGCAGTGAGTGAGTATCTAAGAGTTCCTCTTTCCTCTGCGTGCTGGTTTTCCTGGTGGTGTAGTTTTATTTCCTTTAGCTTTAAACTGGGCTCTGAGTGATTCTCTCAGCTCCCTTAGTGAGTCTCCCTGCAAACATTGAGGAACTCCATTAGCAGCAGTAAGACCCCTCAATGCACTCTTCAGGATCTCCTTTCCTCTCCCTCCTCCCTTTTCCCCTCTCCAGCACTCCTAATTAGGTCATTAATTCCTAAATCAGGCACACAGAAGCTGCTGCCACGAGACTTCAAGCATTTCTGCCACAAAGGAAAAGCAGCTGAGCCTGGAAAGCCAGAACCCGTTCACCTCTTAGCCACCTTGTGCGTTAACACAACAGGCCTCTGTGGACACTCCTGTTTGGGGAATGGAAATCCAGTGTCTGCCACTTGTCAAGAGATTTTTTTTTTTTCTACTCAAGCCACGTGCATCATAAATGTGTTGCATGGCAGGTTTTTTCCCCCTCTTTACCTCTAATTTCTTCCCCCTGCTACCTTGTGTGTTACAGTTATTTTGAGTGTCTACAGTGTACGGAAGCCGGAGCGTTGCCTGCAGAGCTCAGCCGAATCCTGTGATTGGAGACGGGAGCTGATAGCCCTCTCCTTGGCACTCACCCATTTCTTTGGACTTCAAAGCAAGAAACAAAAGATATTTCAAGGACTTCTTCGGAAAATCACCATTAGATATGATGAGGCTTAGGGCTGTTTCCATGGCAATGGAGCTTTTTTACATTGTGATCATTGCTGCAAAATGGAAATGTTCTTTTGTCTCAGAATGTCTGTTCACATATTTATATATATATGTGTGTGTGTATATATTTTTTCAGCTATAAAAAATAATAAAAGGGATTAGATCTCCTAGTGGGTTCCCTGAACTGAGTCACTTTCTCACCCTGTGAAGCTTTTCTTAATTCTTTAAACTCATACATCAAAGAAAGGAACTTCACAAGGATTCGATTTAAGCGAACATTAGTACTTAGACCATTAAATTAACAGCACACACACAGGGAACTGTCGTCCAATTGTCCCATTAGATTTGAAACGTGATAAGCAGCAACTGATCTATAGACCCAAATAAGTTAATTATTGTTGGACAGAGCAAAAGCAGAACATTAGAAAGGTGAGAAGCTTGAAGGTTAAAGAATATTCAGTTCCAATTTCCAAGACTTCAGCCTTGCCACCCTGTCATGTACTCAATGGCCTTTCCAATGACTGAGGAATCTGTCCCCCCAAAAATAAGTTTTATCTCCTGCCAGCTTCCCCATTTGTTGCTTTATTGTCATCTCGCTGCCAGTTAAATCGGGTTTTCTTCCACTCTCTCCTCATGCTCCTTTTGCTTGCATAAAACATGATGCTGTATTTTGAACAATGCAGGAATACATTACATAAAATTCCTTTTGATATCCAGCATGTTTCCTGCTGTAATGGAATCGGAACAGAGCAACCTCTCCTCCCCGACACGTCAGATAACTCTCTATCCGCTCTCTATTAGGACAAATGTCTGCAAGCCTTTGAAGAGCTAAAACACAATAAAGGAAAAAGAAAATGTTAAGGGTGCTCCAGTGGGTATCACTGGAAATAATTCTGTTCAATTAAGGGAAGAGAAAATTTAAGCCAACTAAAGGGAATAAAAGAGCAAAGTCTGTTATCCTGAGAATTTGTCTCCACAGCTATTAGGCAGAAGAATAGACTCAGAGGAAAACAGTGCAAATTTTGAAGAGTAAAACATATGATTTAGGGAGACAGTTTCTAAATATATCTGGTGAAAAGTGCCTGGTTTTGAAATATTTTAGATTGAGATATCATTTTTAAGATATACAGAAATGAAACACTTTATAATGAATAAAGATTGCCCAGCTGGCCTGTGCAGGAGATGCTGTCTTACTGAAGCTCTGTCACACGGAGTTCTTGTGCCTTCATAATTCAGAGTTCAATATATATTTATATATTATCTCTATGCCGGGTGGTAGCTGAAGTATACCAAAGTAGACCATGAACCCTGTTTTTTATGCAAGGTGAGCTGGGGGAAATCATATACATCACTATCTCCCTGGAGTGGTGCTTATTCCCAGTTGGAATGCATAAATACTGTCAAGTTATTAGTCAGCAGAAACCTGAAGGCAAAATTCTGTTTTTTGACTTAAGTTCCCTTAACGCTCTCTCCCATGCTGCTCGGGGCTATAGCATCAAACAGCCTGTTAGATGTCCCTGAGACATCCCCGAGCAGGTTGGCAACCCACATGGTCTAATCCATGCAGATACAATGAAACTGGAAGGAAAGAGCTCACGTAGCTCCCGCACTTTCTGTTTCTGACTAGTAACGGAGTTTGGAAAAGCTACAGATACCTTTAGAGATCAAAATGTCCTGTTTCGTATAAAGCAGTTTCTGCTTTGATTCTTCTTGCCACTTCTTATCAAATATAGCATTAGACAATATTTTCATGTTAAAAGGTCTTCTTTTTTCCCTCAAAAGAGACAAGAAAACCTATTCTCTTCCTTGGACTACTAGACTTTCTGACACTGTCTCCACAGATTCACTAATTCCTCATCTCCATCTGGTGGAGTTCCAGTTCACAGTTTTTGCCTCCATATATTTGTCCTTCATTGAAGACCTCTCCTTATGTTTATCTTAGATTTCTCATTTCCAAGACAATTCCAAAATCACTGCTGAAAATCAAGATTGGGATATGAAATGTGGACTGGGGTCTTGCTGGGTAAATGCATTGTTGATGACTTGAAACCAGCTGATGGGATTTTCTCTTTCTAATTTTCTCTTTAATCGCGTGAAATCCATGATTCCATTCCCAGCTATTCATATGAGTGAGTTACATCTGAGCTTTGCTTCCTGGGACTCTTGTATCCAGACATTTTTGGCCAGTAACTGCATTCATTCATCTCTAATGTCATGCATCTAAAGCTATTAGTATACATATTCTTTCAAAATTGCCTTGCTCTGGGACACTCTGTCCCCTTTGCCATCATAAGCACTCAAAAATTCTTCCAGTTTACTGCTTTCATCCTCCCTCCTGGGTGCCTGCTGATCAGATCTTCTCAATGACATGCTAAGTGGTTTTAGTGACAGTGATGCATTAGGCTGGACTCCATCAGCCCAGCAACCTTTGGGACCAGTCCTAGGAGTGAGGCAGCCAGACAGCTCAACTTGTCTCCATCAATCAGGAAGAGGGACTTTATTGGCTGGAATGAAGGCTACAGGTGTACGCCACTGTCACAGTTTTAAATAAACACGATCAGTTTGCCCAGTGCTAAGCAACTGTTTCTGAGAGCGTGTTGGTAAATGTGTTTATAAAGCATGAGAGTCCAATCCATCAGCCCTCAAAGAGCCTAATCAATATATTCCAATTTGATCTTAGAGAAGTTTCGCCTCTGGGAAGTTTAATTTATTTCAACTCATGACCATGAAAAAATGAACAGCCGCGGCATTTTGACAAAATAGAAAAAGCGGATGATGTTGTATCCAGCACCCGTTCCATTTCAATTTTCCATTTTCCCTGAACAAATCACCCATACGACTTGAATGACCATGAAAACTGATCGAGCGATGGAGAGAAGTGCGGGCCAAAGGGGAGAGAGAAGGAATAAGATATGGAGGGGGAATATGAGATGCAGGACGTCGAAGTTCCCTGGCTGTGTTCACTTGCTCTGTGCAAAGTACAGCCAGAGAGGAAAGCGGGTATGTAAAATGCAAGCTGAATTCATTTGCAGTTGCAATACACAGGGGTACCTGTCTGGTGCCTGACTAACTTGGGAATAAACCCCTTTCCCTGCACTTATCCAAGGCTACTCTTAAACTTCTTCATTTGTCTTCCTCCCTCCCAGCTCTTATGATCCCAAGTTTAGGCACCAACTCTAAACCCTCATTTAAAACATTAGCACAGTGGCTAAACAAATGATTGCCTGGGGTTTTCTCCTGAGCCATTTCCAAGTATTTCAGTGTCTGAGTGAATCATCTCCAGAAATGAATTGCCAAGGAGCACCTCTCCAAGGAATACCTGCCTGAACATTATAGCCATGAAGATGAGGAACATCAGCGAATCCTGTGCTTATGTCTTCCTGTCTAAAGAAATGTTTGGACAGGGTCTGTTACTCATATTTTTTATTCTAACCAGTTGAATCTCTTCTTAGCAGAAGTACCAGGTGAAACCTTGCTCAGACAGAGACTGAATTACTTCAGGTAATGCAGTTTTTATTGATAGTGTCTGATCTCTGTTCTTGAGGTTAAGGTCATGGTACTGCAGTTAGATCAATGTACAAGATACTTCAAAGCACATTTAGCAAAAACACCATGTAAAACAAATGAAACATTTATTTCACTAACGCTCAAGTGATGCTGAAGAGGATGCATGGCACATATACTATTTTACAGTGGTTTATTTTTCTCTTTATCCATGTTGGTTTCCAGTAGTGATTGGGTTCGGAACAGACCAGAGGACCATGCTAAAAAAGGATCTCCTTGTGTTTCTGTTCAAGTAGAACTGGAGTGAAATAAGAGGTCTCATCTGTCCTTCTGGGACTCATCTCCCTGTGTGAAACTATTATTTTGTGGTCTTTCCCTAAGCTGTCAGAAAAGATTTGTGAGAGGAAGCTCTGCCTAATGCTAATTTGTTAAGAACTGAATCTAGCATCCTCAGCAAATGTAAATCAGTTGTTTATACTGATGCCAGAAAATGTAAAATCAGAAATGAATGTGTTGATTTTCTTTCCTCCAACTGCATTTCAACCTAATGCTTTCTGCTTTGATGCTTCTTCCCCAATTTTATTTGATATAGCATCAGACCATCTTTTTTATGTCAAGCATTTGCTTCAAAGCTTCATAGCCTGTGCTAGTTGTCAAGAGTTGGAGGGAACACGTTTTAAGCATTCAGCAAGCATTCTTCCAAAAAGAAAACCACTATTTCTAATGAGCATTTGAAAGTGTGGTGCAGTGCAGAAACTGTTTTCTAAGATCTGTCACAAATGATTTACTTTTATTAGTTTTAATGGCCCTTAGCTACAGGAATGGAATATAAGTGAAAATTAAGATATTTTTCACAAGATGAAAATAGATCTCAGTCAGAGATAGTGGACATTTCCCTCCCACAACCTGTCCCCTCTTCAGTTTTGCTTTTGAGCAGACAATCCCACTCCAAGGAGATGACTTCGTAGTGCTAGGGCAGACACATTTCCCCCTACCAAGCTCAAGTTCTTCTTAGATCACACGCTGTTTTCCTAATTGCACGCAACACTCTTCATAAATAGCACTTGCATCATTTCTATTGAAATAACTAAATATGCTTTGGATTTGACCATAGAGAGGAACACAGTGAGATGTCTCTAGTCAGAGCCATAGGTTTGTCTTTTCTGTTGAACTGAGGCACTCATTTGAAACCAACATTTATTAATTCCCATTTAAAATCTTCCTGTTCCCTGTCATATCTCCCTGCTGCTCATGCAATCTTCGTCTCAGATAAAAGCATGTTGATCATTTTGTTCTTTACACACTTTTTCGGAATGTGCTTCTCTGACAATTTTTGCTATCTATTTTGTTCTTGTTGTTCCTGTTTTCAAAGCTTGCCCACTCTTCATAAAAATCCCAAAAGAACCAGTTTCCTCTTTTCCAAGACTTAAGCAACTCTATAAGCCCCAGTGTAGATGAACTATAATCCCTGGATTGGCTGTGATAGTTAAGGCAAGGCACCAAAGACATCTGATATCATTAGCTTTCCTATTTAGTCTTTGAACACAATTTCCATGTTAAAAACACCGTTGTTTTTCCCCTCAGGGCCTGTGCTGCAACTCCATCTGGAATATGCTCACTGAACGGATCCTCTTCTGCCTCTTATATCATCATCAGTAATTAAGCTTTTATAGATATAACATAATTGATTACGTTTTTGTTGATTAAAAAGGCAGACTGTCTCCAGCTCTTTGCCCACAACTTTATTAGCTTTCTGGTACTAAAAGCAACAAACATTTGTTTTCATTGGGGAAGTAAGCAGTTGGAATATGAAGACATAGCAGTGGCCAAATTGGGCTTATGGTTACCCCAGTGAACATGCAGACTATTTCTACTAAGTCAGAGCAATTGCTCTGGATTTACATCAGCACGGTTTAGTCAAGAGTGAATTAGTGGAATAAAACTGAACAAATTTTAGTATTTTCTTTTTCTGAGAGCAGCCACAATTTACTGGTCACATATGAAAACCCTTCCATGGTGGTTTTTCATCTGTGTAAACCCTTTCCTAGTGGTGTTTTAATTCCAACAGGAACCCAATAACCTTCCAGGAGGATTCACTAGGCAGGCATGGCCAGCAGCGGGATCCTCTGCTTCGTAAAAACCAAGTCCTGGTGTCCTGACTGCTCCAGAGGGGTTGCAATGCCCTGAGCATGTCCATGCACGAGCAGCTGGGAGGGCTGATGTTTGCTGATGTGCTCTGAATTCCCTGGCTCAACACACATCTACATCGAGAGGCAGTAGCCCTTACTATGGCACTTGTATAAATCTTCTAAATCCTACCTTAATCCAAACTGTACGCATAGGATTCATTGACTTGCTTGCTTTCCTTTTTTAAATACATGGAAAAGACAGATAGGCAACCAGCAGGCAGAACCTCAAGTGGTGAATGGAGAATACAACTTAATCTAGGGTTGAAACTCTTTATTTTATTTTTAAGCACAGGCAGCAGAAGTTGCTGGTTGCCCACTGGGATTCTGTTTGTGGAAGGGGGGTCATTTTCCCAGGTCTTGCTTTCAGGAACTAATTCTTTCCCTCTCTTTGCATCCCCCAAAGGAAGACAGAATGGAGAGATGGCAGGAGAGTAATACAACAAACTATAACACATTGTGTAATTGAAATGGACTATAATCACTAATATTAAAGACAGTGAATCATTCTAATCGAGCCATGCTCAGCAAACAATGAAAAATTATGTGCCAGAAAAGCTAATGCTGGTTTGAAAATGAACAGAAATGAGGCGAAATGGAACCTCACTCTTTATTCATGAAGGTCAATTTAACGTGATTATTTTTTCCTTGGCATCACAGCTCCGTGATTACTGTTGTATACCTCAGTGCTATTTTCTAACCTAATAACAGTAAAAAATAACCAGCTGGTGATGATTCTGTTTAACGCAGGGACTAAATGCTCCCAAAAACCTGCCACTGAACAGTTGCACACGCTAATCAGACACAGCTCAGCCAGATTCCCAATAGAGTCCATATTTTGCAAATTTCAACTGGTTGACTATGCTGAGAAATTAGATTATGCTTTGGACGTTCCAAACTCAGAGTGATCACACTCCTTCCTTCCTCCTGGGTGAAATCAAACCCTTCGTAGATCCAGCCAGGCACTTTTAATTCATCCCACTCAGTACCTTCGCATAATATTTACCCTCGTGCAGTGCAATCGCTCAGGGACTTGGCTTTCCCACGGAGGCAGGGGCTCAGATTTCCCGTGGGCGCCTTCACGCTTTGCATGGAGCGTTTGCTCTGACTTCAGTGAATTCGCCCCTGATATCGGCAAGAAAAGCATGGAAGGGATCTGTCCCCGCAGAGCCTGTGACGCTGGAGGAGGGCTCTGCTGATGACATTTGGAGGAAAGCTGACACCGCTAATAATTGATAATTTCCAGACTTGACAACGAGTGCTATGAAATTCAAGGAGGGGAGCAGAATGAGAGAGAAAAAAAAGTTAATTAAAAAAAAATGCCCAAATGACTCTCTGATCAGAAACTGTTATTTATATGGGGAAGAAGTAATGTCTTTAGTTCTGTTTATTTCTTCTCTGTCTCCAGTTCTCATCAGCGATGTTACTAGGGTTTATACTGTACAAATACAGATCTTTTTATATCTAAATAAACATATTTTTTGCACTTATACTTTTTTTTTTTTTTAATTTTGTTAAAATCCCAAAGAGACAAATTAGTAAAGAGGCAGAGCTTTGCCAGGGAACCTTCATTAGATCAGCACTAATAACTTCTTTTAGCAGCTATGGATAGCTTCTGACACCACAGCTCAAGCTTGTCCGAAAGCTAATTATTTTCCCTGTTATAAAACAAAGGTTCTGTATCAAAGGCCCATAATGTGACACGGCACACGCTCCAGATGCACTGATTTGCAAAATAAATCAACTGTGTCAGGGCAGAATTTGGAGAAGAAATTACAACAAATTGCAATTATACTTGCAGCGGTACACTATTTAAGTGCATTGTCAATTTGTTAAATGCAAAATATTATGTGTGTCATTTTCCAGGGTGCTTATGGGGGAATGGAAGAGGAAAAATTCTTATCTGTCAAAAGGCAAAAAATTTCTTCCCCTCCTTTTCACCCCCTATACAGCATCTTCCATCCTACAGATGCTATTGTAGCAGGCCTCATAAAAATTTAAATGGTGTCGTAGGAAGGCAGACATAACTAGCAGGAGTAAATGGTTGGAGCCCAACCCTGGCAGAACAAATGAACAGACATATTTAATAACAGAGAGCATCGCAACCTCTCTGGTTTTGTTTTCTTGTTTAGACTGCTATCGAACTGTAGCATCGAGCAATACAGTAATGTGGGAGATATTTTTTTTTGTAAAAAAAACCTTTTCCTCCTCCCTGAGGAGGAGATTTTCTTTCCTTTTCCCTTCCTCTCTTTTCTTTCCTACTAAGCTTTTCTCCTACTATGCTTTTCCCCCTGAGCAGTGACAGTGACCTGTGTTACCCATAGCCAGGCAGCTCCTACCCAAGAGGGTCAGTGATCAGCTGAGACATGAACCAGGACTTCCTGGGATCCTGACTCCTGCCAGCTCTCACCTTGGGTAATTAAATAAGAAAGAGGCAGTGGGAATTTTACAACAGGAAGACAGAAATTTATAGGCAGAACTGTACTGTCCAGTCCAATGGAATGGAGGGACAGGTCTTGCCTCAGTGGGTTGATGCCCACAAAAGTTCCCCAGCAAAAAAAGCGTGAATAACATGGTCATGTATCCTACAGAGCTCGAGCACTGAGAATGATGATCCCTTCTGCAAGCTACAGGAGCCTCTGAAACGCCGCAGGTAATTAGACCACTTTCACTCCCAGCTTGAATCCACTCCCTGGCCTCATGATTTTGGCTTCTTCTGTCTTCTTGGTGATCGTCTTTTCTGTTTTCTTACACTTTTCCCCTTCCTACCCACTCCTTAATTTATTTTCTCAGTTCCTTCTCCTTTTATCTCCTGTGTCTGTGTATTTTCAGCCTCTAATTTCTGCCACATTTCCTGTTTGAACCTCTCGCTTAGTCTCCTTCCCCATGTTAATGTCATCTGTTTGCTTTACTCTTTGCAAACAATTTTCCTTTCATTTCCAGGGCTTGTTTCCCTTGAATTTGTGCCTCTATGTGTATATATACATACACTTATGCAATATATTTATATATATAAAAAAACAACAATAAAGTCTTGAAGCCTGTTGCTTTTGTATTTCAAAAACTAGCCTGCTCTGGGAGTCAATTTGTTATTCCAGTCTCATTCCCTTTATTGAGTTATTTTCTTTGCTGCTATCAGTCTCTAAATACAATCCAGTAAAGATACAGCAATGATTTTTGACAACCTGACCTTTCTCTCCTTTCTTACACTTGTTTAATTAGGCACCACATGCAGCTGTGACTTGATCTTTACAGTTTTCCAACCTCAGCACCCCCTACCTGGAGAATGGAAAAAAAAAATAAAAAAGAGAGATGTGGGAAGAAGGTCATTTTTGACAGGTCTTCCAGTTACTTCAGGTGTTGGAAGGCCAGCAGGTTCCGCGGGAATGGCAGGCCGTGCTGTTTGCATTTTGTTTAGCAAGTTAAAGAAACTTTTGGCTGGGGGAGATAGGGAATTAGATGATTTACTGTTTTGATGAGGATGTGTACAAATCTAACCTTCAGGTTTCCTGTTCAAATCTGACACAAAAAAAAAAAAAAAAAAAAAAGGGAAAAGGGAAAGGAAGTGATGTAAATACCTAGGAGATTTTAGCTGGGATCTGCACAGCTCTCTTTCTGTAGATATGTGCAAATAGACACATAGGAGGACAGATGCTCCCCTAAACCTTTAGGCAGTGGTGTCAACTTAGAGGGATGTTTGCAGGCAACCGTACAAGCAGAATGTGACTTGGTAACCCAGATCAAATCTAGGTCTGATACTGAGCTCCCAGTAAAATCAAAGCTGCTTTTCCAGTTTCTGGTGGCACGCACAAGTATTCAAGCTGTCAGCATTCGCTCATCCATCTCTCAAACTCATCAAGCACTCAAGTAGGAGTCCACACCCTTGTCAACACATCCCAGACGGCAGCGCCAAGAGACAAAGTGGTTCCCACAGCGTCCTTTTGGCCATATGGGAAGGTAAGAAGAGCACATTGCCGTTGTCCCACACACCTTCCACATTTACACACATCTGAAAACAGTCTTCACCTGGAAAAAAGTTGAGAATTGCACCTGTAGGTGATGTTACTTATGCAGACTGTGGGCATATCTTCCGAGAAGCTCACTGGATAACTTTAGTCTTCAGAATGATCCTCGTTCAGTAGTGGTTGTTAGTAAATACACTCATTTTAACATGCCTGCTAGCTCAAAGAGAATGCTACAATATCAATGCAAAGCCCGGGGAAGACAACTGCAGGCTTTCAACTTTCCTGTGCCCTCCAATGCAGATCCTCCTCTCCTGACACAGGCAGATCTCTTACTGGCTTCCAGGTGCATGCATTACTTGTATTTTGGTATGGATATTATTTAAGCAAAAGGACATGACAAACTGCCTAGTAACGGTGATTAATGGGTGCCCCGGGGGAATAGTGAGGCATGAGATGAAGTTAAATATCTCCAACGTGCATTACTCAACGCTGCCACACTACCTGAAGTGTCTCATTGTGCCTAAAAAATGGATTCCTTTTTAAAAAGGAACATTTTTAATGTTTCACATTAATTTTCTCAAAAGTCCTTACTCTGTGAAAAATATTCCCTATGGAAAGCCCTCTCCCCACCTCCACCATCACCTCCCACCGAGCCTTGCCCTACAGATGTCCAATGTATCTTTGACAAGGTGAAATACCTCGGCGCATGTCCTGATAAGCCACTTGCCTACCGTGATTTATGCTGCACAATTGTGTCATGGCACTTGGAAAACCAAGAGATCGCCCATGTGATGCCAAGTGAGCTAAAATACCAATCTGCAGCACAGTCCAAAGGGACCTGAGCCCTTGAGCTCTATCCTCAAAGCACTGCAGATGTCCACTAATGACAGCACAAGTCCTGACCATGCAAAGTTCTCTGTGGTGCTAATACCACCATTTATCTGCTAAGCCTGACCTTATGGGTACACAATCTGCCTGCATTCAGGGTGATTATGCATGCACAACTGGGCATCTCCCAGTGTCCTTGTAATTTATCCAGTTTTAACTTCATATTTTTTCCAGTGACTTGCAAAGCTGGTTACAATGTGATTACTCAATGATGTACTTTGTTCATATCTAGCAGAGAATTTAACTGTGTGATTCTTAATGCTTCTTGATGCTTAATTAAACAAATCATGTACTTACTAGTAGGCCGTAGTTCTTTTCCTTCTGATTTTACTTCTATTAAAATTTATGGATACTAAAAGATCAGAGATTTAATATATAAATATAAAATAGAATTCTCTGATTTTACTCACAACAGATACCGTGTAGTACTATCATACAATTCATTCTTCTAATAGGAAGATCTCTGGCACAGATATGAGCCAACTGGTCATTCATAATGTGCTGGCCCCCATGTAGATAAATATAGAAAACATCATTTTCCAGAAGCAAAACTTTGAAATTTCTTTTCCTAAAATAATAGCACACATGATAGAATAAGGAATGATAAAGCACCATCTCAAAAAAAAAATTGTTTTTGTATTCTCTTGATTACAGAAAGAAAATGGTATGAATTGAGATTTTTGATATTTAGGAACAAATTTCCACAAGATGGATATTTGGCACCTTGAGGAACAGAAAAATCTTTGGGTCTGCATTGATGTAGGGACCAATACTCTTCTATACCAGTGGAAATCAGGATTTATTCTACAAAAATCTGTGGAGTTTTCATAGAATGAACCTGATGCTGCGAAAGAATGGCGGCCCATTTGTTTTCACTGACTTGCTTTTTAACCTCTGTCAGTTTGTTAAAACTGAAAGAATATTTAAATAATCGTCATTCCACTGCTGGGATCGTAGTGCAGGTGTGAATTCTGCACTGACAAAATGAACCTTAAGCAGAGAAATTGCCCTTCTCAGGTGATGCCCTTGGGCAAGGCTGAAAATTAATGTGAATAAGCAGGTCCTCAACATCAACCTTAGGGTAATATCTTGCATGATGAATTTCTAAGCAGAGCAAATTTCAACCGTCCCATGATGAGAAATCAGAATTTGCACTGCAAATTCTCCTGCAAGTGCAGATGTGTGAGGTGCTCTGTTCCAGGTGATATGATTCCCTTGGTAGATTTCGCTGATTTACAGAGCTTTAAGGATGATCCATTTTATCACTGGTCAGACCAAAGCCTGCAAAGTCTATGGTTAGGTTCTAATCATCTACTTCCCTTGCGCAGCCTGGTCAGCCTTAAAACAGAGATTAAACTTCTCTCTCCAATGACTGGAAAGACCACCTAGGCCTGTGAGGATACCAATGGGATCTGAGCATCATTCCTCTTGGAAGCAAGGGGAAAAATCTGTTGAAACTTGCTTTGCTTCTTCAAGGACTAGGGATCAGACATGATCTATGGTTCAGCACAGATTTTTTGAAGATCTAGGTTTTTTAAGATCTAGATGTAGGAATACCAGCTAGAGGGGAGATATTTTCTGTGTGCAAGTCAAGAGGTACAGTGGACATTACAAAATCTGGGAACTAGGCTGCTTGGTTTTGAACATTACCAATTGGAGTTTAAAAATGAATCATTTATTAGAGGACTGAGGCAGGAGAGAGCCTCAGATATGAGGAATCACAAGTAAAAAGTCTCTGTGTATCTAAGAGCAGGCACCCATAAAACCTCCAAGCCTGAATGCATCTTTCTACAGCTTTGAAATGGAGATGAGAGGAGCACAGGGCCTGTGAAGGCCTGGCTTAGTAACAGTGCCATAAAAAGTGCTATTCTGTCCGCTGAAAGCTCCAAGTAGGTCTTCAAGGTCTGCAGACACTGAAACCACATATCTGAAAATGATTGAGTTACTCAAGTAATTATTAAATTGGATACAACTCAGATCTGTTCTGCTCTTTATTATACACAATGATTCACCATTTATAGGGCCATAAATTCATTTGCAAGAGGTGTAGCAAATTCAGACCGGGGACACACAGCGGAGATTTGGAAATGAAGCTGAAGATCTAGAGACTGGCTCCTTGCCAAGGGCTGAAGAAGCAAAGCCTTCTGACCTGTTAATGGCAGCCCATGATTTGTAACCTCTAGTCCAGCCAGACGGGAATGAAAGGAGCTGGAAGACTTTCATATGGGGAAATAAACACTTCTTCCATGTGCCAGACATCCCTTCTCACTAGTGTTCAGCTGACTTGTCTGAATGTCCATCTATCAAGCTGATTTTCCACCCAACTATATATACAAACACACACACACACACACATATATATAATTTAAATAGATCTTCTTTACCTAGGATTTACTCAGGTAGTTGATTGTTTTTCGTTCTGGGAAATGGTTTAAATTACTGCTGTTTTCTATCCTTTTTTTCGTCTATTTCTTCTCTAACCACAAACACACACAAACAGACGAGAAAAATACAATATTCCAGTCAAAGCAGGGTCTATTTTACAGACATTTTAGTTTGGGGAGAAAAATAGGGAAAAAAAATATTTTACTGCAAACATTTTGGACATCGTCTTGTTTTTTCCTGCTCTTGTTTCCCTGACAGCCGCTAGAAGCAGATTTTATAGAACTGCCATCAAACACTTGGAGACACCAATGCGGTTTGTTAAACTTATGAAGGTCACGGGGGACAGACACTGTTTAGGGAAAACTTCTTGCTGTTATAGTTATTTTGAACTAAAATCTCTGCCTTCACAAATATTTCCTACTGTTTCCACAGCTTCAGCCTTGTTTTTCTGGGCCTGGATTAGTCAGGTGTCCATCAGTGGGTAATCAGGAAGGAAAGGTCCACTCTGTCTTTTAAAGCTGATATCATCTACACAGCTGCTCACTAAAAAAAATAGTCTGGTAAATTTTGTCCATTATGGATGTTCTTTATAGCCTTTACTTCTACTATCTGCACAAAACATCCCCATTTTTAAGAGATCTGTCTGCTAAAAGAAAAATAAAATTTTCTTTGCTGCTCACCATATCCTAGCTTGAAAGTAGAAGGAAAAACACCAAAATCAAATGGATTACTTAACTCTCCCAATTGTAAAAAATCTCTGTCAGTGAAAAGGACTCAGTTTTGCAAAAGTGTTAGGGGGGAAAAAGAATAATTGGGAGGGGATTTTGTCAATCTGAACATGAAAAGCATTGGTATATCTGCAGACTTGGATGAAATTCAGTTACATTTTGCACTGTGAACTTGAAAACCTCAGTTTGTCTCAGAAAATATGTTAGAAAGTGCAAAAGCAGATGCTGCTTTCCCAGTCTGTCATTCACTTTTTAAACGTATTGCTCAATAATCACTAAAACACAGCTCTTCCAGGTGTTAAAACATCTGGGATTCAACATCTCTCTTAACCCAGATCACAAGGAACTCGGAACTGATTCAGCAACTTTCACAGAACAATTAACTTTGCCAGGCTTAATCCTGTTAGCTGAATGTCCCCATTTTCCCATCTTAAATTCATAGAGCCTTCAGAGAGCGTTTCTGTTGTGTGCACATGGGGAGTAGGTATTTGTTCAGGAATGTGTTATAGAATAGACTGACCACGCAGAAACTCCATGGTTGTACCCTTGTTGGGGGAATCATGGGGACAGCTGAAGAATTTGCCATCACCAAGTGCTTTTTCAAAGGTCCTGGTACTGTAATTATTTAAAATATTTGCTATGTCTTTCCAGGAGAGGCTGGGTTTTGACCCCAGCAGTATAACTGCATGGGCATTGCAGCAAAAAGAACCCTTAAATGCAGAAAGACCTTGGCCACCCCTTCCACTTCCACTTGTCAGGATTCATCTCTAAACATTCCCAATATTTTGCCACTCCCTCAGAGCTAAGTGAGAATACTGTACAAAATGAGGATTAGGCTTCAAAAGCAAGCAATTCACCGGTCACTGATTGTGTGTTAATTAGTATCTTCGTGTCCCTGCTTTAAGAAAAATGATCCACAGATGGCTTCAGCCTGAGAAAAAAGATGTAGTTTTTGTTCTAGCAATTCTGTTTATTTCCTGCCACCACCCCTCCAGCTACCCTCTAATTGAACAAAGTGAACTTAATTTGAATTAAACTGTCAAAAATCTTCCACTTAAATTGATTTATCAGCTTTCCCCTCTGAAATGGATTCATTTCTGCACAATATATATGAAGTGTGTGTTGATGGATTGCCTTTCATGGAATGGAAACATTGTTTTTTATGCATCTCCATTAGATTCAGCTCAGGTATGCAAAGAAAGGGAAAAAAAACACAGGGAGGAGGGAAGGAGAATGAACATGCAAAACAACGTGATGGAGAAAGAGTGGGAGAGAATTCCAGCCTGAGGATCAAGTTTGATCCTAACAAATATAGTCTTGCACTGATTTATGTGGCAGAGCAATTGTTTTTCACAGAAGAAATGCAGGCTATATACTTACTTCCTTTTGCTCCCCTAAATCCACAGATTTACTTGATTGTATTTGTGACAGACATGGAGCAGTAATCTTCGGCAAACACTAGGTCTGATGTGACAGGAGATAATGTCACACATAGACCATGACCAGCAACACAGGGAGAGTTGGGAGCTCATGGTCCTTCCATGCCAACACGGCTCTGTTTGGAGAAACTCATGTAGATCTCGTCTTAGATGGAAAATCCACCTTCCAGACACGGGTACAGGGTATGCAAGGCTGGCTGATCTGTGGAGGACCAGGAAACCTCTGCAACTCTGTCTCGGAGTCTTCCCCAGGACCATCAAATATGAGCCTTCACCAGTAACATATCTTGATGCCTTTCAATAGGAAGCTTATGAGGAGGAAAAAAGTCAAATTTATCAACTGGCTCCTCTAAAAGATTTTCAATTAAAAAAAAAAAAAAAAGAAAGAATGAACAGAAAGAAAGAAAGGTTTTGTCTTTATTTCCTCTCTTTTTGTGACCTGGAGTGTGTTTAATGCAGTAGGAATCATTTGACAAACTCAATTAATTTCCACTTAGGAATAAGGTATTTAATCTGAAGAGTTTTAGATGAACTGGGGCAGGTGCAGTTTGACTCTCTGATTGATTGAATTAAACTTCTATTCATTTCCAGCCATGCCAAATCCTTTTTTTTTTCAACAGTTTCTGTCTTCTGTTCCTGTTGTCTGGCATGTTTTCTCTCCTTCCTTCTGGACAAAAGAATGGTGAATGGGGCTGAAAAAGGACATCAGTATCTGAAAATGATAGAAGTAAATGTCAGGGAAAGGATACCAGAACTTAAGATGTCTGAGGCTGAGAAGGCAAAGAAGGAACTTGGCTACATATGGGCAAGCAGGATGGTGACTGGAAGTTGTTTCTGGAAAGCTGCATCGGCAGATTTAAATATTGGGGCAGTGAGGACCATTCATGAACTGGGGTTTGTAGGGATGAATTTTTCAGAAGAATTTCACACATGGAGTCCTCAGCACCAGGTCCTGCTATAGGCAAACATTTCCCTGAAAATAAAATATGCATCTTTACTGAAAACATATGTATGTTTGTGTCATGTAAAGCGTATCAAAGTCAATGTTTCCAATGGCTTCAGCGGACTTTGGAAAAGTCCTTAAGCCAGCAACTGTGCTTTTTTTTATTATTATTTTTACTTATTTTGTGAGACCTACTTGCAGAAAATCAGAGTACTGCAACTGATGATTGAAGCAGTAACTTTCAGGCCCATATCTGGAACCCATATCTCTTCTGATGAGTGTTGCTATATGGAAATGCCAAAAGTCTGTTCCCTTTATACTCCCTCCCTCATGCTCTTTCACCAGCAAGAATATGAATCAAGCCCTGAAGAGAGCTGTCAGTGAGGGATGATTTTCCTGTGATTATTGCCTGGGTGAGAGATTATGCCTTGTTTTTTTGCAAACTGCCTTATTTGCTGAGCAGAATGCATTGGGCTCATGTCCAATTGATACATTCCTCTTCAAAAAGCAAATCCAACTAGAGAGTGAGATGCAAATTTAATTATTCCACATGTAGGAAACAGAAACAGAATCTCATTGTTAAATTTGTTCTCCTACGTCGGAAAGATAAAAAACAAAAAAGATGCTGAAGTGGCCTGTGTGAGCAGAATACATTTCACTCCCAAGAGCTGGAGAGAAATGAACTCTCTTTCTGCTGCAGAAGCTTCACTGGATAGAATTATTTTTCATTTTGTTTCCTTTTATATTCAGTATTACCATGAGCTGCTGAAAGTTCTTCCTCATATGCATGCATACGTGCAACTCCCTCCTCATTTCCATGGCGTGCATTGGGACTCCTTTGAAAGTGATCTTCTGGGAGAAGAACGAAGCTAGCTGGACTTTAGATAGGGAGAACATCTAGATCAGAGCTTAAGCAAATGGTTTTGCTTCAAGGATTTGTTCTGCTTGACCTAATTCAGTTGAGAGTTGCTTTATAATCTGGAGACCATGTTTGCCTTTACAATAGAAGGGAAGATCTTGCCCATGGTTGCTTTTTTCTGAGATAGAAGGGATTTGATTTGGGTAGTTTTACATCTTTGTGTTTCTCTCTGTCTGCTAATTGCCTCAGAGAGCCTGACAAGTTTGACTTGGGCTGCCTTTGCTTTCTTCATGCTCTAGTTAGATAGTTCTGTTTGTGATAAACCACAGATTGACTATGAAGTTTACAGAGAGAGAGATTTCAGGGTCTACAGAGGAGATTTGTCCTAGGGAACACCATCCTACTTGGTATTGGATGATATATTCATCTTAAATCGTTGGGGAGGAGGACAGGGGTATAAAAGTGATTCCACGATCTGCTTTGAGACACAGCCCCTCAACTACCCATCCATCTATCTCAACAGTGGCCCCATAGGCAGGAAAACCTAAAAGAATCACAGTAATAACTGCTGAAAGAACTGATAGGATTTAAGGGCAGCACAAGCTCAGATAGAGCCTCGTCTGTTGAAACAAAGGGCAGAATCTTGTGTATGCCTTTAGGTCTGTCCCCTTCATCTTGTGATTCAGAGACTGAAGCTCTTGTCTCAAAAGAGAGTTTCCCTCAGCTTCTTTGAACAGGATTGGAAATCTCCTATCCATAAGCTAAACGTAACTCATGAGGCAGATTCTAGCAGGCAGGAACAGGTCCTAGAACTACTTGAACTCACCTACATGAGAAGGACAACTGCCCCTGAGCCTGTATCTTGGCCTGTCCAGTGATTGATCAGCCATGCTAGACCCATTCATTACAACTAGTATCTTGTGATAGTACAAATAGAACCTGTACACTGCTACCCAGAGGAAAACTCCATCTTTCATCTTCCAGAGCACACCTCATAGCCATAAGCTATTGAGTAACATCAACACTCTATATAGATGGGAAAAAATGTCCATGAAAAGAGTATTTGTAATAAATTATATATCACCTCATAGAGCAGAGGTGCTCCTGGGGCACTTGTCTGCTGCTGTTCATTTGCAGATGCCTGAGGATCATCTTTTTCCATGAGCTGCCTGTAATTTATTCCACAGGCATTTTCCCTTTTTGCATACAAACATACCAAAAGAACTTCTTTTTCTTGTCAAATTTCCTTTTCAGGAGCAGAACAAGGGGTGCTCTAGACATGTGAAGAAGGTTGATACATAGATCCAAGCAGTTCAATGGTAGGATCCTTTCATAAAAGGGGATCTTTCCTGAAACATTCAAGCAGAGTATGAGTGGCAGGAGCCTTTTTATTTTTACAGTGGATAGTTTCTGTGATGTGGTTTACAACAGGTCATGGGATAAATGCATAAGGGTGTGAAGAGACACAACACAAGGGTAGGCAGAGGCAAGAAATATTTAATTAGCTCTTACAGTGGAGAAAGTGCTCATGTGGCCACACTTTTAGCTCAGGGGAATCCTTAAGCCAGCCTTGCATAGTCTGAACCTGCTTACTGCAAAAATAAAAAAATAATAAAAAAAAAGAAGTCCAACAGGGGAAATAAGCAGCGGGTCACAGCTAAGAGGACACCATCTTCTACCAAACTCTTTCTATGTTTACCATATTAAATGATCAACAAATTTTCACTGCATCAAACTGTACAGATGCAGCATTAAAAGGTCAGCTGTTAACCTGCAGAAGCAAAGAGACTTCACATCTCTCTCTTAAAGATGATACTCAATTTTGAATGGGTCCCTATGGTCCTCCTATAATAACATTAATGCTCTGTGCAGCCGTATAGCAGATCTCATTTGCAGAACGTGGAACCTCTTCATTAAGACTCAAACTCCCACTGTGAAGGTGGTGACTGACTTTCTGAAGGCACTTGAGCAACTAGGGAAACAGAGACACAAGGAGGAAAAAAAATCAGTAAAAGATCAGTCTCAAATTCCTTAATCTCAGTCCTTCATTCCAATCTTCAGTCAGGTTTCCACATGGTGGAACCTGTTGGATAAAAGCCTTCCAAGATCATAGAAAGATGAAACTTTTGATCCATTTTGACTGAATTTTGGTTATCTATATTCACTAATTCTAAAAACAAATAACATAAGAATGTTTTTTCATGCAGAAATATTTGAAAGAGTAGAAATATCAGAGGCAATGAACGAGCAAGGTCTCTCATGTCTTGTATCCATGTAATATAAGCTGGCCTACCCTTGGGAGAAGCTTAAAAAATAAGAGCTGTATTATTACTTAGCTCACATGGGAAAGATAAGAATTAATATCCTTGAACCTCTCTGCCAGACCTGATCCTCAGAGCCTGGTAGGACCACGCCTTTGTTTAAGTCTCAGTTCAGCAAAGGATTTAAGTCCCTGTTTATCTTTAAGGCTCCTATTAGAGGCACTAACTTCAGGTATTTTTCACTGCAGAACAAGCTCTTTAGTGAATCAGAGCCTTGCTACATCCCCACGGCAGATGGGAAAGGTTGAAAGCCTGGCCCCACCTGCCCAACTCGCCAATGGAAGCAGCTGAGCCGGAATACAGATGTTGCCTTGCTTACCTTCATCTCACAGAGGGAGCCGGGAGGGGAAGGAGCTTTGGGATTTAGAGCATATCTATACTCACAAGACTATGCAAATTACTTATTACTCTCGCTTCAAACCTCTGCTTGGAGGTACAATATAGGTTAATTAAAGACACAAGAGAATAGGTGGAAGATGCTCAGATTGGAAGAAGCAATAGGAGTGGGAAAGACTGATGAAAGAAGTCCCAGGTTAATTTCTGAGTTAACACCACAAACCATATTTTTCTTTCCTCTTTCAGAAAGGCAAAACAGAGCCAAAGCACTGAGCAGAGCTGGTGCAAAAATGGAATGGACAGAGGGTCAATCCTTGTTCCCAGAGATTCACAATGTTGGAAAACTGGGACTAACTTCTGTGTTTGCTTTCTCAAAAATAAAGTCTTCCTATTCATCTGTGCATGGGTGTTGATGAAACTTAGAAGTCAAAGAGCCCCTTCTCTGCCGGCGATGTGATAGATTCTCCCATGAAATCATAAATGGGGTGTGTTTCTAGAACGTGTTTCTAGAAGGTGGGCTTCATATTCATATATTCATATCACCCTACATGGCTGTCTTATATGTGTGAGGGTCAGAGCAGCGGCAATCAGGAGAAACTGCTATTTGCAGCAGGGAAGGAGTCAGAACACATGACCACATAACACATAACACGTCTCAAATCCTGAAGTGGTCTTTGTATGCCAGGATTGTTATGCCTGTTGAATCCACACATTAAGGGAACAGCAAAGAATTTGGTATGAAATCATAATTTCTGCAGCTTCTACAAGCACTAAATCTTGCTTTGTTTTTCCCATTTTCTTTTCTTCATTTTTTTTTTTTAAATAGCTATCTAGGCTTCTTTACTGAAGCCATAAAAATAGAAGTTATGGAAAGCAAAATAAAAAGGCTCTTTCTAGGCAAAGAGGAATATGTCTTTGTGTATGCTTGTGCATTGAGCAGCACAAGGGGGGACCTGATCCTCAATATGTTTGTAGGATGCGTCACACAATAGGGACCTGAATCAAACTGAGCCCTCCAGGCACAACTGTAATGTAAATATTAATTAACATTAATGGGCTGTGGCCTTGCCTGTCAGCTGGAAGCCAGCAAGACTGTGCGTGGCAGAGCAATATTAATCTGTTGTTGGAGTCCTGAAAGCAGCGAGTCTGGGGTTGTGATGAGCCTAGCGACTTTGCTCCCTCGTGCCTGCCCAGCTCTGCTCCTGGAACATCCGGAGAGAGGGAAATCACGGCTGCAATGAGATGCCAGGGCTGTTTCAAGGAGCACAGTGAGGCCACAGGAGGAAGACAGCCTCATTGCTGAGCTCTCTACCCACCCTGAGCTCCTCACATTGCAAACACCAGGCACAATGCCATATATCTGGGATACAGGGAACACAGGCTGCAAACGGTGGGTCACGCTTCCAAAGGCATCTCTTACTCTTTATGGGCAGGTCTCTGCTAAATGCATCCAAATCTCCTGGTGACCAGGCACACAGCAACTCATTTTGGGCGGCTTCAGCCAAAACATCTCAAGTTCCCACTCACTCCCATGCTGTGAGCCCAATTCTCAGCAGCAGTGGTGTTCCCCCCCGCAATCTCTTCCCTCCCTCCCTCTGCAAGCACCTCAAATGAATTATTAATTGTAGTTCATCCAATTAAAAAGCTCCTGCATGTTAATAATTCATGGTTGCTCATCAGAGCTGTTGGCTGGCAGACAAGGCAGCGCTGGGGTTGGGGCTTTGGTGAACTGAGAGGAGTGAAGTGCAATAAAGAAAAGAAGAAATCAATAGTGTTGCACAGGCTGTACACATTCAGGAGACTCTTTATTATATCTGAAAATTGCTTTCTGTGATTGCTACCATCATTACTTCTGTATTTATTTTTTAACGACTCGTCCATCATGAAGCCCATATACATAACAAAAAAGGCCAATTGCATTAAAACAAGCAAATTCTTTACACGTTTGGCATTGGGTTAAAGGGGTAATGAGTTCATTTTGTCTACACTGCCTCTTCCAGTGAAATCTTCCTCATTCAGAAGCCAGCTGCATTGCTATCCCCGTAAGAACAGATCTACTGTTTTTCCCTGTGGGATTGGACCCATCAGTGATGTTCGTGGGAGTAACCTGGAGCACACTGGTTCTGGCATAAAACCAGTCTGCAGGACGTGAACATCTCAGCAGAGCATTTAGAGACAGCATTAGTGTATTGCCATCATGGAACCTGCCCAGGGACCTTTTATCAGGGCAGAGAATAATAGAAATGGGACTGAAAACTGTTCCTGAGGTGTGGGATGAGCTGGCACTACGGAAAAAATAGACAACACAGTCTGGGATGAGGGCAATGGAAAATATACATTAGAGGGGTCCTTGGACCTGTGCAAAACAGATCTGAATGGGAATGGCAGTGGAATCGTAAAGGTGTGTTTTTATTTTGGTGTGTGACTACAGTCACACAGGACAAATCCAGACTTGTTCCTTCCTCTCTCAGGAGAAGGTACCCAAATAAAGGGGAGGCTGGAAGTTAAAAACAGAGAAACTCAAAGCAGGCAAAGGAGGAGTAAGACCCAGCATTTTGCCAGGGAGAGTAACCCAATGGAACAAAATACTCTATGACTTTTAAAAAGGGATGTGTAGGTGGAAGTCACAATGAGCCCCAATACTTAAGACAAATCATATCTCAGACACAGGGTGACAGTTTACTGACAGTAATTTAGCCAGTAAAATGGTTACAGACTGTATTGAGCAAGAAGTTGGCTTGATTTAAGCTTCCCTGACCACAAAAGTCTTTTGTCTCTGGAATGATCTTTGCTTTCCTAACGGTCATTTCCTCCTTTTATAAGCTGGGGGCCTATGAAGCAGAGACCACACATCTGCTGCATTTGCACAGCTCTTCTTGTAACAGGGCACGATCGGAACATTTTGCTTTAAACCAAGTTTGGTGGAAATCATAAAAAAAAGCCCATTGCTGATGGGCAGCACAATTGGTTCTACGTGTGGGCTATGGAAAAAAAAAAAGAAAAAAAGACTTTGTACAGCATCTACTTCAATGAGACATTTAGACTAGGGCTTTCCACTGCACAGCAAATGTGTAATATTGATGATGCATCATACCCTGCATGAGCGTGTGATATGTCTGTATCACAGATCTTAAAAATGTGACAACTCGGAGAGAATAGTTATTCTCTTTGCAATATAAGTGATTTTAGTACTGATTTGAGAGCCCTGAGGAGAACATTGAATTCAGTCTTCATGGCCCATTCAGTCTTTGGTCTCTCAGCTACAATTTCCAATTAGCGCTAATTTGATTGTGGTTTCTGTGGTGGGGATCATGACGACCTTTTATCCCCAGCTGATCTGACACTGCAATTTTGTGTCTTTCCCAAAGGACGGTAAATAAATTGAGACTCTGATACCACCAAATTACCCCTGTCTAAATGCTTCCCTCACAACCACCTTCTGGTTAGCCTCTTTCTGAAGTTGTTCAGGCTAACATCTGTTGGGGTTTTTTGTTGTTTGTTTGTTTGTTGGTCTCTGATGGGATATTATGGGATGTTTTTTTGAACAAAAAGAGAAATTTTGAGGTAGTGGAGGCAACACATGCATTTCATGAGATTTAGCTTTCTCTTAGAGAAAAGACATACTTTATTTTGTAGCCAGCTTTCCTGAAACCCACAGCCTGGAGCAGGAGACCTCATGGCTCTTCAGGTTCTTCTTTATGAGCCCACAGTGCCCACGTAGGAGACATCTAAGCTACAAGTGCCAAAGAGCAGATGCTCTTGACACCTCCAAACATCAAAGCTGCATCTTCCTTCTTGGTTTCATATATTAAATGCCAGCTATTTCAAATTCACATGAAAAAAAATGCCACTAAAATTACAGTGTGGCTCAGAAAGAGCAGGAGAGCTAATGGAAAGACTAAACCCCTTGAAACAGGATGGGAGACTTAGTGGAGAGCTGTGATTTTGGGGTGGCACAAGACAGCATAGGGTGGCTCATGGGATGCCCTTGAATCCTAGTCACCATCTGAAGGGCGAGTTAATCAGCTGCTGAACACACTTATTTTTAATTGCCTTGTAACTTCATAGCACCCTGGTCCAGCCCAGCAGCAGCACTGGATGGTATGGGATCAGATGATGAGAGGTGAGGGATGAGGGATGAGATGGGATGAGACAGGAACACAGGCAGCCTGAATACGTGCATGAACTGCTGCTACACAGGCAGCTTTCCTAAACCACAGCTATATTTCCAGACAGATTTCTGCTTCAGAAAGAGAAAAGGAACTACGGACATCTTTTTCCAGGCTTTTACTGTATCTCAATTTGTCCACCGTGTACGCACAGATCAATTCCAGAGGCCAACATGAACTTGTAACATTGCTAGGCTTTTACACAGAAAGGAGAAAATCAACAAAAAAAAATCCTAGCAGAAACCCAAATTTCTGATTTTCTTTTTTATTGACATTTTCATGAGGGAAGAATTGATCATATCTCAACTCCGGAGTTGAGGCCTTTGAAAAATCTGGCTTTTAGTTTGCAATACAAAGGCAGAGAGGTGAGCAGAGATGACACCCCACTTTCAAACATCTCCGGAGCTCCTGTCCAAATGCAGTTCTCTCCCAACACTGCTTTGTACAGTGCGATTTCCCACTTCATTCTCCCTCTGCTGTTTGCTGTATGTGTCTATATGCATAAGCTTGATCTTTTTTATCTTGCCAGTATTTTTCTTTTTTTCTTCTCTTGCTTAACACTCCACTGCAGCACATGCATTGTGCTTACAGCTGCCCGTGAGCTGACAGTGGGCCCAGCAGCTTAGCCTTAACAGCCTATGTAAATATTGTCTCAAAATTACAAATATTCAGAATGGCAGTAATATATGGGGCTTTTGTTAAAGCATCTTGTTTTATGGGCTTAGCTACAGGCTGGGAAGCATGGAGATGTTGATGTGTTATTTGTACAAGGGACACACATTTGCGTGTACACAAAAGCCTAACATTGTACAAATAGCAGTTCAGGTCATAAATATCATGGCAAAATTGCTCCCACATCAAAGCACCCCCCCCAAAGAGACGTGATGAAAATGAAATTACTTCAGGGGCACACAGCTTTCTTTTCCCTTTCTCTCTGAAGGTGGGTGGAAAAGAAAACTCCAGTGCTGAGAAGCCTGTTTTGGATCAACACATTTAGAAGTAAAATGTACCTTTGTATCTAAAAATTTGAGTGCAATGAATATTTAATGCAGAGAGGAAAGAATGATTTTGTCAGTGTGTAAAGCAGTCCCGGAGAGGCTCAGATCCTGCCTGCTTTCTATTAGTTTTCCTCCTCTGTAAACACAGAGTCATTTGCTGCAGGAGAAGTGTGCGGGAACGGTAAGGGAAAGAAACACAGGGAAACAGAAAAGGCCCCGCTGCCACGCGAGGGAATGGAAATGCTCTTGCCGTGCAGAGTGCCGCCTCCGTCCCTGTCCCTGGTGCACTGTTAGGTTTGTACAGCCAAGAGTCATTGCAGACTGCCAATGTCACAAACCTGAAAGGTCTCCTACATGGCTAAAAAGATATGAAGGATGCTTATGTGTACTGGCTAACATCCCCCATAGCAACACAGAGACCTGCTGCCAGCGAAGGGGATATTGCATGTTAGCAAAAGCAGCGGAGGAATAAAGCTTTCTTATCAGTGGTGGTCGTCTGCTGGATGAACCTAACCAGTCCCTGTTGGCAGAACGTGATGGTCGCATGCATTTAAGTTACCTTTAAGCCTTTTAGTCAAGAATACCTCAAGAGTTTTTTATGAATCAGGCCCCAACCTCTTGTTTCCCATTGCAAATTTTCTTCTGCATTTGCTAGGACCACTCTGCCTTTCACAGCCTTTAGCTCAGTCTTTGGATTGCAATGCGCTGGACAAGGGCAGAATTAACCCTGTCTTTATCTCCTAAACTGGGAGAATAAGTTATTTTGGGAGAGTGAATATGGGGAAAATGAGATTTTCCCGGGGAAGAGGAGAGGGCTGCAGCCTTCCCTTCCCCATTGTGGGCTAGTACATCCTAATCATGTGCAGGGTCAGCATGAGCCTGACAGATGGTGAGTTTATCACTCCTTGCTCCTTACTCCATCTTCCCCTACTCCAGTGTTCATGTGAGAAGAGGCACAGTGCTAATAAAGTCCACCCGGACCCACTCTTCAAGCAGAGCTGGTTGGCATCAGCAAGCAGCTGAGATTTTTATCTCCTTCTTCTTAAGTTGCTTTTTCCTTTCCTGCCTTTACCAAGCACATGCTTGGCGCAGCCGTGAGTCAGAGTTGCTCATACGGGCTGCTTGTATCAGGCTGCCATCCAGAGGGGAAAGATACGGTGCTAGGAATGCCAGGCACTCTCTGCCCTTGGAATAAATACAGAAGGGATAATGCGGGTCAGGAAATCAGAGTGGGATTTTATAGTTAGAGCAAGATGGAGTTTTGAGAGAAGTCAGGTATTTAGAATCATTTTTGAGATCCTGAAAGTTTGAGACAAACTCTTCTTCCAAAATCCTTTCTAATCAAATTTCAGATCACGAGTGAGAGCAAAATTTGCAAATGAAAAGGAATAATAATAATAGTACTGTCTGTAGGTGACACTTGTCATTGCAGGGTTTCAAGCACCTCACCCTCTGAATCATTGCAGAGCTCTTCTCTCTGCTTCTGGGCTAATGACACAGGCTCTGGACACAAACTCGAGAGCAGCCTTCTGTGGGACTCCAGAACTCAACCCAAACTATGTTAATTCCAACCTTTCGGGCTCCGCTTGTCCCAAGGGACAAACAGGGCAGAATACAACAGATACGTGTTAATTTAGCTAGGTTTTGTTTGGTGCCCACGGAATATCTGATCCCTGACATCTCAGACCATGTTACTCAGTTCTCTTTTAGTGAATAAAATAAATATACTCGGATAGGACAGGCACACATCTATATAATCAATACCTATAGCTCCTTCTATGCATAGGATGTGTATTCATATGCATATAGAGAGTTAGACATAACTGCACACACTTAGGGCTTTTTCAGTTAAAATACATAAATATATGCTGGTACCTCATATATAAATACAGTGTGTCTCTACATAAATTTTTGCTAGGTCTTCCTTTTGCAGTGTGATCAATAACAGTTCTAGTGCAGAAGGTGAGCAAAGTGCCTTGTTAAACTAATAATTGCAGAGGAACCAAATCCCCTACTAATAAAATCTTTTAAAACCTTTATAAAATTTCCACTGTAGGGCCAGTTTTCCTGGGAGACCTATAATTACCGAGAGTGGAAAGAGAGGAACATAACTAGCTGCTTTTACCAGCCGTCCGATAGAGACACTAAAATGGGGCTGCGCTGGGAAGGTGGCCCCTGTGGAGTCTTCTGATTGAGACACTCCTGTTCGTCTGCACTGTCCATCGCCCGGCAGGGTTTATAATTAAAGCTCTATTGCTGTTTATATTCAAGCAGCACCTGCAGGACCCGCTGCACAATGTGCTGTGCAAACACGGAGACAGCAGGCTTGCTGCAAAGGATTTACAACCAAAATAGATAAGGAGTGTTAGGGGGGTGACAGCAGAGAAGGCTGAGGAGGAGGAAGGACAGCGAGTCTCTCAAGGTCGCGTATCAGCAGAGAAGAGAAATCAGGGGCCTGGCTGACAAGCAGCTGCCACTGCCTTCCAGACCATCCTGTCCCCGGAATTTAGTCTCCAAGCAATGCATGCACTGCTTGACACAGGCATGTCCATGGTATGTTTGTGCATGTAATCGCACTGTTGGGCAGAAATAATGGTTCTTAGCAACAGGGGACATTGCAGAGGTGTTGAAGCTGGTGGGAGCAGTGAAGAGCGTTGTTCATAACAGGTTGTCCGTAGCAGATGAGGCTGTTGTGCTGCAGTTCCCATCACAGTGGGTGCAAAGGGAATCACTCCCAGGCCAGCGTGGGCAGCAAAGCAAGCCAGCGCCTTATCCCCTGCACCTGCTTAGGACTGGTTGTGCCTACACTACCTGGGAAAAGGCCAATCACTTGTGCATGAGGAATTATCTCCCCTGGAGTGGCCATTATTTCTGTGAAGCTTTTCCTTAGCTTTAGCTGCATTGATCCCATGCAGCAACCCTAACATAAGGAAAAAAGTCAGAAAAGAAAGTTAGTGAATCGTGGGCTGCGTTTGGTTAAACAGTGTCTTCAGGCTCCAAAACTAATGCATACGAAAGGGGGTGTTATGTAGGGACACTCAGCTTCCTTTCTCTGAGTTAATTAACCTCCCTCACCTCCATGCTGTTGTAGACACAAGCAGTTCTCCTGCGTATGTCAAGGGCATAATTAGCACAGACTGAGCAAAGCACACGTACTGCGTGCAAGTGTGTCCACAAGATGGACAAAAGCAAAAGCTGGGCATCAGCAGAACGGCAAGGAGTAAATCTGAGCTATTGGAGAGAAAGATACAGCTACCCCTTCACCGTCCCCTCCATCTGCTGTCTTCATTTTCAGGACATGGTTGGGAGGCTAATTCCACCACATGGGAGCAGATTCCACCTCCAGGTTCATGACAAGGGAGATTGCAGCTTGTCCATCGTAGCGAGGTGGGGAGAAAGTCTTCCTCTGTTCCAGTTCTCTGCTCACCATGGACTCAGATCTCCAGCTTTCCTGCTTCCTTCTTCTCTGAGGGCACAAATCTCCCTCTTGGTTCAAACTAGCAGAGTGAATGGAGCTTCTCAAGTGGTTGCTCTCCATCAGCCAGGATAAGTCTCTACCCTGCTTGCCATCTCTGCAGCTCTCTGGCCACAACTGGAGTGGAGATCTTAGTTCCTACACTTAGCTCCTCCTTGTCTCCTCCCTTTTCCCCAGAACGACAAAGCTCACACACACAAAACATTCCCAGTTTTTAAATGCTGCTGTTTTAGAGAAACATAGTGCTTGTTCCAGCTGCAGGCAGTAAATCATCCCTCTCCCCTGGACGTATGCTGAGGAAGTAAGGCCAGTGATGAATGGGACTGTCCATATTTACACTGGGAGCAGAACAGCTGTGTGAATCTCACTGTGCAATGAGGATTCTGTGCAAACCTGGCATCCCCCTTGCTTCCTCCCCCAGCAGCAGGTGACAATGACAGATCACCCACTTTTGCAGACTACAGCCCAGCAGCACGCATGACTCCTGGCACCTCTTGAGAATGAGGAAGGGGAGGAACGCAACCTTCAAGTCATCAGAGCTGCTGTATTTCTTTGG
The DNA here is from genome assembly GCA_034781795.1 of Crypturellus tataupa. NCBI lineage: Eukaryota > Metazoa > Chordata > Aves > Tinamiformes > Tinamidae > Crypturellus > Crypturellus tataupa. The sequence goes on from JAWLRI010001031.1 coordinate 6,776,704, forward strand.
CAAATCTCATTGCCAATGGTGACTTTGCAAACAAGCAGGCCACAGAAAGCCTGTGAGAAGCACCGGTGAACTGAAAATGGGAGAGGGAGGAGAAAGGGTAGTGCTTATTCCTTGATGCAGCTAAGATGTTGAATGTTTGTTGCACTTTTCATCCTTTAGACAAATGCTTAAGGCGAATATAGATACCAACATGCTCTATGTAATCAGACTGCAGTTCCTTGGACAGGGCTCTTTGCCTATCAGGTTTAAGAAGAGCTGAAACTACTCGCTAGAGTTTAGCAATGTATGGACAACCTATACAGACATCCCACTCTGATTTCCTCTGGTTCATCTCCACCGTGATAGGCACTGTTGGCCACTTTCAGTTTTCTCAACCTATCTCAACCCTAGCTGGAAGAAAACATTTTGTCCTTGCACTAGGCTTCCATGTAGTCCAGCCTGTGAACTACACTCCTTCCAAGCACTCTCCCTTAGTTACAGACCTGTCCATATTCCCATACACCACACAGAGCAAAGAGGGTAAGTAAAAATAAACTCCTCCTTAAACTGAGAAGGAAATGTGGAGGATGGAGGACTCTCCCTCTAGCTGGTGCAGGTTGTCTGTGCTAGAAATGCAGAGCACCATGGTAATGTTATAGGTTGCATTCCAGTTCCTTGCCAAATCCTGAGTCTTCCTTTCGGCATAATTTAGATGTCCTCCCTGGCTGTAAGCAGATAATCCTTTCTATAATTCCTCAGGCTTAGTGAAAGCTCATGAAAGTGCTTCTTTCCTTTCCCCTTCCTCTGCTGGTTGCTGCTGCTACTGTAGTACCCAAAGGGCCTAGCTTTGGTCTTGCCAATAGAAAAAAATGCTTCTGCATTCCAATTTACCCCAACAAGACTTCACATGGCTGGAGAACTGTCCATTTGTACAGCCTTCTTCTGCAGCAGACCCCGGGATCCCAAATTTGGCATAAATTCTCTTGAGGTAGGATATAGCCCACAACTACTATCCATGTATGGATACTCCACTGTTAATCACTTGGCATAAGATGGAGATGAACTAAAATTCTTGGTTCTTGGGCCTATGCTCTGTGACCTGAAACATATCTCCTTTCCACTATTATGGGATGAGCTAATTGCTGAAGGGGGAAAAGAAAGAATGGAAAATGGAAAATGGTATTTTCAATTTGTAGGAGCATCCAAGGAGGGAGACAAAAACTACACTCAGGGAAAGACAACGAGAAGAATGTCATGGAGCAGAAAACAGCTTCTTGCCTTATTCCTATGCAGCTCCACTCCACGCTCAGATAAAGTGGTCCCTTCTCTCCAGCCTTCACCTTTCTAGTCACACACTCAGTTGGTTAATTCTCCCCTCGTCGAGATCAGAGATTAGATAGAGCCTGGATTTATAGCTGGTGAAAATAAAAAGAGCTGCTCCTATCAAGGATTCAAATGATTAAATATCCCACCATAGAAATACTTTTAACTTCACTTACAGTACAATTTCACTTACACACTGATGCAGTTGACAGCACTAACAAAAGCTGCTTGAGTAATAAGGGGTCTGAAAAAAGAGAGAGAAAGAAAGAAGCTGGAAGAGAGAAAGGGAACAAGGGATAAGGACCGAAATTGAGAGAGAAAGAGAAATGAGATTAGATAGTGAGATGCAAGGAGAGGAAAGGAAAGGCAGGAAGGGGAAAGGAACGGTAAGGAGGAGTCTGGATCTGTCTGCCTGCAGCATTAAATGTACAAGAGCTAAACCAATTAAACAATGAAAAGAAAGCAAAGGATTAAATGAAGGGCTATGTAAAACAGCTCCTCTAATCCAGCTCATTCACTGCTCTTTATTCTCCATTTCCTTCTCATGTTGATCCCCAGATTCAACACCGCCAGCCTTGCATTTTACACACAGCAGGGCTGGCTACGCTCGTCCACATGGCCCATTCCGTCCTCTTTCCCCCTGCCCCTTCCAGGTCTCCACTGTGAGGAGGAGCAGGGACCTGGGAATGCTCCTAGGCACGTGTAGGAGCCTGTGCTGAGCTTTGGCTGTCCCATGGTTAGATTGCTGCTGCTCTCCAGCCTGGGCAATCCAAAGACAACCACAGCAATGCACCCTGAGATCTTTTCCATAGGGATTGCATGCATATTTGTGGCTTTGAAGGAATCCTGTCTCTCTATGTCAGTGTTCCAGTGCAGACTAGGAGCATGTTCTCAATGCCAGTCTCCTAGTCGACACTAACTACCACACGTTCATGTGCATGAGCATGCTCTGAGCATTTGTTTCAGATGAAACAGGTACAAGGTGGATATCTGGACCATACATAGCATGTTCCAGTTGCTAATTGTTGTTCAGGTGATGGGACCATACTAGAGCTGTGGTTAATTAATCCCTCCCCACATACAAAACACACACAGTATGGATATGGGGTCTATACAACTGTGCTGTGTAGTGGGCTAATGCAGATAAAGCATTTGTTCCCTTACCTGTGGAATGGGACCACCATTCCCTACCATATTTACTAGCGGGTCAGAGATAGGACTGTTCCTGTCCAAGTGCTGCTGAATATTTTTGATTTTAGCTGAGGTCTCCAGGCAGTAATGGTGATCCAGAGGATGAAGAGGAATTTCCAGGCCTGTTCCTGCCTTCACTATTGCTTCTCTTTTCTCTTGTTATCTTCCATTACAGCAGCCTTTACAGACATGGTTTTAGAGCCATGAGCTCCAGAGTGGACACAGCCCCATGTGAGTGCAAGGGCTGCGCCTCTCCGGTCTTATCAAGGGATGGGCACTGCATCGTGAGAAGGAGCTTTCCACCAGCATCCTTCATGGGCTGACAATGTCTGGCTTCCTGGTCCCCAATTCTGCCATACGGGTCAAGGAGTCCTCCAAAAACTCTATCAGCATCAGAGCAAATCATTTGGGAAAGTGTTTGAGAGGTGGGGGAAGGCATACTGCTTTGCAGGAGGTTATTCATGCCCTGCGTGAACGGATGCTGTGCTATTTGGAAATGACTTATTCGTTTTTTTTTTTTTTTTTTTTAAGGGTTTTATTTATTTATTTATTTTAGTTGGCACTCCAGAGGTAGAGATCATTTGAATTCACCCTCTTTCCCTTTCAGGAGACAGAAAGGCCCCAGTCGTTCTTGAAATGAGACAGATGCTTATGGAATTGTGGTTTTAAAAGCATTTTTCAGTTGAGTTCCTTCCTTTTCTACACACAGCAGTCCAATGTGAGCTGACTAATAAATGCATTATCTTTTTTTTTTTTTCCTTTCCTAGGAGGGTTTGTTATGGCAGCTCCATAGATCAGCCTGGTCTCCAGGGATATTTCTGCCCTAAACAAAATGGAAATTGTCTGCCCCCTCACAAGCCCTCAGTGACTCATACAATAAAGAGAACCCATAAATATTTGGGTAATTACAGTCCTTTCGCCTAAATTCCATAAAAGACAGAGCACTTTCTCACTTCCTGTCCTTAAACAGTTGCCTCGTGTTGCTGGGGATAGCTAAGCACCTGATTTCCCCATAGTGGCCGACTTCCAAGTAACGTGGTTTCAATTCTTTACAAATACTTAGGGATTTTTGGGTGCATTTCATAACAAAGGCATGAATAACTGTGAAATCTGGAGCAAGCCAGATACTGTACATCCTTATGTATACAATATATAGAGAGAACTCTTTGCCAGGTGGGACCCTCAATGCCCCATGGCAGGTCACTACATACTAGTGAGAGCTACCAAACCATGTCCTTGAGATGGACACGAGAGGACCCCCGCACCTGGGGCAAGCAGTTACTGAAATCTGCTGCAACCAGACTCTCCAGTGCAATGATAGTCCTTGAGATAAACACATTTTATAGTGTTATTACTGTGGTGGTGTTAATATTTTACTGCTTGTTTCATCCCTCTATGTGGCTGATCCTGTTATATATGCACCTGATCTAGGTGATCTACATTCCCTTATAGATTCCCTGAATATTTGCACTTAGCTACAGTATAGCTACTTGATGTTGCATAAAATTACCAGAAAGGCCAAGTGAAGAATATATATATATTTTTAAAGAGTGGTTCAGTCAAGGTTTAGTCTATGTTATTTCCTTCCCTCCTTTTCTACTTCTTGTTTTAGGGTGAATTATAGGAGGTGCAAGACCACTTTTAAAAAACCCTCCTGGAAATCAGCCTGTCGGGAGCAGTGCTGTCTGCACAGCCCAGCAGTTTGCCCTTTCTCATGGCTAATCTCTTCTCTCTGGTGACCTCTTGCAGGGCGGCTGGTGGCCACGGTGACAGGAGAGCCACAGGCTTCATTTTCCCCAACCCAAAGCAGTCACACAGATGTGGAATGGATTTGCATAATGTCCCTTTTTCCCTTGTCTTTCCAAGGGTCCTCCCAAGAGCACCTCCACTGTGAAAAACTGGCCATCAGTGATGTGTTCAAGGACGTAGGTATCCAGCAAGCAGAAAGCTAAATACTCCTGCCAGAGGGAGGGATGGACAAGTCTACAGAAATACATTTGGTCTGGATTGCAGAGGGGAGCTCTCCAAGGAACTCATGATTGGCATCCCCAACATGGGAATAAACTGCTGTTAAACCAGAGGAACCCATCAAGGTAACATACTGTCTCTGGAGGCAACAAGGCCTTGCTACCTCCAGAGAAGGTTCAAGCAACCCTAGAGCCTCATATCAGACCTTGTCAGTCACAAAACTGTGTTGCAACCTGCTGCTTTATCGAATGCTTCTTTTTATCTATTTTTCACTCCTCCCTTTCCATTTCCTCCTACTCCTTAAAATTTGTCTCTTTCCTTGCCATGGGTGATGGTGTTTCTAATCAGCACTTTTCCTGTCTAATTGCCTCATTGCGAGTTTCTCCCTGAACCTGTCAGACACAAACTCACACTTCCTGCCTCACTTGTCACAGGAAAAATTGTGCTTTTCAATGTGTCTGGGTAGAGGCACAAGGACATTGAATGCTTCAGGGAGAGAAAAGGATAGAGGAGTCACTACAGTTATTCATTATGTGGCATTTGTAGAAGTCCCCTTAACTTAGCTGGAGATACATAAACACATTAAAAAAAACACTACAGTCCAAAGTGTGATGATGCTAAAATGCCCCCGTGGAGGGTATACCTGCTAGGATTATAGCAGAGAATGAGTGGATTATTCTGTGAAACAAACTGTCCATGGCAGGAGAGATTATCTTGCATGTCAGAAGAAAATTTAGGACTTGGAATGCTAATAATCCATTTATAATTTATATAACTGTGCTGTATGTAACTACTTGCTGACCTCTCTCACACCCTGTCTCTATCAGATTGCATGTGCTGGTAGAGGAAAAGGTTGTGTGTTTTTGCTATAGCAGTGCTGCATTCATTGAAGAAATTTCTGTCTTGTTTGTTACTGAACAGAGCTTTCAGTTTTGCCTCCTTCCAAGCCCTTTGTAATTCACCTAAATTAGATTATTTGTGAAGCAGGTTGATCTTCAACCCTGATGATAGCAGAGGAGACTTTCAGATCAACATATTTGTGGTTGTCATCTTATCTACCGATAGGAAGATAACAGACTTCTTTGCTTTAGAGGTAGAAGATTTGCCTATCAAAGGCTGGCAGAAAGATAACGTGAGGTTGGATGTTTGTGTAGCTCAACTTAGAATTTTCTTGGTAAGATAAACGATGACCTTGGTTTTACCTCTACCTAATTTGCCTTAGACTAAGTAGGTGGCAATGCTGATGTCAGATCTTCAGATCTTGACTAAAGTAATTTAAAGGGTTCCAAATGGAACATGACAGTTATGTTGTATTGGTCTCACACTGGTCTTGCTGTTTACCCTTCATCCCACAGGAGCAGATAGATTCCTTCTGCGGTCCAGGACAAGCCACTTTAGACTGCTTCTTTCAGGTAGTATTAGTGGCTTTAACCAAGGAGCAAAATATTATTTGCAAATAATAATAATAGCATTTAACATCTTTGATCTCCTGTTCCCTGCATACAAATGAAAATAATCATTTATTTTGTCAGATTTGCCTTTGTGTTGTAGACTTCCTTGGGGATGGGTCTCAGAGACCCCCTCTCAAAATCAAAGCCCCAGGGCCCCTGGTATTGCATCATGGTTTGCAGTGCCATTGTACAAGCACCACAGTATCCCTGTTCGCAGTGCCAGGAATTCAGAGCATAGATAGAAGCAACTGTTCGGGGGTGACGGTGACTTTGCTCTGTCCTTATTGGCACTCTCACAGTGCACCTCAAAGAAGTTTCTCTGAGACCTATTCTACGTGCCCAGAGTTTCCTTATAAAGTGGCTTAGAAAAGACTCCCGAATGGTAGTGTTGGGTTCTAGCTGGTGAGCCCGTTATGAGCAGATGTGACCTGCCAGTGAGATGAAAGCAGAGATATTAGCAAAACACAATTAGAGGGTGGAATGAAGCAGGAGGGAAGAGACTGACTGTGAGCCACAGCTAAGTATTTTACCTGTCAAAAAATTACTTTAACCTACACTTTTAGGCTATAAAAATATTTCTTCAATCAAGGCAAAATCTGCTATTCACAAGGACAAAGCTACAGCAGCATCTTCTCCTTGGCTCAGATATTAATTTAAAATAAAAATGTGGAGAATTTAATGGCAGGAGAGAGGAAAGGAATGCATGTGCGTGCCCATGCTCTTTAGGCTCTGCCCCACACTCCACTGCATTACAATGAGGATATGGTAAAGTTCATTTTTCTAGGAATATAAAGTCCATACCCAAATAGCAAAGCATCGGAGTTTAGGAGGGCGCTCCTAGGAAGCAGAGAGATTATTGCTCTTCTTCTGGTAACCCTTGAACAAGGATTTAGACTGAGACCTTTTAACTGTGTCCAGGTTACATCTATGTCTTTGCAAAGGTTTTGACACCTCCACCAAAAGTCCTATTTGGAGACATGGTAGTGGGGTATGAAATGCTCTGGTGATTTCTGTGAGCTACAACACTGCTCTAAAGAGAATTCCAGGCATTTCTTTTAAGATCTGTCTACCAAATATTTCTTGCCTTTTTTACAACTTTTTGGTGATGCTATAGAAGCCCAAGAAACACCATTCTCATTGCTTTTCTTGTCACCCTACTCCCTTATGTGTGTACCCATGGCACATTTTCATCTCTCCACTCTGGGTATTATGATAAAGAAAAAAGACTTCTGTCTCATCACTGTTTTCGCAGGTATTTTTATAGCTGGTAGGATACATATTGATTTTGAACCAGGCTTGTTTTTCTGAACTCCGGTTCTGGCAGTTTGTGGACATCATTTCAATCTGCTCAGCACTCCCAGGTGGAGGGTGCCCTCTTTTTATTTTTAAGGCATGTAATAAAGCACAAAATTAATTCCGTTTTTGATTTATGCCCAAAGTCACCATTCTATGTTCTTCCAGCAGAGATTTGATTGGATTTCATTAGATTCTTTCCCATAGAGGCAGATAATTTTCTGCAGGTTTAAGTTTGAGCAGTTCTGGGTTTATTTGGGATTTGGGGGTTGTTTTGTTATTGTTGTTAAGTCACTGAAAAATACATTCTTCTATTTGTGTCCACATATCGAGACAAAAATATAAAACAGAGGGTTTTTTATGTTGAAAGCAGAAATTTTACATATATGAAGCTGTTCTTTTCTTTACTCTTTCCTTTATTAACAATCCTGTGTCATTAAAACATATTGTCATGAGATGCTTTTGGCATTCTTGCAACAGATTTAGCAAATCATTTACTTACCTGGAGTCCTGAAGATGACAGACCTGCATTTACTAACAATTTCAGATCAGCAGCTAATATTAGGGGGAAAAAAAAGAAAGAAAATAGACAAGACATCCCTTGATGGGCTGGCAAATAGTGTTCTTACCTGATGCTTCCAGCAGGAAATAAAATATTCCCCCCCTCTGTTGATCCTACCTTTGAGAACAGATAGGCTTAACGATATGACTGGGAATTTAACAAGCCCAGGTTCTGCCGGGCCAGATAACAGCACTGTAATAACCAGTGTCACGTTGTCAAAGCAATAGCCAAGCACACAGCGCTCCCACCCTTCACTACATGGGCATGGGCCGACTCGGCGCCGCTGAGTCCTTGCTGCTCCTGCCCGTGTTACTACAGCTTAAAAGCAGCTCGAATGCTGCCCTGACACAGCATAACATAGAGGAAAAAGGCAAAAAAAATTTAAAAGAAGGGAAAAAGAACAGTGAGATCAGAAAAAGACAAGAAAGAAAATAAGCTGGCAAAGAGGAGGAAAAGGTGATGGTGATAAAGGTGATGAAAAAGGGAGAGCAGTGCAAGAGGACCACAGAACTGAATTTAACTCAGACTTGAATGCTTTCCTCAAATATTAAAAATCAAAAAATTAAAATAAATAAATAGTATAAAATATAAAATAAAATAAATAAAATGAATAAAATAAAATATAAAATGAATAAAATAAAATAAAATAAAATATCCTGATGCTCATACAAACTGAGCTGGAGAGAAGTGTCTGAAACTTCTCTCTAACATACACAGTTCTTTAAGCAGCCAAACTCAGCACACACCCCAGCTGGGTACGTCCTCGCCAGCAAGTTTCTGCAGTGCAACCTGCTCTGTGCACACTTCCCCCTTCCCAACGGTGAAAGGAATTTCATAGAAATCAACAATTTCTTTAAGGTCTGAGATCACAGCTTGTGACTAATTATAGAAATAAATAACTGGTGACTGGAGCCATCTGTTCTTTATTTGGCAACACGTTCCTTCTTCACGAAATTAGCACACCTGCAACCCACGCGCCTCTCCGAGGATGGGTCACTCTGCCCTCTAAACCACGGACGACTTGGAGGGCCCTCGGCAAAAGCAGCCTCCGGAGGCGTTGCTGCTTCCCCATGCCTCCTCCTCCTCCTCCTCGCCTTAGCGGAAAATAATTAATATGCTCAATTTAGTTTCATTAGTCATTCAGGTGGAGGAATAGCAGCGACTAGGGCTTACAGTAGTAAACAGTTATTTATCAGCACAGCGGGATGTGGTGGAGAGCTGAGCTCCGCAGGGCTCCAGCGGTTACTGCTCTGCGGCAGGAGTGCTCGGCCTTGGGATTTGTCCCACCCTTAAGTCTTCTTAGGTCAACGTAGGAGTACGTTGAGATGCCAAGGTTTGATGGAGTTCCAACACCTCATGCTCGTGCAGGAGCTCCTGCTCCGCTTCTGTCCATTCATCCTCTCCCAAAAAGGCTTCCCCAAGGCCTTGTTCTGCCCATCTCATGTCAAAAAGTTGTAGGATGGATGAACAGACAATTATGCTCCCCATCGTCTGTGGAATTAGAATCAGGTTATAATGTAGTTAATTCCTTTCTTTTTTTTTTTCCTCTTTCCTTCTCTTTCTCATATTTCCTTTGTTTTAATCTTTCACATTGAGGTGTTCTGTACAAAAACGATCATGGGAATGAATTTTAAAAGGATTATTAATTTTCTTCCTTTGCGTATGTGTGTGTGTGTGTGTGTGTGAGAGAGAGAGAGAGAGAAAGAGAGTTTGACTTTTAGCTTAAGTCAAAAATATTTTGGGTCTTTAGAGTCATAATTAGACATATTGTCCTTAGTCAAATGCCAGATAATTTGTACGCACTTGAAGTAAATCTTTTGCTGAAAAGTAGGCAAATATTGAAATATGTAATGAAAAGGGAAGAAGGCATGAACAAAAAATACACACAGCTATTTTAAATCTTTTTAGATTACTTTCTCTTCTCCCTCTCATTAGTAAATATTTTAGTTATTCTTACATTGAACAAATCCTGCTTCAGTGTGTGTCTTTCTCCCTCATTAACACTCTTTTTTCATTTTTAACAAGTCATAAAGACCTAGTTATTTTTAAAATTCACATCCTATAAAAGACTCAGATACAGGGACCAGGGAAAGAGAGAGAAGTAGCAACATTTTAATTCCTTCTGGGCTGGTATTTTTTTTTTTTTTTTTAATAAAATCTTCGTACCTTTAGATGAGAAGGAATTTTCTTTTGGCTGAAAACATTCAAAGTAAGTGCAGCACTTTGGGAAATAGCATAAAGAGAGTTTAGCGAAGTGGAGGAATGAAAAAGGATGGAAAAGTCTAGCAGTGACAGAGGTAATCAGAGAATTTACAAATTATTTTTTTGACAATGTAGACAGCGCTAGGAGGCTGCCTTCCCTTTCAAGATAAAGTCACTTGTCATTCTGTTAGAAAAAGACAAGGGATGTGTCAGGAGTTATTTGAAATGTAAAGTATTGTTTTTAGCTCCTTCTTCTTTCATTATTATAGTAGCAAAGTACTCTCTCTGTGTGTTGATGGAGATAACTGAAATTGCAGCAGGTAAAGAGGACTGTGGGACCCGGGAGCCTTTGAAATCCACAGGGCTCAGATAGACCACAGAGAAAAGAGGAGTTTGGGGACCTACAGCACTGAAGATATGGGGCAAAGAAATGCAGTTGTAGTAGGAGGGAGGGGAACTGAGGTTAATCAGGTGTTTTACACTGCCCAAGCAGGAAAGCAGCGGGGCACATTGGGCAGCGGGGAGGAAAGGAGCAGCTCAGGGTTTGCATGGAGGTCCCCAGGGACATGGGCACAGAACAGATGAGGAGGCACCAGGAGCAGATGAAGGATGCCAGTGCCTCAGGCGTCAGCTACTGTGGGTCCATCAGACTGCGGATATCTGTCCATAAAGGTGCTGTATTTCCCAATACAGAACAAATGCTAGCAGAGGAGTCACTCGGATAGAGAGTAAGAGCACCTGAGCTGCTTAATCAGTGCAATGTTTCAAGAAGGAAGCAAGACCCCAACACTAGCTTTTTGTCTTCCTTTTTCCTCCTCGCGCTCCGATCTTTTCAAAGCAATCCTGCTACCAGAATAAAAACCCTGAAATTCGCTCTCTGGGAACCTCAGCTTTTCCATGGTGCCTTCTCTTCCCTCGCTCGCTCTTCCCACCCCTGCTACAAGGAAGCTGCAAATCAGCTCTATATTCAGCACCAGCCTGCCCAGGCTGCTGGGCTGCAGAACTGCTGCTAATGGACTTGGCAGCCCCTCTACCTGCCCTCACCAAGAGCACCAGAAACTCGAGGCCCAAGAAAAACTGGTTTCCAGCTCCCTGAGGAAAACACTTCTCGCTGTTCCACACTCGCCAGCGAGGCAGCATTTTGATGGTCATCGCTCTCCCAGCGTTGCTGCTCCAGCCTTTCCCGTAATGGCTGCAGTTAGCAAATAGCACGGGTGGCCGATGAGCATTGGGTAACCCATAGCAACCAAGTTCCTTCAGAAAACGGCTTTCCGGTAATTTCATAAATGAAGGGACATGTGTGTGTGGAAATAGAAGAAAAGAGAACAAGAGAGTCAAACTTGGCACCAGGCGCACTCGTGCATGCACATATGCAGCACACATGTTGGGGATGCAGCAGCACATGTTGGGGATGCAGCATTCCCAGGATGAGGAGGACCTCTCATTGGCATAGGTCACACAGTGGCCTTGCACACACCTGCACACCTTCAACACTCCCTTTTCCACCCCAGCACTTCACTTGAATGTTAGAATTTCTCCCAAATCTCCACACAGCAATGGCAGGCAACTGCCAATAACCGCGCTACAGGATCAGGTCAGGAGAGGAGATTAGATAGACATATAGACAGGACGGCAGACAGCGAGACAGAAACTTGTGCAAGTTGCTGTTACGAGATGAGGCTGATTATATTTCTTTCTGGATTTGATTAGATTGCATAAGCAGACAGACCAGCAGAAACGAGCTGCCTGGTAGAGCAGGACATTTAACTAAAGGTCAGACAAAATTGCCCTGGAAACTGGTAGATACAGGAAAGTGTTGACATGGAGGGGGGAGATGTTTGGGCTGGCTTCTCCTAGAGAGACAGAAATAAAGTTTAATTGCTGCCTTTTCTGAAAGCACTGTACCTGCCTCATCCCAGAAGTGCCCTGTCTAAGCACACACACAGTAATTTGTCCACATGACAGCACAGGGATACCACACCAGCACCTCAAATTTTCCTCACGTGGTCACAAACTCTCCTCATCTTCACGACACAACCAGGAGCATCACTGCTGACAACTCCTCCATGCCCACAGCTGCGCAGGGCAGGCGGCACCAGCACCAGCTCTTGCTCCACAGTGACTGTCCCCAAGGGATGGCTCTGGCCACGTGCACCTCCTGAGCCCCAGAGAAGGGAAAACATAATTTCCACCCCTGCCCACCTCCACCTGGAGGGCAAGTCCAGCTGCAAATAACGGGAAATACTCTCCTCCAGCCCCTCTTTTCAAATAAAAACCAAAAAAAAGCCAGAACTACAGGAAAAGTGATGCTCACAGATTGCGTGGACATCTGTATTTTTGCGTATTTACTTGAGGTGTTTTTTTCTTTTTTTTTTTTTCTCTAAATCAAATATTCCTTTAAATACATTTTTCCAGCAAGCCAAATAATTGGATTTTTTTACTTTGTTAAAAGAAGGGAACATAAATTACTCCTGTTGGGTGCAGATTAGGTTACGGAATTTCTTTTCTTCTGTCACCATCAATGCCCCTGTGTCAGAGAGCTTTAATATTTAATGCATTCCTAATTAGTCTCCACTGGCCCAGGGCACTTAACAAAACCTGACACCAACCGTAGAGTCAAGTTCATTTAGAGAGCACAATTACCCAGCCATCATTTCCATATTGCAGCTGGATTACCCATAAAATTCCCTTCCCAACCCCCACCATTGCTCCCACCTTCCCATAGTCATAAGTTAATTACAAAAAAAAAAAAACAAGGATTTGATTCTAGTGACAGAAGATACAAATTATCTCATTTGGTCAGGGCAATGACATTTCCAAGACTCCTTTAATCGCCAGGAAGCTCTGCTGCACTGAAAGGCAGTTACCAAAGGATATTGCTGCCTGTGTCACTCTGTTACATCGATGCCTTTTTGCTTTGCATGCTCTGAAGATGTGAAGTTTGTGCCTTCCCAATGCCTGGGCTGATCATCTGGGGAAAAAAAAGTCATCTGGAAAGGGAAAAAAAAAAAGAAAAAAAATCTTTAAATAACAAATTATTTGCTCGTGGAGACTCAGGCTTCAATCAATGGGCATGGTAGTGCGCACAAAGGGATTAGCTGGTGATAGATGGCAAAAATAGAGAGAACAGGAATGATCAGTAGAAAGTGCTTTGGAGAGAAACCAGAGACTAAGCAAGAGCGCAGCATCACTGTGCTGGAGGCTGGAACAACGCATGGGATGTCCTCACTCCCCACTTTTGGGACCTAATCCTGCTGTCACCAAAGTACAGTTCTTAATGGAGTCACGAGGGAAAGCTCTGTCTGCAAACCCTGACCTTTTGCCATCGGCTATAGGGACACTTGCAATCACCTTCATGAACTCCTGTCTAGGAAAAGGCTTTGAGGTTTTGCCACAAAGAGCCCTGCACATAAGTGAACATGACAAAGCAGAAATAAAACCCTGGGACTTCCCTCTTGCGCAGGACAGTAACCCAAACCACCAGCCAGGCATCAGCCAGCTCTTGGGCAAGCTCCTGTTACCACCACAAATGTCTCTGAGTGACAGATTCACGTTATAGTCATGTTAGTAACCAAAATGCTGCACTAATCTGAGTCTCTGATAATCTGAAAAGCCACAGGAGCCCAAAGAGCTCAAAATAGCGAAGCCTAGATCATGAATAATTCAATTCATTTCCTCAGTTCCTGTCCTACCAGAGGAGCCTGGTCTTAGAACAGGAGTTGAACCAAGGTTGAGAGGACCCAGAGGTTGGGATGATGGTAGTTGCTTGTCCTGAGTGGTGGACATGAGAAAACCTGGACCTGGGGCGCAGTACGAGCATGAGACAGGGCTCTGCTCGCTCCTTCATTACTTGGCTGTAGGAGCAGCTTCCCCTGCCCTGCTCTTGGAGCGTAAAATAAATAATAAAGCTGTTTGTTTGTCTCCATAGGATCTCATCCTGGAAACGAGGTAGAGCAAAATGCTTGGAACTGAACAGCTTTCGGGCAGAGTGTATTTCTTCACTGAAGCCAAACTGTTTCCTAGAGATCCACATGGATTTCACCTTCAGTTTCAAGGAATAACTGCAAGAGACTTCTCATAGCTCATATCAACAATTTACAGATTATAGAGAAGATAGAATCAGTGAAATATGTTGCCCCATGTCTAATTTCAATTACAACAACAAACTAAAATGCACATAGCATGCTGAAAAATAGTTTAAATTGAAATCTTAAAAAGTATATAAAAATCTATAACATGAATTAATTAAAAATTGACATCGTTTCCCCTTCTCATTTTTCCACAACATTGGTTGAAACTTGAGAGGATGAAACGTACTAAAGAGCATATTTTGCTAAATCAACAGTATAGATTTCACCACAACAAATTTTAAATTGCATAGTCAATTGCAATATTTGCAACTGAACCTGAAGTCATAAATCACATGGTCTTTCTGCTCTTCCTAAGTAGGTCACCTGAAATTGCTATTGGTGCAATCTGAAATGTTGTCCTTTGATCCGTGTTTGTTGACCTCAGTGGAAATTTCTTCCCACAAATGCCTGAAAAATCTTTTTCTTTCCCAGGGGAATCACCCAGTCTTTCTATGCATCTAGATTTGTTCAATACTGAAGAAATAATTCCCTTCAGAGCTTTTAAAAGTTCTTAAACCAAGCACTAAGAAACTTCATTTCATGAAATTATGACACTGATATTCGGTGAGTAAGAAATAGCCCTTTTCCTTGTTGTTGCTCTTGTGCACGCAACTTCAGCTCCTCTTACAAGCAAGCAGTAAATGAAGGGTTAATCTGGAATATTAACTTGTTAGACTGTTGATCTGCCCTGGGGCCATCGGGAGCTTAAATAGCCAACAGTTAATTAAAAATAAACTGACACTTTACTTTAAGGATAGTTTTAATAACCATTTATAAATGTTACATTAAAAATTCATGCACTGTTATCAACTTCTGCTAAGGATTTACAGCACAATGGAGGTGTTATGAATGTTTTATAGGTTCTGTGGAAAGCCTCTTCCTGAACAGGTATTTTCTGAGGTCGGTATGTCTTTCCTGGCTACATCACAGGTACCCACAACAGCAGCAGCATGACAAATACAAGCTGCCTCCCAAGAAGCTAGAGCCTAAATTTAGATCCTGCTTTGCAGTACATATGGTTTTTCCTTAGGACATCCTATCCACCCTCTCAAGAAGGCCTCAGATATCCAAAGTATTCAAAAATGGCTCCTAATTTCCAGTCAAAAGTAGCACATTCAGTCACAATCTCCAGGAGCAGCTACATGCAGCCTCCCATGTGTTCCATAGATTGGATCAGTGTTTCTGAGCTGGTACATCACAACCCCCAGGAGGGTCACGATAAACAGTTGGGGGCTTCTGAAAGTGTGGAAAATATGATTACAATCTAAAGCAAAGAAAACAACCTAATGCTCCAGAGTAATCTCCATCCGCCTCTCCAAACGCATACACACACACAAGCAAACACGCTCGCAAACACACCCGCCTCAACACAAACACATACTCGCTGTGCATGTATATAAGCTTATCGCTGCTAAATTTTTACTCCTGTTTACAGCACGAGAGAGGCAGGAAAGCTGTTTCCTTTGGAATAAGCACTGAGCCGAACGGCGCTGGGAAGCTCTAAGCCGCGCTAAGTCGGGGCTCCTGGGCGCTCTTCCTGCCTCGCTGCGGACGCAGCGTGCGATCTCGCCTCCGCTGGGCCCCGCTTCCCCATCTGCCAGCGAGGAGCCCTAATCCTCCCCATTCATAGCGGGCTGGCAGGGATAAACCCATTAATGTGTGGGAGGTGGCGGGATGCTACGACGATAAGCACTGCCGAAAAGATTACAGATAAATTGAAAGTGCCAGGTCTTATTATCATTATTAGCCATTTTGAAACAAGATTCTTTTGACAATGTTGCTGCCCCTTTTGTTTTAGCTCTCTGCAAACACTGGTGTGATTGAAGCTGGTTGTCTACATGCTTATGGAAAACAAATCCAAGCTTATGCACGCCTGCTTGGCTGCTCTACTTCTAGCCCGTGGTTTGGCCCACACTAAAAGCAATATTAAACACGTGAGAAACTGTGCGGTGGAAGGGGAGATCAGGCTGTCAAGGCTCTGCTTGTGTGAAGGCACAGAAGTGATTAAATTTGCAAGGTGAGGGCCTGACCACCTCCTTATACTTAATGCCATCCATGTAAACACAGGTCCGCACTGTGCATGCACTGATGCAAAACAACCTTCAGGCTCTGCAGCCAACCACCAATCAAACTGACATCAACCTTGATTTTCTCTGTTCTGTTTTGCTCTGTTTTAGAAGAAAGGTGCTAGGAGCATTGGCTGAGGGACCTGGCAAAGGAAAGGTTAGAAATGAACAAAAGCTGCTTAATGTCAGGCAGGTTCTGATCCCTGATAAGGGCATTTGATAATGCAACACCCCCAGCAGCACCCTATGGCGCCCTTAGGAGGAAAGGCTAAGCGAGCTGGACCTGTTTAGCCTGGTGAAGAGAAGACTGAGAGGGGATCTGATCAACATATATAAGTACCCGAGGGGAGAATGTAAAGACGATGGGGCCAAACTCTTCTCGGTGGTGGCTAGTGACAAGACAAGGAGTAACAGGTACCAAGTTGAAACACAGGAAGTTTAATCTCCATGAGGAAGAACTTCTTTCCTGTGAGGGTGCCAGAGCCCTGGCACAGGCTGACCAGAGAGGCCGTGGAGGCTCCTTCTCTGGAGATCTTCAAACCTGCCTGGATGCCACCCTATGCCCCGTGCTCTGGGTGTCCCTGCTGGAGCAGGGGATGGACTAGATGATCCCTAGAGGTCCCTTCCAACCTCAACCATTCTGGGATTCCATGAGCAGCAGAAACCCTAAGGTTGCTTAGAAGAAGCAGCTGACGAGGCTGTTAAGATGGAGTAGCCATTTGCCCGAGCTCAATCACTTGCCCATCTCTTCAAACGTGTGCCCCCAAAGCAGCCAAACCAACACTAAATTTTATCTTCTGCCTATGGCACAAGCATGTACCCCAAAGGCTCCCCTGATGACTGCCCTCTGCTCTGATGGGATGGTGCAGAACAGAACCCCGCAAGGGCCAAAGCTACCACAATGCACAGGAAAAGTCTAGCCCTGAGATGTGACACTCCTGAGAAGGGCACTTACAGCCTGGTCCTGTTGTGCCCTAGTCAGTGCACAGCCAGCCTTGGAGAAACGTGTGCCCACACTGAGGGCATGAACAGCCCTCAATGTGTTGGGCCAGACCTGACGCCTCCCCAGGTAGATGAGAACTTGCACTGATGTTAGCAGCGACATGCACAGAGTTCCTTTAAAATGCCATAATATCCATCCTGTATTCCCTCCCATCCTTCTTCTGTGTTGTTCTCCAAATTATTCTCATTCAGGGCAACTTCTCCTAGTTCCCCTCCAGTGATGACAGTTTTGTTCTGACGGAGTCATGAGGTTCACTAAATATAGTGAAGGGCTGTTTCTGGGAGGACTTCAAAAGACTCGTTTCATTTGCTTGGTTCCTTTCATCCTTTGTTGTCCCCGGTTGTGTTGGGCTCCCAACTGCTAACCAGCCTTATCTGCTCGAATTTCTGCTGAGGACTTGGAGGCAACACAATCGAAATGCACGTGCGATACCCAGCCTGAGAGCTGCCACTTCCCGGCTCACGCAGATGTGCAGAAGCTCAAAGGAACTTCACAGGTGCCCAAATACACAGTGATACACGCACACACACATGCAGCTGCCCATGGACGCTGAAACTGTTTGGTGAAACTATTTCCTTTGAAATGCACAGGGGGATGTGTGCATGCACACACAAGTTGGCACATGCACGAGCACCCTCACACTCGGTGCAAAACTCTCTTCCCTTGCTCCCTCACCACAGCACTCCGCTGTGCATTGGGACACAATTCACAGGCTTGGCGGTGCACAGCCTCCACGTGGCAGTGTTCAGCTTCTGGCATCCACCCTCGTCAACGCATAGACATGGCCGTTTGGGGCACACTGAGCATGAACAAGCATTTCTGCAGCCCTCAGCACCTGGGCACTCTGCAAGCATCTCCTCTTTGCACAACCCGGTGTCAGCCCGGGTGCATGGGATCCATTCCTTCTAGCACTTCTCAGGACAGTCTGAAATTACACTGGCAGGTTGCAGCCCACATGCATCCCCATCTCCTTGCATTCACACACACAGGGTCAGATCTCTTGCATCTCATGCATCCAAGCCCCCAGATAAAACCATTCTTCCATTTCAGAAAATCACATGGAAGCCCCTCAGGCTCCTCAATCCCTTTCCTACATATGTACATCCAACAGCATTATTGCAAGAAAAAAAAAATATAGCTTTTTAGGTAGATAGCTTGCTTGGGCCAAAATCGGGCCCAGACTTCCCCTTCCCTCCCAATGCTCTCCCCAGTCTTGTGGTTATTGTCCGACTCCTTGCTGGTTTGCAGCAGGAATGTGCCCCTTCCTGCATCCTGCTCTTGCTCAGACAACATTGTAGCTTATGGAAGCCCATAAAAAAGCAGGGTTTTGCTGGTCCTGCCTCCAGTTTAACTGCAAATCTTGAGGAACACGATACCTGCACTTCCCCCTTCAAACCCACACTCCTGGCAGGCAGATAAACAGGCATGGATGCACGGGGCAAAGCATGGGCTCCCTTGCACAAAAAAGCCCAGATTCTGCAGCATCCAGAGCACCTATCTGGCCCAATTTGCTCCTTGTATTATTGCCATGAGACGACTGTTACCATGTGCTCATTCACTCAAATCTCCTTGCAGCATTTTTAATCTAATCTTCCCTGTAACTGCAAGCTGAGGGTCATTTATAGCTATTTTTCATAAAAACAATATTTCAAGCCAAATAATGATAACACAGAAAAGAAGAAAAAAAGAAAAAATCTGAGAACTTGGAGACCTAAAATGTATGCGCTAAGCTCAGAGGCTTGTCTCCCTCTACCGGCACCCAGACAAGGCAGAGAGGAGTGAAAAATCCTTAAAGATGAAAATAACAGCTCGAAACACAGCTCCACTGCATCTTCTTTTACACTTTTTCTATAGTGATGCACACACCTCTGAGGGAAGCAGGGACAAACTGAAGAGATTTTCAGGGAAAGCATGAGAACAAGTATCTTGGTCAAAAATGATTATATCGTGCATGTGGCATTTTCTTTTCTTTCTTTTTTTCCCCCCAAGTTAAGATCATTTATGACTGCATATTTCCTAGTGATCCTCCTGGTCTTGTTTTCATAACACTGTTTATTGGTCTCCCTTTGAGCTAATTAAACTGTAACTTGCTCATAATTTTCCAGTAGTCGTACTCCAAAGCTGCCCATCGTCAAAGCCCCAACCCAGGCTTTGGACTCAAAAGAAGGCATTTCCACCGCCTAGAAACAGCAGGGAAGACCCAGCTGGGGCTTTGTGAAGGTTTTGACATAAGGAAGAGCAGATGAGAGGCAAAGAACAACCTAAGTGCATGTGATTCCTGGATGGAGTCTTGCAGACAAATAAGATGTCCTTCTGCAATCTCTCATGTGTGGGGGGTAGTGCAAGAGTGGAGTTTTCTTTTTAGCTAATATTTTTATGAGAATACTTTGAAGCTTTAGATTTACTGTGATCTGCACTTGAACCTAAGACATACAATCTGTGATTATTAACTCCGTCCTTATCATTAATTTTTATGAAAGGTTGAGATTATATTAAATAATTACTATTTCCATGTACAGAGAAGCCATTTGCTTGCCTGAACTGCCAAGATCTTAAACATTTTCTAAGTATCTGTGATATTTTCTTGCTGGTTGATAACGTCTCTTCAAATTTGTAAAAATGGGTATTTATAATGGAATGAAATCTGTAAGAATGTTCCCCGTGTCCTGCGATCATCTGTATTGCAAACAATTAGGGTCTTTCAGCGCTTTGGTTCTCCAGAAATCATTCTTCTTTTTTTTTGGCTGCAATGCTAAAGGAAATCAATGCTCTTAAGAAAAAGACATCATAATTTGCAGCGGGAAGGGCAGGCAGGGTCATTTTTAGTCATCATGGAAACAAAAATTGCTATCCCATCTTAAGTATTATTGTGATGAAGTTGTTTTTCCAATCAGACACACATTTGTGCTGGATGTTTTACAGATATACTGGTTTACGAGCAGACAAAGTCTTACTGGCATTTGTCATAATATGCCTTGAGAGGAAGTATAGAGTTCTTATATTAAGTCTATATCACTGTGAAAAAAGAAGTAAATTTCCCCACTTGTATTGCTTGTTTTTTTTTTCTTTTCCTCCTTTCAGATGTTCTCCAATTCATATTCTATCCAAAAGGAGCAGAAAGTGCTCCACAAAGTTTTCAATGATTACTATGTTAATTCACCTCTGGAAAGGACCATAGAAAGTCTTTGAGACCTATATTATATTATACACAGTGCTATTGCACAGAGCAGAAGAAAAACAAAAACACATCCATCAGAAATTGCAAATGGGAGATTGGGGAGAAGATGGTGATTACTCAGAGTGGAAAATACTACAAGTATCAGCTAATTCCTCCGTAAGAACGTTGGAGAGGATGAAAGGCCACATATGGACAGACCGTGGGTATTACATTTTACAGCAGAAATTTTCAGCCCAGACCATGGAAGTCAAGTAATGCATAGACTTTTTCTAAGAGGTGTGAGAAAGATAAGAGAAAAGCCAGTCAACTGTAGGGAGCCCATACTATACTACCCGCTTCCAACAAGGAAACCTTTAGGGAACCTCAAACCAAAATATAATGAAAACCAGTCCTTTTTCTATTTTTTTTTTTTTTCCAAACAGGCCATGCCAAGCCAGCCAGAGCCCTTCAACACCACAAGGTGGGGTTAGTCCAGCATAGATCCACTATCAACAAACGCCAGGTAGTGAATAATAATTGCAGTCCCATTTCTTCCTGCAATTTCTCCATGGAGCTTTCTTATTGACCCAGTGCAGTTTAGCCTGTGAGATGTGATGAAATCATAGCCGCAGGGTTTATGGCAGTGGCTGCAGGCTATTAAAGCCCAGATGCCATCCTTAACTTGTGCTGGGGGCTCTGCTTTATTCATGGCATGACAGCCAAAGAATGAGGTGTCAGGCGTAACACTAACGTTTCTTGGCACTCGTTGGTTTGTATGACTCACAAAACTTTGCCTTATTTAGGAGACGATTTGTGTATTTATAATTAATATGGATTAGATATTATTATCTATGCAATATGGCAGGCAAGCAGTTTTGAGAGGCTAACAGCTGTTCAATAATGCAAATGATGCACACATAAATTACAGTTTAGTAATGGGATATTATTATTAACACACACGAAAGTTCAGAGCCCAGGAGTGGCACATATAAATAACCATGATACGTAAATATTCCCTAGACATGCAATAGAGGTGCAAGGAACAGACCTGGGCACTGGTTCCTCCAATACTCTGCAACTGGTGTCACTGTTTATGTCAATTATGAGCGAATGGAAAAACAGCACAGCTGGGCTCAAAGCAGCCATCGAAGCTTTCTGTGCCTGCTCCCAGCCAAAAAAATTTCCCAATGCTTTGTTGGCACTCGTAGATTTTGAAGAAATGCATCAATTTGACAAACATTTAGTTGTGAAGGTTGGTCAGTTCTGAAAATGAGCCTCCTCCTAAGCAAAGCAGTGTCTGAGTCGCCCACTCTCCAATTTTTTTCAGCACCTGCTATGGTTTAGTCCTTTCCTTGCCAGCACAGGAGTACCCAGCATTTCTGGCTCTCAGCTGCCCTCTTCTTTCTGTCTGCTCTTTTACAGAGATGGGAAATGCAAATTCAAGGTCTTCTGCTTCAGAACAGGGACATAAATTCTTTTCTACTCAAACTACTAAGATGATGTGAACTAGTTAAGTGGAAGGTATCTCCTGTTTATGTGTTGCTTTTTTCTATGAGAAATTTGGAAAGGTCTTGTTATTTTGTTTTCATTGCTCTAATGTCAAACCAAAAGCAAGTGTTAAAGGTGACATTATTTAGAGGTGAAGGAATTGTTTTCCAACCAGCCTTAGAACAACATTATAATGACAAGGAGGTGCAGAAGAGCTCTTTCCCACTCTCCCCTGTATCTGACCAAGATACGCAATGGCACTGAGCTAACATTAGGGTTTTTTTTCAATTTTTCTTACATTTAAGCCTACAATAAATGCAAGTTTCCTTGGGTTTGTTCCCTTTTTTCCACCCCAAAACTTTGTCTGGCAGGAATCCAGGGCATTTTCCATGATGACTGGCTATTTTTCTGCTTAATGGGAGCAGTCACTGAAGCACTGATTGAGCTGAGGGGCATCTGGAAACCCCAGTTTGCTCATCAGGAGCCAGATCCTCCTGTGCACGAGGTGAACTAGACCTGGACCAAAGCAACTGTCTCTCCATGAGGCGCTCTGGGCATGGGGAACCACCTCTGGATGACCTACACGGTGCATAGCACATATTTCTCTCTAGAAGTTCTGGATGAAAATACAAGGGCTCTATTTTTCACTCAAGTCACAGAAACTTCTGAGACTCTGAAGCCAGAGTTCAAGCCTTGCTGCCTGCAAAACGTCCTAAGGTGTTCTCCCAGATTTCTCCCAGATTTCTGGCACGATGGTGTCTTGAGAGCCCTGGGTCTTCTCCCAAACCTTGTTCAAAGCTGCCACAGCAGAAGCATCCTAGTAAGACTGCCAAAATTTTTTTTAGAGGTTGCAGATTATGAAACACCCAAACCAAGCAATTTCCAAGAAATCAAGACTACTCCTGAGTCTTTTGCCCTCAGCATGACTTATCCCACCAAAACCATGGCCCAGTTAGGGAAAGCAGGCGCTCTCCAGAGCTGCATGGGAGTATGGCCAGTGCTATAAGTACCTGAGTAATATTTCAAAAGGAATGATGGAAGTAAAAGGCTGCTTTCCTTAATCCAAGCCTAAAAGTAGAGCATAGAGAGGACTTATCCATCTCTTCTAATGACATCAACATGATGAGAGCCAGCTCCACGGCTGGGAAGTCCTGAGAGCAGTAAAAGTGAGGCACAGAAAGTGCTGCAGCTCTGGCATCACCTCCAAAACATGAGCAGGGCCTGGCAGGAGCACTGTAACAGCTCCTCTTGCGCTTGTTAAGCCAGTCTAACTATGTAAAATATACTGACAAGAGTCCTGTTAACAGAGCAAATCCAAACTGGCTCCTCTGCCAAGATCCCAGGAAAAAGTAAAGGATGGAGAAAGAACCAGGACACCACAAAAAGGCTTTGATTTTGCACTTCCAAATCAGTTTTCATACAGGAGGAGATAACTGGAGATTTTAAATGGAGTGAAAGGGAAGAGGAGAACAGCAGAGGCATAAAAGCAGGCAAAAGCAAATAAAAATTGCTCATGTCGTATGGTCTAAATTTGCACAAGACATTCATATATCTAGAAATTTCTATGAGCCAGAAGTTTAGCCATGCCCATTTCCTTCACCAAATCCACCTGCAAGGTAGCTCAGTGAAGGTTCAGTGCCCACAACTCCTGCCTCGAAGCGACAGAGAAAACCCACAGGTTCCTCTTGTAACCTAACCTGTAATTCTGCAGCAATGACACTGCATGACAGAGGAAAAACGGCATTTCCCCAGTACTATAAATACTGGCAACGTAGAATAGCACCGACTATTGCAATATTTAATCTGCAGGGTGGGCAATTCATTAAAACAGATATCTAGGGCTTTAATCATTCTGCCAGGCTGCCATCTGCTTCCCTCGTGCTCCCTCCTGGCTTAGGCCAGGTCTCAATATACGAGGGGACAGCTTGAGAGAGGCACGTTGGGACCGGTGTCATAATTCATCTTGTGAGCACAACAGAGCAAGATGTTTGCTGCTATGAATCCTGACCAGATGCAACGATGATGAAC
Source organism: Crypturellus tataupa (assembly GCA_034781795.1). Classification (NCBI taxonomy): domain Eukaryota; kingdom Metazoa; phylum Chordata; class Aves; order Tinamiformes; family Tinamidae; genus Crypturellus; species Crypturellus tataupa. Next base: position 6,800,545 of record JAWLRI010001031.1, read on the forward strand.
CTGCCTCTGCACCAGGAGGGGCACTGGAAGAGAAGATCCCAACGCTTGGTTTGGCCTCTGGGACTAGGTTAGGAGTGCAACATCATTGAGGTTTATGGAAAGCATCTGGTAATATGTACGGTGATGTTATTCAGAGATAGGAAATCAATTCATCAGGTTCTTGCTGTGATTTTCACTGACACTGGTCTTGTCCTTCAAAACCTGTGCTCTTCTATCTCCCCTGGGCTTTCTGTCCTATGAGCCTTAGAAACAACATTCCCGCCTTCCACATCATTTCCTCAGCTGCTGAAAACTAGACCTTCCGATTGCTCCAAGGGACTTTACATTCAATTTTATAATAATCTTCATTTGGTTAGCAAAAATCTATCTGGACCTTTGTGCTCAGTATGAGAAAATAATAGGTAGGGTCTGGATCTGAGACTTCTCAGCACAGATCTGCTCTCTTTCAGTGGATTCCCAACCAGCAAGGCAAGAAATCAGCAAGTCTACTTTTTTTCATGTGCTAAATTAACTCACTAAATAAATATTAATATACAAGCACACAAAATGAAGCACTACTCGCCTAACTCTTTCTTATCAATATCAATACATGAGGATTTTAAATCTTTAAAAAAATAATTAAAAAAATTAAAGGGTCATAGAAAGAACATAATAAAGAGTTATTTTTAAGTGAGCATTCCTCATATTTGGGCAAGCTTTCTCATTCTTTGTACAGCATCAGACACAGCAGGATCCTGACCTGATGTGGGGAGTCTTGGTTGTGACTGTGACCACATGAACTCAGTGCCACCATCAGTGTCAAACCCTGGGAGGACGGAGCGAGCTCGGGAGCACTGCAGCTTGCAGGCCCTTCAGCCACCGCAAAGCGACTCAGGAGGCAGCGAGCTGAACAGCCGTCCTACATGGACCTCTCTGGTTCCATCCTCCAGCTCTGCTGGCTCCTGGGCCTTCTCCCAGCTCTCTGGAATTCACCAAATGGCAAGTGAAAAGTGTTTTTCTAAAATTTATCCATCTATCCAAATTTCATTAAGTTCTGCTTATCAGGGCCAAGCTTTTAAGCCCATTAAAAATTCAACCACTACTCTGGATGCAGGAATGCTGTTGGAAAAGAGAAAAAGCCTCTCAGCCCATCTGCTCCTGCTTCACAGGCAGGCTGATTCCCTCCATCCTGGGAGCCAGGAGGACCTTCCTGCCTTGCAGGTGGTGGTAAACTGGTCACTGAAATGCAGCCGGGAAAAGAAGCAGAGCAAAACATTTTTCTCAACACTATGTGGCCATGAGTCCATTTGAAGGGCTTGGAGTAATGGTCTAATATGGATGTACCCCTACGCTTTCGGAAAATTCGTAGTTCTTTTTGAGTATTTGAGATCATGGGTAGCCTGGAGCATAGCAGTACCAGTGTGTGGACTGTAAGTCATGCCACCAAATCAGCGGTGTTAGTCTGGCTCATACCAAAACACAGGAGAGGTCCCCTCAGCTCTCAGCATATATTGAGGGTGACACTGCTGCATGGCTTCAGACAGTCCCAAAATGTAACTGTGTGCTGTGTTATGAGGGTTTGGGAAATTAAGGACAAATAATACTTCAAAGGTTCACATTAAGGTATGAACAAAGAAAATTCTTCCTCTTCTTTTCTTTCAGCATTCGATTTCTCCTAACACCTCCTTCCCATATTCCTTTTTAGGTCAGGTATTACTATAAAATGCTGCTTTTACTCATTGTGAAGCTCCCCTATTTCTCAAACAGACAAAGGGCTGGACAGCAAAAGCATCGCTGTTTCCCAGTAACCCAAGGGAAGGTTAAATTGCTATAGATAGTGTAATGTCTTCACTGCTCCTCCCAGATAGCACTGAATGTTGAAAGTTCCTGAGAAGCAGCAGAGAGACAACCTATTCTAGCCTCTAACACTGTAATTCAGACACAGACCAGCAAGGGAGAGAACTGTTCAATAAATTCAGTTTCTCCTTTAAAACTTGAGAAGGATCACCAAACCATATGCCAGCAGAATGGAAAATATAAATATCTCATAATGAGATGGGCACTTGAGCCTCAGGAAGATTAAGAAGGAAATGCAGAGGAAAGAACGGATGGTGGTGGGGCAGAGGGAGAGGAGGAAGTATTTGTCTGCTATTTCTGCCATAAGGACTAAAAGATCCCATGGGTGGCAGATTAAATATGTTATTTTTTTCCTGGGAAAGAAGGCTGTCATTTTTGTCTGTTAAGCCTCCCAATTCCCAATCCACATTTCTCAATAGCTGCGCTATGAGGGGAACAATTTATGCCTGGGTCGAACTCTGGAAGGAAAGGATTCTCAGATGGTTTTGTGACTCCCGGACAGAGACTCTAGGTACAATTTGCTGGAAAGAGACAGATGTTCCTTAAGTGCTGCAATCCCAAGAGCAAAGAATAATTAGAAATCCCTTCTTCCCCCAAAAAGAAGGCCAAAACAAGTTATTTGAAGATTAACATGAATCATGAGCAGGAGACTTGAAGCACATCAGTTACAGCATCACAAGACAGAGCTCTGATACCATGGCAAAAAAGCAAAATAATAAGGCAAAATAATTTTTTTAAAAAAATAGATTAAATTAAATTAAAAAAATAAAAAAAAATAGGTAATACTAGTTAAAAACAGTCATGTGATTTTTAGCTACATGAAAGTCAATATCCACCAGGATTCAGAGAACGAGGGCAAGCAGAGCTCTACCTATGGTGTGTTATATCCCAACTCCCAGATCTTTTTCCTAGCAACAAATCCTTCTACCCAACATCAGTGGAGGAACTCCACAGACTCAAAGATTAAGGAAACATTTAGCCAGACAAGCAGGAGCACCATCCCGGCAAGAAGTCCATTTTAAACAGTAGGGCTTCAAAACTAATTTGTCCATTTGATTTCCAAGAATTTAATACCTTCAGTGCAGTAAATGAGTCTTGTAAATGGAGGTCACAGCAGGGCCTGTTTTCTGCTTTTGCTTCTGTCAAGATCAAGGCATAAGAACCTCCACTTGCCACTCTGCATTTCAAACCAGCTCCAGCAGCCTGGGAGCCTTTAAGCAGGTCCTAATTAGCACTGATAGATTTCAGGGTTCTCTGAGGCTCGGTTAAGCAGCCTTTGCAGAGCTGGGAGGCAGTCACTTTCATTGCCTGAATGACAAAAAGGTTCATCGGGACTTGGTTTTGAAACAGCTCAATAAAAGTGGTTATGACATGGCCACAGGCCTTGAATTAACAGCTGATCCAACAAAGAAAAGAGGTGAAACAGCAACCAATTAATGTTTCTTCCTGTGCAATCTCCAAAAGATGAACTTCCAGAAAGCTGCATGTTTAGATTTCAGCCATTTACCTGCACTTTCTCCACTCCCTTGCATCTGCAAATCTGGATATGTGCACATAAAAAATGCCAAGTAGTCATAAACTCCTGGTCCTTTTTAACCTCTATATGTAACTATGTGTGATAGTTTATGAAGTGTTGCAGAATTACAAGAACTGAATTCTTTAGGTTAAGTATTATCAGCTTAGGGTTTTAACTTGGCAAGCCACAATTCATGACAAGTATGCACGTTCAAGGGGATGTTATCTATACTTTTTTAGTCAGCAAACTTTACTTCTGCATCCATTATATTTCTGTGAAGAGAAAAAGATATCTAAAATAATCTAAATAGGAGTTAATAAATTCCGATTTCCTTTGTATTAGCATCACTCACGGTTTCATCCCCTTAGAGTTCCCAAACTGGAGCCTAAACCACCCACTCTGCATTATCTCTGGCATTCCAGCTCCCTGCCAGGAGATGGATAGTGTCACTACAGGCTTGGATGTGTCACATCTGAGCTAGAGCTCCAAGAACTGTTTGGCCCATGCATGCATAGTGACCTGCCAGGGTTGGTCTCCCGCTCCTCCTACCCTAGAGCCCGACAGTGGCTCCTGATCAGTCTTACTCAGATGACTACAATCCTTTTCCTTGCTGTTAGGGTAGAGATGTGTGATCTGGACATTAAAGGAAAGGTGCAGACTAGTGTGTAGCAAATTGAAGCATATAGGACATACCTTTGTTTGTCATCTTCATGTATCATCTAGAAACAGTCAGTGACGCATAGGGAATCTGTGAAACACATATGAAAAATATTTGGGTATGCTCATGAGCTACTGTTGTTCAATTTTGAACTGAAAATTCTGCTCCAGTATAGTGGCCTTGGACAAGTCCCTGCTTTGATTTCTCTGCTCAAAGGAGCTTGGAAAAGCTGTTTTTCTTTGCTCTTTTGCAGTTTAGCTTTATGCTCTGTGGGTGTCTGTACATTCCTTAAAACCACGAGCCCTAGGTTCATCTGTTGACTATTGATACTCTACTGCTGACTCAGCAACAAAACAATCTCCTTACCCTGCTGGAGAACCTCTTTTATACACAGCAAATATACCAATATACACACAAGTTCAAAGGAGGTGTCTGATTTTCTGGTGTGAATCAAGTTGGAATCCTACATTCTTTTCTGATCAGTGCAATGGTATTAAATAACAACAACTTTTTTTTTTTTGCATTTGGAAAGTTAATGTAGAGGGCAAAAGAGTTTATCTATGAAAGGAATGTATACAAGAATAGAGAGGGAAAAAAAATGAAAAAACAAAACTTACACAGCCTAGGGGAAAAAAAGGGCAGTTAAGAAGCAATTTAATTGATAATGGTTTAGATAATGTCAAGTGAAGTTTCTATTCTCAGCCCAAGTGCAGATGATGAGGCGAAAGGACTAAATGTAGAAATTAAAGAAATACCCATTCAAAGCTAAACTGAGAAACCTTTTGTCACACAGAGAATCATAAGCATGTGAGAAGTCCCAGCAGGAGAGGTTCTCAAGGCAAAATAACACTGGGGGCATTCAGGAAATAATTAACTGGCTTCCTGGAGGGAGCAAGTAGATGTGTGTGAGAAGGAAAGGAGTGTGTGAGGGGAGGGTGAGGATTAGAATGAGATAAGATTCTAATAGAAAGAATGGATGAGGAATGAGGGGCCTTTAAATATTTCCATACAGTGAAAAAAAAAAAAAAAAAAAAAAAAAAAAAGATAAGTAAGTAAAGGAAGAAGGAAATTGGTTATGTTCAATATAATGAGCTCCTCTGCAGTGGCATTCTGGATGAGACAAGTGAAATGAGGCTCCTGACCTAGTATGAGATAAACTGTCCCCAGTGAACAGCATGACTTCTGTGGGCAGAACTTGCTTTGGAAAAGTGACACAGGAGCCATCCTGATCCGTATTGTGGTGGGGGTTGGCCCTTCCCAAGCGGTGGCTGCGTCATTCTGACCTGTCCCATCCGGAGCCCCTGGCAGGCGGTGCATGACTTGTTGGACTGGATCCGCATCCCCTTTGTGATCCCCTTTTCAGTCAGGTATAACTACCTTTGTTAAAAACATTATTAATATCACTACCGATGCTGCCATGATTTAATGCACTGCTGTTAACAGACATGCTGACTTATCCTCATGTACCTTGGCCTGCTAATCAGGCTTGGGGAATGCAGTCATCTCATGCACCTCTAAAGCAGGAAGTCTGGTGCGCTGTTTACATCTACCTTGTTGTTCTCCACAGCCAGCTTCCCTTGCAGCTTGCATGGGAAGAATTCATTGCATTCACATGCTGATGTGAACAGTTGCCCTCTGAATGTGCCTCTCTATCACTCACTTGTCTGCAAGGGGAGGTCAGATAACCACCACATGCTCAAAACTCTTGTCCAAATGTCCAGATCAAGTCACTATTAAGGGGCTTGGAGGTACCTAGCTCACACTTTGGAGATCTGAGGCCATGAAAGAGGTTATAAATCAAGGACAGAACTCAAAGACCTTTACTAGAAATCCACCTCCTGTCCATCTCTAGCTCAAAATAAATACTGCCCTCCTCTTGGATGATTGCAGCAGAATTTAAATCACCATTTCAAAGCATCCCAAAGCTCAGTCCTTTCTCCCTGTGAAAGAGTTCCCCATGGTAGGTGGATATAGAAATCCAGAGCAGATTTCTCAAAAAGCAATCCCTTTTTCCCCATAATAGTCGTGGAAAGATGTCTGCTAGAAGGCTTGAGGCAGCCCCTTCCCATACCTCTCCAAAAGCAGGGGCCATCCTTAATTCTCAAGCAGGAATCAATCCTTAAGCAGTGAGCTGACCAGCTCCTCACTTAGGGCTCTTCTGTAGTCTGCTTCTGTTCCCGTTTATCACAGCCTGCCTATGCAAACAGCAAACAGGCAGTCTAGCACCATTCACAGCTAGGAAAAGGTCACTGAAGCCTAAATCACAATCTAAACTATCCCCAAAGAGATGAGGAGGAATAGGGCAATGCGGCTGCAGGCTACAGTTTAAATGGGACAGAAAGAGAAGAAAAAAAACCTTCCATCTTCCCCTGAGGTCCCTGACAAGGGGTAAATTAATGAGTAGATACAAAGAGTGGAGATTAGCATTTGGGTTTACTGAGGGAGAAGAGATTGCAGGAGGTCTGGAAGGGGACAACAGAGAATGCATAAACCCTTTAATCTGGCAGATAGCGGCTGTTGGGGATACATGTTCCAACCTGCTCCATGACATTGTAGATCATGTTAGCCTTTGTGCTGGTTTAATTGGAGCTTTGCTGTTGCCCTTGGTCACTGCTAATTGCCTTAATTGAAATGGAACGCATCTGCGCAACTGGGAATACATGCCTGTGTGGGTTTAAGAGGAAAATACATCCTCAGCATTCCTAGCCATTGTCCGATGAGTTTGGGCTGAATTATGTGATTGCATCAGCTGCCTGCTGTGCTTTAGAAAAGCTGGGTGGATTTATTGCAGGCTTATAAAACCCGGCTTTGAGCTGTATTGGTTGCATTTGGTTACTGAAGAGAAGGGAAGAATAGAAGAATGGAGCAGTTGTTTTGCAATGTCCACCCTGACACAGTGCGATCTCTACCTTCAGCCCATACTCTCTACATCTGAGGCCTGTAAATAAAATGAATTAAATGGGACAGTATTCTGTCTTGTGCATAGTTTTTCTCCAAACTGAAGGCAATGAAACAGCATAGTACTAGGGACCTTAGAAACTCCATGATATGTTTATATAGATAAGGAGGAGATAGAAACTCATTTGTCTGCATCTGTCTGGGTCTGTATGATATAAGCAAGAAGTTAAGCATGTTTCTCAGTGCACCCTGTGCTCTGTCCATGCGGACAGACTCACTGTGCTGGTCAGTGCCTCAGACTGGGGCACTTGCTGTAGTTCCCATACAGTCTGTGCTGCATCACCATATCTGAGAGAATATCTGAGCCTAGGAGCCCTTGGACCTCCTGATAGAGACACAAAAAATCTAAGTGCCTACATCCCACTTCACTTCCAGGGGTAGGCTCTGATGCTTCTTGTAACGGCTCTAATATCTGAGCTGTCATGTGGAATCTATAGCTCAAGTCAAGGAAATTCTCTATTTAGTAGTGAGATACCTAAGCCACAGCAAAAGGCAGGAGGTAAGAAACATCTGTGTCCATGATGTTCCTGTAGCGGCAGCTGACTACCTCGTACCATCTTCTCTGGTCCTTCATTCTCCCCCCGTTTCAGAGGGAGCTGAAATGTTGAACTCAGGGCCATAGACTGCTCCTGACAGGAAACTTGGAGTTAGGCTGTGGCAACATCAGGGCTAAATCCTTCAGTTGTATCAGGTCCTAAGACTCTCCATCATTGCAAGAACCTGGAAACCTACACAGATTTTGGCATAGGAAAGATTTGGCAGCCCATGAAGATGCATCACTTTGAGTTAATTTATAAGAACTTGGACAGGGAGAGAGTTCATTTAATTGAAAGATGTAATTATCAGGTGTTGGAGGCAAAGGGACTCATTAATTTCTGAGGCATACTGTTGACTGAACTGTCCTCATTTTTATTTTTCATTCCATATCAAGGCTGAAACCCTGTGTCACAGAGGCTAGAAGAAACTAGGTGACTGTTGGTTCACTTTGCTAGACTAGGGGATATATTTGTCTTCAGCTCTACTGTGTTGCCACACATTAGCTAAGCTTCCCAGAGTGCGTGGGCTTACACTATAAGATAACAAGAAGTCCTTGGGGATTTTGGAAGTCCTCTGGTGTGATTTTACTATGACTTAGACACAGTTGACTCCAGAGCCTCCCAGTAACAAGGCAGGCTGGCTAAGGTGGAAGGTGGTGGATTACTCACACCATATGTCGTGATGGAAAGGAAGCGGTGAGCTCCCCTCACCCATGCCTTCCCATTCCTCCAGCTTTAACACATCCAGCCCTTAAGAAAAGACTTACTTAGAGGGTACAGAGTCTGCTGCAGGAGGCCATCCCACAGAGGAAGAGTGAGCTGTCATTGTCACAGATTGGCAAATTCTTTTGCCAAAAAATCAGGAGCATAACCTCTCCTCCTCGATTTCCACACCCATCTCACCACTGACTGCTCCTCACCTCTGCCCCTACCAGAAGTGAAACGCCCTGCCGTCACCCTCCCGCATTGGTATTCTCTGAGCTTGCCACTCTGTGCTCAGATTTATGATTTATTTAGCACTGGATTACACCAAGGCGCGAGGCCAGCATGTTCCAATCCGTCACCGTCCCCGCCACGGCCATACACAAACATTAGTTTTAGCTGCGTCAGCATCTCTGCCCCCCGAAGAAGGACGCCCATTGCTAATTGCTATAGCAACCACGAGTCAGGGTTTCGGCTTTGGGGTTTTTTTTTTTTTTTTTTTACTCCCTTCCTTGCCGAAAAGCACTGGCATTGTCAAGTGATAGGTATTTATAACTTAATATAACGGTGGCACGTCTAAGTTATGCTGCTGAAATGCATCACAGCCAGAGATGTCCCATTATTTGTTTTTGTGCTGAATAGCAGCAAGTGCTTTAAGTTATTGTCCTCACACACCCATAAAAAGAGAAAAGAAAGGATGTATAATTGTTGCTCATATTTATAGCAATAGGATGCAGAATGCCAGAGTGCAAGGAAGTCTGCTTTCAGCATTGTCACCCCAGGGGATATTAAGGGCCACATTCCTTTCAAATGTGCTGATCATGAATGTCTTTTTGGACTGGAGAATGAGGATTTGGGTTTGGATAAAAGAACCAATTATGCCAGGGATATTTTTGGCCCCAGCTGGCTAAACTTTGATGAGCTAAAATACAAGAATGCTCAAAAATGTGAAGCAAACATAAAATAATGAGCGTACCCTTTGAAATCACTGAGTGCAAGGGCAAACCAGAAGACAATAAACCATGCTTCATACACCACGTCCCAAATGAAAACACTTATTGCTCAAGAGCCTTATTCTTAAAATGTTCTAGGCAAGGCTTTGCAGAGGGAAGTCTTTCTTCTCCAAGAATCCCTCTAGGAGGCAGAGCTCTGATCACACCTATTAAATTGGGAAAATTCAGAGAGGATAGACAGGAAATTATCAGAGATTGCAGTGCAGATAAAGCCTCTTTCACAACCTCTCCAGCTGAGATACCTCTATACCATGTATGTTATGAGCGTACGTAACATGACGTCCCTGCTCATGAAAAAAAACTATAATTTGAAGTACTAGAAACGCTCAGATATGTTTGAATTTGATAGGAGAGTCATTCACAATGTCAAGGATGAAGTGTGCTGCAGGTCAGGCATGCTTGCTAATGTAGAGGCTCTGCTGGAGTGACATGAAGACATCTCAAAGAAAAGCAAAATTATCCCTCTTTTTTCTGGACCTACTCTGGTCCAGTCTCTTAACATGTGGTTTATGGTATAAGCCTCTCCTTGCCCTTTCTTGGAGGAAACCTCAGGCAAATAATGTTCACCTCCTTCTCCAGAGTGTTTTTCTCTCTTGTATGTGCTGACTACCTCTATTGCTCAACTTCTTCAATCTAGTCTTCCCACTTGATGTGGGTTTGGGTAGTTCCTGGCAAACCAGCCACTATCCTTAGGATGAAGGTGAAAGTGCCCCAGCTCCGGTGTGAGGCACCTGACACTACTTCTGCATAAGAAGTGGCTCATAAAGCTGGGGTGGAATGAGGTAAGGAGAGGTAGGGCATTTACTTAAACAGCTTTAAAACCCATCAGTGATTTGATTTGCTTTCCAAAAATGCTTTAGCTCAACAAACAATTGCAAGCTACACAGTCGCAAGGTAAAATGAAAAGCCCACGGGCATTAATTATATATATAGATATTAAAAAAGAAGCTACTGCTTAATTATTGTTTGCAAATCTCGGTATTTAAATTGACTTATTTGCAAATGTCTGTTTAGAAATTGACTTTGTAATTATAAAGTCAGTGCAGGCATATCACAGGCCCTGGAGGGGTCTCTAACGAGGAATGATAATGTACCAAGCAAAGTGAACTATCCTGAGCTGCATTTTAATAACCAAGAGGTGCTTGGAAGGGGGAGCACAGGGTCCTCTAGAAATCCCCAAGCCAACAAAAGAAGCAAGAGAAAAACGAGAGAGGGAGCTGGCTCCACAAAGCAGAGGACTAACGTGTTTGAGAAGGGGTTTCAGGGGAAAAGCCTTCCTGAAGCTCTAGCAATTGGTGTGAGTTGGCAGCAGCCTCACTTTCAGCTCTGAATCAGAATGAGGCTGTTTGCTGGCAGGAAACCACTGGCTGCTGCAAAACGGTAGCCACCTACTAGAGAAAATGACACCCTTGAAGGAGAACCCAGCCATCCCCACACACCGAGCACTCCCCGAAGCAGAGGGGACCCTGTAAACACTGTCATTGCTGCCTTGCAGTATGGCTGCATGCAGGGCTGAGGGCAGCTCAGGCTGCCCCTTCTCCATGCTCTTAGAAACTGGGGTGGTTCCCATGTCTAAATGACATTTCTTGGAGTTGAAGACGTGTTCTCCATGGCTGAGAATCATCTCCAAGAGGGCACACACAGCTAGGGTCTATCCCGATCTACCTATTTCTTTCCATCATCTTTGCATCAACAGGATTGTTAGGTCATCTGTGGATCTGCTTGTTTAGGGCATTTCTTTTTTAAAGACCATCACTATTACTTTAAGAACAGCTACTGGCCCCTGATTCATCACATAGTTCATTAACCAAGAAGGAACAAAGCTTGGCTTCTATTTTGCACATTAGCTAGATCAACATCTGGCAGGGTGGAAAAATATCATAAGCAAAAGCGCCAGATTTTTCACTTGTGTGTTATGCATAGTCATGTTATCCCTTATTCGTGAGCATTCAGATGGCGCCAGTATATTCATGAAAATGTGTCAGCCTAAGACAAGGTCTGAAAGCTAAGCAGGATTCAGTATCCTGCTAGAGCAGAATAATATGTCTGTTTTGAGTGAAATTCTGGACGAAGGTGTAGTTCTTCTGAAATCAAAGACAAACACCCAAACACCTTGTGACATGACTGAGAATACAGAGGAAGAGTGTCAAAAAAAAGACGGATATTGGCACAGCTGTGTCAAAATAAGTTGTGAAAGGAGACGGCCTTGATGGAGGATTATTTACATCAATTATAAGGCACAGAACATGTGACTTGAACATGCATTGTGAACAAAAGCACAACTCTGACGGACTTGACACCTGCCCTAATCCTGCTCTCTACATGCTAAGCACTGCTCCGTGTTTGCTGTCCGCTCCATCGTGCAGCTTGTGCCTATTAAATGCAGAACAAATTCTGCTTGGCACAGCAATATTTGCTGTGTTTGAGAGCTATAAGAATCCCCACCATTATGACCAATGACACATTTGCTTGAGCCGGACAGAAATAGGCACAAGGCATCTCCCATCTGGAGGAGAGATGACTATAGCAGGAGAAAACTGTAAACATAGAAGCCCCTCAGGAATCTGTGCATATGCACATGCCCTTAGACATTTTATTCAGTCTGTTTCCTGGAACTAACCTGGTCAATTCTACTTCCTCACTTACTAGTTCTCTTGCTCACTAGTCCAGCGCTTTTGGGTTTCAGTTGTCAGTAAATTGCTTAAAAAAAAAAGGCAGTAGCTTCTGTTGAATTAAAAAAGGGAGGGAAGGGAGGGAGAGCAGCCTCCCAATATCTTGATTAGATTTGAAATGGAAGTCTACGCTGCTTGTCTCATTAGTTGAAAAAAATCTGCATTACATCGTAGTTTCAGCTCCTTTAACAGAGAAATGATCTGTTGTTTCTGTACAACTGCAATGTTTCCTCATAGGCCTTTGCAATGTGAAGAGACGTGTGCAATCATAGCAGCATTCCCAAAAATGAGATTCAAACTGCAAGAGCAGGGTAGAATTGCATGAGGCTTCATCAGCTCCATGCTCTTCCCCAGGTGGCTTCTAAATAGAGGTCTGTAAGCATCACATTTACTTTTATTTTTCCCACAATCCTTTAATTCAAGGGTTGCACCAGGACAATAATTGTTCAAACAAGAAGCATATTACATCTCCTCATGCATTAATTAAAACTATCCAAGATCTCACAAAGTTTGCCATTGATTCAGAGCGAATGGGACCTGCAGATAATTAATGACTCTCAATGACAGTTCTTGAAAAATTGGTTTCTGGCAGCAATCAGCACATACGGGAGAGGTTTCTATTTTATAAGCCTGTTCTGTTCTTAAGACATAAGAAATAGAGAAAGCAGACTGTTCTCTTCAATATTAATTAGACCATTATTTATCTGGAAAAGGGATTTTTTTTTTTTTGTTTTAGATGTTTACATGACAGCTGCTGAAAATTCCACCCTAAGTCACTTAATAGCCCATTAAGAAATCGTTGTGATGACTAATTATTTATTACAAATTCAGAATCTGTTTACTAGATGGCTTCAGTTTTATTAATTAATAAGATTACTGCTTAGATCCCAAACCTGAGATGCCTATTCTGGCATTGTCTTGAAATACGTCAAATGTGAAGTATGATAAGTCTTACATTTTCCTATTAGAGTGTTTTAAGTTCTAAGGGAAACAGCTGTTCTGTGCTTCACTGTGGACATATCATTAAGCCTTAATACAACCAACAATAAATAGCAACTATGGGCTTGATTTTACCTTTAGGAGCAATGGAGCTGTAAACACATTGTGCCTTTGCATATATCTGTTCTACAAACCAAAATAAATGGTAAACATCCATGATTCAGTGTGGCTAGTCTACGTTTGCTAATTCATAAGACGAAGGCAACCTACATCTTAGCTCTGGGTAGAAAAAGGAAAAAAATGAGTTGTGCCCCAAAGGGTGTTGTTGACTGCAATTTGGCTGCACTCTTAATCTCGTTAATTTAGGAAGCCACAAACCTAACTCAGGAGTGGGAAAGGCTTAGGATTTTTAGAATCCCAGATCTACAACACGTTAATACGCCATAGCTGCTACATCACCTGGATATCCAAGATCTTGGTCCCAAAACCCTTGCAGTCTAAGAAACCTTCATTGACTTCATGGGCTGACCTTGAGCAGAGCACCTGGGACTCCTCCTGTGTGGAAACAGCACCACATCTAATGAAAACCCACACAGAGAGGGTGTGCATAGATCAGACTTGATTAATTCTTTCCAGAGGTGCCTCTACAATGTCAACATTGATCTGCTTCCTAGTCGCACAGTTTTCTCTCTGCTGACAACCGTATGTCAGTCAAAGCTCTTGTATTGTAAATTGTAACAGATATGAGATAGGATCATTAAAATACCCAGAGAATACCCAGCAAGGCATTGTTTTGCTGTCTTTGCTGGGAAAAATCTCAAAGTAGCACAAAAGAAATAATGCTATAGGCCAATCTTATGCTAAAGAATTAATCCTACAATGAAATTGGATGAAATGCCTGAGGATGGAGATCAGCATGTGGCTCTTTGTGCTATCTATGCTAAAAAGTTACTGCCTTATAAATCAGACTTGTAGGACAGTCACTGAAATACACAGGGATTTTATTTCTAGTCAGCCCTGGGCAGGGGCTGAGGGGACCAGACAGGACACCTACTCTCTATAGATGGTCAGATCAGGCTCTCCGATAGTCTTTCATGAGAGATGGTTCAGAGAGGAAACATTGCATCTTACTAGAACCCCAAAATTGCAACCACCACCTGCCTATCTACATCTGTAATAGAGACTTCGGATTCAGATTGAAGGTGAGTGGAGTCAGGCAGGCGTCAGCTTTCACTTCAGAGGTGTAGTAAGACAAATACAAGGCAAATATGATACTGAAAAAGGCAGCTGAGCTAAAAACTGATGTCTCCCTGCTTCACCCATTCAGCTGTCACCCATCCTCTCAAATCTACCTCTGGATTGCCAGTTGGCTTCACTTGGATCTGCAGGAAAGGGGCTGAGCCCCATCTGCAGTCTCCTATTGCCCACATGGTTGAGTACAGGTGTAATCACTCTTAATAACCCTTGCTAAATACAGAGCCAGGGAGCTTATGTTATAAGAAGGCCTAGCTAGCGTCTTCAAATAATGATGAGCTGTTTTAACAATGGCAATTAATATTAATAAAATCTAGCAGCCAGGTCTCTGTCATGTTGATGTGCTTTTTAAGAAGAGCTTCAGAATTACTCAGACGTCCACTTTATTTATTATCTTCCTCCCTCTTCAGTTAAAATCTAATTAAAAGAAAAAAAAGCTTCCATAAAGAAGTTAACAGACAGAATATTAGAAAAGAAAAATAGAAATTATTTTTTCTTAGGGTACAAACTTTGAAATCAACACTGCTTCACCCTTGCCAGTAGTCATCCTGTAACAAAGACAACATGTGCATTGAAGACATATTGAGGCTCTTGCTGTCCTAAAGGTCACAGCCACAGATGAAAGATCTCCTTGCCAAGGTTAAGTGCTGCCCAAGAAAAATGCACAGAGAATTGCTCACCTTTCAAACCAGCTGCAGACAAATGAGGGTGGCCTTTCACAGGGGCGTCATGATTGCAGTCAGATTCCTTCCCTAAAGCCCCTCAGAAGGCAACATGAAAAAGTCAAATTAAATCATTAATTCAGTAGCATCTTTGCTATTCATCAAGCTGAAATTTCTAGAGAAAAAAAAAGTTGAAAACAATGCAAAAAGAGTTGCCTGTGCAGAACTGAGTCCTTTCCATGTGTTAATCTATTCTGCTCAGTTCTTATGCCTTACCTACAGCATTCTTCTGCACATTTCCCAGAAATGCATTAAAAAACACGTGCAGAACCTTCTGCTCCAGCACTAACTGCTTTGACTTCCACAGAAACACCAGCCAGGAAGACATCACATAAGTACCTAACCTCATCTTGAGAGCAGGGGAGAGAGAATTATGAGAACAAGTTTAAAGGAAGAAAAAAAGAGAAACAGAGAGATTTTATTGCTCAAGGGGAAAAAAGAGATATAATTGAACTGCACAAAATTCTCCATATCACGGGTAATGGTGCCTGGGTTACCTCTCTTTATCTGTGCAATGCAGATTAGCAAACGGGGTCATAAAGGGAAATTAAAGTCAAATAAATTCCGGACCAGCACTTGGTAACCACTGCTTCCCCACCATTCAGAAACAGGAACATGAGGACAAATGAAGTGGCACAACATAAGACAGCAGCCAACAGTGAAGGAGCCACGCTGCCATAAACATCTAACTAACAGTTTGGGGACAGATTGAGCCCTTTCCTCAGAGTGCCTTTGTGGAAGACTGATTTCCTTGAGAAGGCCAATTCCTTGAGAAGTAAAAGACTATTTAGTGTTAATGCTGGGAGCCTCAAGCCCTTTGCACTTCGGAAATCGAGGTCTTGGGAAACGTAGGCATCTGAAGTGACTCTGGAGAGGTAAGATTGTCCTACTGTCTCTTCCTATTGCCCCTGTCCCAGAGTACCCATTTTCCTCAGTGAAATGGGAGAATGCAAAATATGTGTGCGCCAAAACCCATACCCCACAGCAGGCAACGCTGCAAATCATTTCAGATCTGTTGGAGGCACCTTGGAGTGACTGTTGTCCTTGTCTAGTGTTTTAACTTGGCTTTCTTTAAATAATCTTTACTGACCTGCAGAAAGTATTGTACCACTGCTGCTTTGTAGAATATTCAAGGAGCTTTCTGAAGACAAGATGATGTCTGTATTGAGGGATCTTCATTCTCTTCCTGGAGTGCCAAATTAAATCGGCATTCACCTTCCTTCCCCTTGTCTGGATGGAAAGTCAATGATGAAGAGGAAGGCCGAGATGATCTTGGCTGTCACAAGCTGTCAGCTAGCGAGAGAGCTGGACAGCCCACCACAACCTGTCTGCTGCCTCTTACTTTGACGGGAACCCGGACCTTGCATCTCCTTGGCATTTCCGACGTCTTGCAGCATTGAGGGCAGCTGAGCATGAAGCTGACCTAGGAAGTGATAAAACGCTGCAGCAAAGAGTCATCCTTACTGCTCAGAACCAGGGAGTGACATTGGTGTAATTGGATTGTCTCTGGAGTACAAGGAGCCTGGGTAGGTTCAAACTGGGCAATGAAAATGGACTAGCAAGAGACAAGTGGGACAATCTGGAGGAGCAGATCCTGGGGGTAGTAGATATGGACAGAGCTCAGAGATAGAAATGAGCCTGCCTGTGTGTTTCTCCATTCACCCCTCCAGGGGAACGTGCTCCCCCTGTGTTCCTCTGCTCCCTCCTCCCTTGCCACGTATTCTCTCTTGCCTTATTTGATGCTGCTTGAAACCAAGCACTTGGTTTACCCTTCTCAATCAGAGCTGATCTCTCCCAGCATGACTCCGACTGCAGCAGGAGGCACAGCGGGATGTTGGCTATGGAAACCTGGCATTAGTATCACTTTCGGATGACAGTGGATCAGAGACGGACTTGGGAGCAAATTAATATAAGGCTAGGCTTCGGCTGAAGGGTTTGCTGCTGTCACGCTCCTCTCAAGATGTGAGAGAGAATTAATGTGAGGGGCTGGGATTGACAACGAGCACTGCGATGGCTGCACGTAATCCTCACGGCGCAGCTGGACTCGGGATACAGATGAGGACAGGGAACAGATTCACTCCAGAGCTTCCCAGTGTTCCAGAGAGCGCAGGAAGCTCACTTACCTCCAGATGATCTCCCAATCTACCAATTAATTGTCTGATTCAAAATCTACCAGTGTGGAAATTCACTGACCCTGTGGAAGGGATGAAGCGTTTCTCTTAGGAAGGAGAACAGCATCTACTAACATCTAGGCAACACGTACAGCAGTGACAGGTTATCCAGCAGCAAGGAACTATGTCAGGTGTCCTGAAACAATTTTTGTCCCCTTTGAATCCCAGAGAGCCAATTTCCACCTTATTGGCTACACATGGTCTGCTAGGACAGGCCATGAACCTCCACTCTCTCCCATTTGAGTGGGGTTGAAGAGCACTTGAGCTGGGACCAACCTGTTACCTGGGTGAACTTCTGATGGCCACTATTAGCCTTTACTTCTGTGGTCCACAAACCTCCTCCCTTCTCATGGTGAACTTGTGTGCCTAAGACTGATGCACACTCACCGACCAGGTTTTGTGAGATGTTAATGCTTATTTGGAACAACACATCCCTGAGGTAGAGGTTCTGCGGGACAGCAGGCAAGGGAAGGGTTTGCTCCCTCTTTTCAAAAAGAGAGAGAGTTTTGGAGCCTGGAGCATAAACACAGCTGAGGATTCTCAAAATAGACAATATTCTTCAAATGCAGCCTAGGGATGAGATCAAATCATTGTATACATCTGATTTCTTGAGAAGAGAAAACAAAACAAAACAAAATCAAAAAAAAAAAAAGAGGTAAAAATTGAAAGCAAAATAAAGACAGAAAAATGGAAAACTAAGCACTGAAGAAGACTGCTTCAAATAATTATGCTCTGCAAGTATCACGCTGGGCAGTAGCATATGCTAGAGGAGCCCTCGCTGGGGACACAACCAGGCGGGAGGAAGGTTCGGCAAACTGTCAGCTTCCAAGTGGCACATTCCAGGCCACCTCCGGAGCTCCAGCTCCGGTGATGTCACTGCAACGGTGCCAGCAACGAAAATATCCTCCTGCTTAAAACAAAAACAACCTTCTTCCATTGCCAGGAACACCTTATAACAACCAGCAGGCAAGGGACTAATATTATAACAGATATTTGGGTCACGGACTGTCATTTACTCTGGGCCAGCTACTTGAGTGTACGTCACTCGGCGTCCTGCTGAGATCCCTGATGGTAGCTCTGCTCTCCAAAGACACCCGGGGAGCAGAGAGGTGGCATTTAAGTGTTGAAGGGAACAAGAGGTCTGGTCCCCATTTGTGCAGTGCTGATCACAACAGGGGCTGCAGCTCGGTTTCTGGGGCTCAACTTCCCGTTACTTAGGCTGTAACTTCCTAGTGAAAAGTCTGGAGCCAGCACATAAGGAAGGTGCAATATAACTTGTTGAGCCTGAATCTATCTGGAAGCTGGCAGCACACTGGGTTTGGGGAGTAAGGCTGAACCAGGCTAACATGCTGGTTGGGTTAGTTTTGTGTTCTTTGGGAAAGCCTGAAGAATATTATTATGCATTTGTTTCTGGCACCTCTGTCTTTTTTTTTTTTTTTTTTTTTTTAATGAAATCATTTTAAAAGATTTTTTTTTATGGGAATATCTTGGTCTTGCTCCACAAAGATAAATAAATACATTTTTAGAGAAAACTGAGGGGGGGATGGAGTATAAGAAGCAGCTATTTGCTTTGTAGGATGACTGACTGAATTATGCTAAGCTGTGTGACCATCACTGTAAATCCTATCTGGATACGTCTGGGAGAGGCAGGACTTTGCTGCTTAGGAGGTTTCTCCAGCCTGAGGAATTTCCCCTTTCATGTGCCTGTGAGCACACTGCTATTGGGGAGTTATGTGCCCATAAATCTGCAGTTCGGTGGCTTTTCAGGATGGGGTTTGTGAATCCTTGGAGACTCTCCATTATTTTGCTAATGGATCCATGAGTGGTAACTACAAAGATCAAGTCTGTTGTAACAGAGTTTACATCTGCTTGGCAGGTCTATGTCTCCCCTGGGGGAAAATTTAGGGAGTCACAAACTGCAGGATGAGAAAACCATTGCAATAGGCAGGCACGGTATCTACACCTTTCACATAATAAAAAATATGATGAAGTTGTATGAACACAGATGTATTTCAAATGCCCATGTTTACTAACTCAACTCAAACATGCCCAGCCTATCTGTATACATTTATCTGCTCTCGCTGGCTCTATCAGCCTACAAAAAGCGGATATAATGGTGAACCTCACTAGAGAGCTTGCAAAGTGCTCAGAGAAACATCAACAAAATAGTTCTCCTCAAGAACATTGCTGATCCGCACTGTAGGTTAGTCTGGAGGTTCTGGGAAGCTTTTTGAGATGGTGGATGTCCTAGTACACGGCTTCTTCCAGTCTCCATCCTTCCCTGCCCTCAAAAGGAGAAAAATTCCATTCATACAGAATGCTCCTCAGCGATTCTGCTATTGATTACCCAGCAGTTTCATTTCAATATCGACCCACTCCGCAATGACAATTGATGAAAAATGCAAGTGATGGAAGAGTGAAGATCAGTGCTGAACAGATCTTCCACCCGGATGGCAGGAAGCCCCTCTCTGCATCTCATCCACATCCCAGTTAGTATTTCAAAAACGAAAAATGAAAAAAAAAAGCTTTTTTTTTAATATTTTTTTGAGAAAAGCCTACTGTAGCTTCCAAGATGCCAGTTTGCCCTTCAAGTCGGTCAGCACATTTGAGTTGGTTGGCTTGAGCTAAAAAGTCTTTCCCTGAAAGACAGCAGAGGAAATAAACAAACAAAAAGGGACAGCCAGAAGAAAGAGGGCTGCAAGTTCTATTGAAGATACAAAACCTGAGCAACTGAACCTGTTCCTTGGAGGAATTTTGTTTTGTAAACATAAATCTGTGCCTTAGACAACCCACAATTGAAAGAGATCCAGAAAACACAAGAGACAAAAGACTTAAGCTCCCCAGCTTGAAAAGCAACAGGCTAAAGAGGCAGTAGTGGTTGTAAGGAGATGTCCAGGTGGATGAAGCATCCCAGAAAACTGCCTTCATTAAGGGCTCCATCAACTGGATTCCTGTAGCAGTCAACGCTCCTGTGCTTCTCCAGACTTCCAGCATGGGGTTACGCTATTCGCTGATTTTTAGTATCCTAAATAGCAAGGGAGATGTGATGTTATCATCCTAATACTGTTTCTCTCTTGCTGGCTGGTGATGAACTTTTAATATCTGCATCCCTTGGAGCATAAGGCACACAGTTCCCGTGGGGTGCCAGGCACAGCGCTGCAGTGGGAGCTATGGCAGGGAAACACACACGAATACAAATGCAGCCCATGTCCCAGGGGCAGGGGATCTATCAGTTTTTTTCCTGCCTGCCTCTGCTGAGCAATTAAGCTCACAAACAAGGGAGAACGTCCATATATAAAAAGACAAGGGGAAAAAAAAAGAGGAATCAAAGAAAACCTAATTATCTTGTCAGAGACAGCAGTGAGGTGTTTTACATCTCCTGGTTGTACAAATGGTCCGTGGGTAAAGAGCTTTCAGGTTCTGCCCCAAAAGTGGCTGCCTGACAGTGAGATGATGTCTCTATTTTCCCTCTCTGAGGAAGATCTCAAAGATAAAGATAAACTGTGGTAAAACCTCACTGATGTCAAAGCAACATGGTCTTGAACCCCGGCTGATGCTATCCTGGGCCTCCAATGCCTGTCCTGGCTGCACAGTCCTGCTCTCATTGCTCAGGGAGCCAGCCCAGCCATCCATGTGATATCACTCACATTTCTTTACAGTTAAAACAACTTCTCCTATAACAACTTCCTTACCACTTTTCTATAGATTATGCAAGCTTCTTCTTTTGTGTTGTCATACACACTGTCATACACACTGGGGAAAACAACAAAATCCTTTGGTAGCATTTTGCATTAATGGTGACAATGACATTTGCAAGAGCCCCCAGACAGTGCTGGTGCAGAGGTAGCTGCAAGCTCCTTTCCTTGGCCTGTGTGTAGAGCTCAGTCCTGGAGAAGATGCGCTCTCCATGACTGGTGATGCAGGGATTCCTAGGAGGTTTCACAGCAAGGGAGAGGGACTGCTGTGCTCTTGCCTGTTTGCCTAGTGTTGGAACAAAGGAAGTTCTTGAGGTGCTGGTAGCACTGTATTTTTCCTGAAAAGAAGAGTTTTCTAACCTGATATCTCCTAGATTGGGCCATATGTTTGAGATAGATCTCAAGTTTGAAGGATCTTAGGACCCAGCTTGGTTATAAGTTTATCACAAAGCTAGAAATCACTCTGATTGTGGGGGAATAACTGAATCACAAGTATTTATATAGTTGATTTCATACACACACACACACACACACTTAGATCCTAGTCGCTGCAAGAAATTGCTCTGAAATGTCCCATAAATAGCAGCAGGGTAATTGCAATGTATATTCTAATAACTGCAGCTATAATAACACCCCCTCCTCCCCACTTTCCTCTTTAGGGGTGATCTGCCAAATGAGAAACAGAATTACTGTGTCTGTTCAGCAAATTCTTACTGACAAAATCTTTAAGACTTGACAAGAGTAATATACTGAAAATTAGTTTAGAAGTGTTTCAAGTTTCAAAAAATCAATCAAAATCAAATTAAGTTCTGTAGACGCTGTCTGTAGAGTTTAAAGAAAATAGAGATCAGCTGAAGCAACATGGGATCCTGGGCTCTGCTTCTGAGTAGGAGAATTACATCTGCTCTACCACCTCTTCTGGTCCAGGCATTTGGCTTCCCTGGAGCAGAAAGCTACAAGATTGGAAGGGTTTGCTGATACTCTGGGTGATTTGGCAAGTGCAGGTGCTAATAGAAAGAAATCCCAGCTTGAACAGTTCACAAAATGCTATGCCCTAAATAGTGGGCATAAATCTGGGGGACGGAGATAAGAGTAAACTTTCTCCTTTGTCTCCTTATCATTTCTCTCAAGATATTTATGAAGAAATTTGTACATCCCACTGCAGGATAGGAAAAAAAAGTTTTCAAATCTCATAAAGATGCTCACAAAGTGGCAACAACAGTCTCTAAACCAAATCTATTGCAAAAGCAGGAGAAGCAAATATGCGGTAATCTAAAATAGAGGTAGCAACAGCCTCAAAGCCTGTGAAGTATTGCTAGAATGAACTCTGTTTCCTTCTTCAGTGTGTGATCCAAAATAACCTGAGCTTTTTTGGACCTTGTGCCAGAAGGTGGCTGCAACTCATGGTCTTGAGAACAGCGTGAGAACAACCACATGAGAGTTAGTCGTGTTTCTGAGTGATCAGAGACTTTCCAGGCAAGCAGGGTGCAGATCTTGCTCGGAGATGTTATCTTTTCTGCCCTTCATCCATACGGCACCCTGACCTCATCTTGGCCCATCTGATCCAAGAGCTACTGACCTACAAATCCTCAGCCATCTGCTTTAAAATTGAACCCCAGGCCAGCTATTCCAGCCTACCGCTTCAGCACTAGCTCCAGGGTGAATGGGGTTATGTTAGATTTTCAGTTATGTCTTTCTTAATTATTTTCCACCTTGGGGTCCTAGAGACAGTGGAAAATTTCCCCCACTCTGTATTTTCTCAAAACTGTAAGTCAACAGTTCAGTTATAGTCTCTTTATACAAGCCTGAGAATTTGTTTCTTGGGCAAAGTTCCTTGATAAGATGATATGCTACATAAATGTCTCTAGCAAAACACATTTCACAGTGAATTTATCTCTGCACAACTTCTCCGCCTTATAGCACCTTATCATTCCAAGACGTCTCAAGGCACTTTCCAAAAGGTGTGCAATAATAATACTTCACAGTTATACACAGCCTTTCATGGGAATATCTCAGAGTGCTGTATGGAGAGAAGCACTCAGCTCCATCAAACAGCTGGCAGTACTGAGACAAGGGAGGTGGAAATGAGCTGCCCAAATGAACTGGGAATGTGTGGGGTTTGTGACGGAGCCCAGGACCTCACTGAAACCCCTTCTGTATTCCACATGTCTGCACAGGTTCATTGCCCAGCACTAGCATCAGGGACCAGCCACACAGTCTGCAGAGCAGAGATACAACTTGTCCTCTGGATCGGTCAGGATGGGGACTCTTCTTCAGCAACTCTCCCATTTATCTCATACAAAGCACGTATGTATTACACAGGGAACAAAGTACCCCCAGACTGCAAGAGGGAGATGTGCATGTGCTTTATATCCATTCCTAAAGTGAAGTGCCTGTGCTGAGGGCCCTGGCTTGGAGCAGAGCTGAGTAAAGCTCCTGCTCTCCAAGTGCAGCAGAGCTCTGAATGTTTGTGTAGCCATCACACGGTCTCTACAGGAATGTGTTCCCAAAAGTGCAAAGCAGAGAGGGCCCTTTCTATCTGTTCAGAGGAACTTAATTTAAGAGTGTTAGTTCCTTAACAATGACCCTAAACCTCAGATCTCAAATGTATTTCAGACCGTATTTTTCCCTGGCTCTTCACTTCTTGTACACCACCCAGGAGCCCCTCCACCTTCTTCCTCCTTCCAGATGGAAGATTTTTCTGCCTTTGGTGTTTTTCTTTGTTTTCTTGGAATTGAATGATAATTAGAAAACTATTACAGGAGAGACAAGCATCCTCTCTGGATGACCATAGTGCTGGATTTCTGATATTGTGCTGGATTTGGCGGTGAACCACAACACTTGATACTGCTACCTTCCTCCACTCAGTTCACGATGGCCATAGATAAAGGTGCCCACAAATACTCAACCTCATCAGAAGCATCTTCTGTTCCTAGTGTTGGAGGCTGCTGTGATATCAGGACTGTTTGTGGCCTCAGAGTAGCCGTGGGAGTAGCCATGGGCTATAGACTTTATTAGTAATCTCCTCCATTGCAGAGAGATGGGCCACACGCCTTGTGTTTTGGTTTCCCCTCTGGCTTGATGACAACTGCATGAAAAGCAGCAAAGCTCTGAATAATGATGAGCATTTGCCTTCCCAGAGGTGAACTTCCAGCCAAATAATCAGGCCTCTTCCAATATGTGATGGGAAGCAAGCCAAGACCAATGCATTGGGCCCTGCTATTTTTAAGGGCGTCTTATGACTAGTCAGCAGACTCTTAAATAACTCACCTTTAAGAGGAACAGTGACCCAGATTTCCATCCCTTACTTATCCCAGTTCCCTCTCCTGGCATTGACCACTCAGAGCCACATATCTGTCCCACCAATTTTCCATGTATCCCATTAGCCTGGTGTCCTTGGTGCAACCCTGCCTGTCACCTTCCTCCACATTTTATCACGTTCAGCAACCTCTCTTCTCCCTCCTCCCTCCCAGCTCAGCTTATATCATCAAAAAATCACTTTGGCACCTTCACTGTCAGCAAGAGGCTGTTTATCTGCTATATCGTTGGAAAGATCTCTAAAGCCAGGCTTGGAAAACAGCCCTTCTTTCTATTTGATGCAGGATCATCTGAAAGGAGGATAAGAAGAGGCAAGAATATGTTTTCCTTGTACAGATCAATATGACTTTAACCTTCCTTCAGAGCAGGGCCTGCCTCCCGCCTCTTTCATTCGTGTGCATCTCCTTCCCTCCCTCCTGGTTCCCCCTTCCCACATCTCCACACGTGGTTCTCCCAGCACATGGTTCTCCTGGCCCTCACACTTGCTGTAGGACAGGACTTCTGCCTTGGTCCAGGGAAAGGTGTCCTGGTCATCAGTTCGCTCACTCAATCACCCCCAGACTCACCTCCTCCTCGCGCTGCTCTCTCTTCTACAGCTCCAATGTTTTACATTGCACAAAACTCCGCTTCCAGCTGGTCAGAGTCACTAAATGAACCTCTGTATTTGCCCCCAGACCGACCCACTGAGGAGGGCTTTCTACAAGCACCAGAAAGAAGATGGTGCATTTCCCTTCTCTTCCTTTTCTTCTCTCCTTTGGGGCAGAAACAATAGTGTCCTTCTCTCGTGCACCCTTCACCTCAGCGAGTGGCAGATTTACTTTTCCCCAGCTTCCTGGCAGCTGCTGCGTGCAGGAACCTCTGGCCTCATTCATTCCCCCCTTGTTGCATTTCTTTCCAGTGGGATAAGGGATAGAGATGGCATTTGTTCAGGTCCCACGGTGCAGCTCTGAAGACCCAAGGTCAAGCCTGGAGCAGGAGGCTCACTCCTCAACAACAGTTTTCTCTAGGATAACAGGTATCTGTAATCATTTTATATGTAGGGAAAATGAGGCACTGCTTGGTGGAAAGACCTACACATGGTCATGCAAGAAGGAAGCAGTAGGTCCTTCAGGTCACTTGCCTGTGATTCATATGTTAGCATATATTAGAGAGGTCAAAAAGGAAAAAAAAAAAAAAAAGAAAAAAAAAGAAAAAAAAGAGAAAAAAATGAAACAAAAAATAAGAAAAAAAAAATATATATATAAAGAAAAAAGAAAGAAAAGATTGAGCCTCAGACTAACAATCAGTAGCAAACCCCAACCTGCTATTCTGCTATTGATACCCAGAGACATGGAAGCACTTCTTTCTTGTCAGAGACACACACAGACAGGAGGGAGGAGACAGGTTGTTACTCTAATAGCAGCAAAGACGCCCACCACTGTGCTAAATGATATATTTATATGTACGTATGTAATGAAAGACTCTCTGTGCTCCAAAAGCGCTGACAGTCTGGAGGAGAAATGGGAATGCTTTCTCCAAGGTCACCGAGTAGCAGGGAACAGCATGCAGGTCTCAGAAAGGGCAGGGAAAGGATTTACCCACCGTCCCTCTCCACCTCCTCCGTTCAGATACAATGTGCTTAGCGGGCCTCTGAGCTCCTGAATTAGCTAATCCAGGTTCACAGGGCTGACGTTTATTCATACAAACAGGCTGGGAGTGTGACCAATGCATATTACAATCTAGTCCTTCATCCTCCAAGCACGGCCTTCTTCCTGCAAGAAAGCAGCTGCAGAAGTTCTTGCAAAGTTTTTATTAAAAAAAAGAGAGAGAGAGAGAGAGAGAGAGAGAGAGAGAGAGAGAGAGAGAAAGACCAAGAGCTGACAGGCAGTTTAAAATCTCACATAAAAAAATAAATAATACCCAAAAAAAAGGAGCTGATGTGTTCTGTCCACGTCCAGCCAAACACCAGGTGCTGTCAGAGATTAGACGATTTTGCAGATAAAAGCAGGTAATGGGGCCTTACTAGATAAGGACAATAAGAGGAGAATAAAAGGGAGGGGGGAAAGGAAGCCAGAGGTGAAAAGGAGGTGAAAGGACAGAAAGCAGCATGGCAGAAAGCTGCAGATCAGAGCCAGATTGCCAGCTCCACCGCAGGGGCTGGGGGAAACAGGGTTTCAGTCACACCTGCTGCCCTGGAGCCAGCAGAGATGCTCACTAGCTGCACGGCAGTGACTTGGCCTCCAATGTGGCTGTCCCTTCTGTGCTTCAGGTCAGCATTCCTCCAGTGTGGGGATGGCAGGGAATGCTGTGCACATCCCCAGCGGATTTGGGAATGCCACGTCTCGACAAGTGATGAGAACATGCGACTTAACATGTGTTTACAGGCAGGGTTGCCCTGCCTAAATGGCACACCATAATGGCCATGCTGAATTGCCATAAGCAATGGTTTCTGAAAGCCAAAGAGGGCTTTCAGGGAGACTGAAGAGCCTGTACTACAGCTATTTGTCTGGGAGATATCCATCTTCTTACCGCTCAGAAGCAGCCATCATTCAAGGGCACTATTCCATACTGGATGCAGCAGTTTCATCAAGGATGGCTCTGGCTTTATAAGTCAAGCATGACCTCAAGTGTTTCCTACTCTCTTCCAACTCCCCTTCTGCACCCGCATGTTCCTCTTCATAGTCACAGCTTGTTCCGCGCAGAATAAATGCTGCTCGTGTGCATGGATCAGCAAAGCACTGTGAAACAGCTTGGAGTCTCTGAAGCTGTGATTAGCACCTAAGGGCAGATGAAATGCCTGAGGGGAATTTGCCATCCTGGAGGCACATGCTGCAAGACTGCTGTCCTTCAAAGAGGTCTTCATTCATCAGCGTTTGACATGCTCTATGGAAAGCTGTAGCTGCATCTTTGATACATCACCTGGCTGTTCCCCAGGCTGTCTGTGGTGATGAATCACCTCCATCCTCCATCCCATCCCATGCCAAAAGGGTCTTTGTAGGAACAGGCTGAACTTTGCATTCCTCCCCAGGAGGTACCTTGGCAGAGCAATGCCCTAGCTCCAGCAGTCCAAACAGGCTTGGAAAAGACATCAGCCTTGGCTAGACTTGCCTCCCCCATGGCCACATGTGAAGGAGGGACAAGGATGCTCCCTTTGTCCCCAGGAGCACCATGCTGTTGGAAGCTTCCAAACATACTCCTTCACGAAGCGTTTTCCTGCCCAAGGGCCATGGCCCCTGTGTGAACTCCGAATAAAAATGAGTGAGCCAGACTGAAGGAAAGCACAAACCTGCCACATCATCCTCTCTTTCCTCGCCTCCCACCTCCAAAGCTTCCCTGAGCTGCCAGCATTGTGGAATAAATCAGGACCTCTGTGCACCTTTCATTAGAGGTGGCCCAGATTTATAACAAATGGGCTCTCAGCCTCCTCACTGCATATGATGTATCAGCACAAGCGGCTCATTTAACTGCCATTAATTATACTTTGAAAGGGAAAGGGACATGTTCAGGTTGACCGTTTTTCTGTTTGTTTCAAATGCCAGGCATGTAGGTGCGATGCAAAAACTCCTCTGCATCCTGCAAGCAGGGTAATAAACCCTGGGCTGTACACGCAGAAAAGTGTCAATAGTCCCTGGTGTTATGGGTTTAACTCCTTTGTCACTCAGTCTGCCAATTCCTCTTCCTTGGCAGCTATCATAATATTCCACTTCAGTTAAACACCCACCTCACTTTTTCTTCTGCAGCAGAGTGTATTGAAGTTGCACTGGAAGATGCAACAAATCAGCAAAAAACATTTGTGACTGCTCTGGAAACCCTCAAGGCCTAATCCATATCCAATGACACCTTCTCCCCTTGGACTTGGGAGGACCAGAATCTCATGCTGTTCCCCCAGCACAGTGCAGCATCAAATTGTAAAAACTGCATCACATCATACAGTTTGCTTTTGCTAGGAAGGGTGATCTGTCCCTAACAGAGAAATATCTGCTGCTTTCCATGATTTATCTCCTGTATGGGAGGCCTGATAATTCCCAAATCTACTATTCTTCCTCATAAATGTACAGTTCTCCTTACAAACCAGCCTCCTTGTTGACAACTTAATATCAGGGGCTCTTAAGAAGATATTGAAAACCCGGAAAGATCTTGAAAATCTGGAGTCCGGTAGTAAGCTGAATGCTGCACCAGCAGCCACAGTGGAAAAAATCTCTCATAGTTGTCTTAAAATTCAACCCTGGTCATTCATGGTCAATATGTCTTACCTTGAAGTTTTTAAGGGGATGATACTTAAGTCAGTGAGTGTCCCAATAATTTCTATCTTCTTTACCGACCTTTTGGTGGCAAGAAAGGCCCAAAAATCTAATTTGAAGGGTTCTTCAAGGGCACAAAAGGGTTCTTTGAAGGGCACAAAGTTTTCTCTGCCCAATGCTGGCAAATTTCATGTTTTCTTACCACCACTTTTTTTTTTTTTTTTGCACAGGAAGAACATGAGTCTCAGGGCAATCGAAGTCCTTGCACCACAACTGGAGTCATTAGCAGAAGAGAGGAGGAGAGAAGGAAGACTTCAAGGGTTATCATCAACTACCCAAATCTACTAAGGGTCAACGCTGTTCTGGATCTATCAGGACCACATGCACAGCTGGAGGTACAGTCCAGATTTTAAGTGACTTTCCCCTTCCCATATTCAATACGGACTGGTTTCTAGCCACAAAAGATGGAGACCATCGGCACGTGCAGCGTTTAGCAGGAGTCCAGGGTTATTGATTCCCAGTTCTACTTCTCCTAACTTTTCTGGAGGAAAAACGGAACTGCTTTGCATAAGGTAGGCATATGTTGTAGCTTTGGCACAAGGAAAGCCAGTTGGCATTTCCTTGCCAGACTTTTCCCACCCTCCTCTGATGCCATCTGCCTCTGTGAAACACTGAAACTCCCATCTGTCAATTTTACTGTAAACACACAATTACCCGGGCTGCCGGGGAGGAGAAGCGATCCAGCCAAACCCTGGTGATCAGCAGGCGTGCAGGGGAAAGGGACAAATCAGGACGCGTGGACCTCTGACTATCCCACCAGGGAGTTTGGTGGTGGAAACTATGACTTCTTGTTCTCACAGCGTTTTTGCAGGATTCATTGAACCTCTCCTTCCAGTGAGTAGGGCCAAGAGACCTACTGAGCAGTTCAGCATCCCGGTTCTCCATCTCTCTGGTGCCTGGAGCACAGTAGTCCGGCTGCTTGCAGATCCTTGGGGATGAGTTGTGATGGCTCCATTTTCACCCCTGTTACACCAGAGAGGGCAGTCAGGTCCAGACATCCAGGAAATCTCAGCACTGCAAACTTCCCAGCAGGAGATCCCTCCCAAAAGCAAGGTTAGCACCAGACAAAAAGGTGGTGCAATGACTGGGCAGCAAGAGGAGGCTGCAGAGAATTAGGAGTTGGGGCCTAATCTTGGGGTGGCTCTTTTTATTTTTATTTATTTATTTATTTTCCATTAAATCTCAGGCCCTCTATGGTGTCTCCAGCTCAGGAAATAACTCCACCACCTGCTTGGTTTAACGGAGAGGAGAGGGGGGCTGCCGAGGAGGGGGAGGCTGGCAGATGGCATGTGTTCCTGCAGATAACACAGGGTGAGTTCAGAGGTTACTAATTGGGTTTCTGCTTGCCTTTCGTGTTCAATGCAAACCAAAATGAGAACATGCGGTTCAACACGCGCGTTGTCCTTGTTCCCCGAGGACATTCCCCTCCATCCCATTCCCCCACCTGCTCCCTGCACATTCACACCAGAAAACTTGAATTGCAGAGATGTTTGCCGTTCATTCATAAACCAAAAAGAGAAAAGGGATGGGGGAGATAGGAAAGAGGCAAAGGAAGAAGCAATTAACACATTTCTCAACCAGGACAGCCTCTCAGGCTGCAACCAGCCCTTCTACACAGGAAGGACTATTAGCAGTCACCTCACACTACACATCTTGCTTGGGTTGTGACTCCAAAGCACTCATGTCCTCATCTACTGGGCACTCCTCCCTCCATGGCATGACAAGGGCATCACATAGAGTTGACCGTGGAGCTGCAAAGGGGAGTCCAACAGTGGCAGGTTGGGGCTCTTGACCTCCAGCTCTGCAAGAGATGCTCTGGATGGACTGGTTTGAGGAAAACAACCCTAAAACCTTTGATTCTGGAAATCCAAGTCTGAGTAAGTCAGCACACTGGTGTGGCTCTAGACATGTTTTGGTCATGAGATCAGGAGAAAAACTTGTACCCAACGAGGTCTCATCCTGCAGAACCATTACCTGCGTAAATGTATGGACAACACATCTCCTTTGGGGAAATATTCATTTTTCTGCTGCCTTCTCAGTCCATGGGGTGTCTTATATATATTTTGTGATGAAATGCAATCTCACAGTCAGGAGCAGGGAGAGAGAATCAGGAATAGAAAGCAGGAAGTGTGCACACATACTTGGAAGGGAGAAGAAAATAGAAGTTAACTGAGCAAAACAGAACATTATTTGAAAGGAGAAAAAAGTCTCCCTTTTCAATTTTTTTTTCAAATATTGCTTTTTCTCCCCTCCCTCATTTTCTGACAAGCTGCAATCAGCATTCAATATTGTCGCTCAGCACCCAATTGCACAGAGGATAGGTATCCACAGAGAAATAAATGAAATAAATAAATACATCCGGCCACGTATCACAGGGCTGTAGCAGGGAGCTGAGCTCTTTTAGAAATCTGGTCAATCACAGTGACATTGATTTCAGGACAATTACTCCTGATTTACATGGGTGTAAATGAATGCAATGGCATCAAACTGCTGACTGGGGAGTCCACACGCAGGCAGAGCTCATCAGAGAGCCGAGTTTCCATCCTGTGAAAGATTGAGATCAGCTTCCCCATCCAAATCAAGCCAAAAATGGCCTACTTTCCTTAGAATGGAACTAAAAAGGGGGAAAAGAAGCCATTTGGGTTCAATAAAAACTTTGTTTTTGAATGCCTGACATTTAGCAGCTTGACTCTTAAAAATGTTATTCATATAGAATGAAAGCAGGTACGCCAACTTTCCAAAGTAACACCATGAAATGGTTGACTTTCTGCTCGCTCTTTGCCCAGCTAAATGTTAATTGGGGTCTAGGAGGGCAGAAATCTGGTTTTTTGTTTGTTTGTTTGTTTGTTTGTTTTTCCAGAATAGTCAAACCTGGCTCCCTCCCCAGTGCCTACTGCCCATTGCACATTTCCCACTGCACAGAGGTCAGCAGATCCCGTGTCTCCCCTTGGAAAGAGGCTGTGCCAGGGATGGTGCCAGGGGAGAGGGGGCAAGGGGCAAAGCTTAGAGACAGGAGAGATGACCATGCAGAGGACCAAAGCCCCCCTTATTTCCCACCCTGGGTGCTTTTTTTCCTGTGATTATTTAGGGAGAGGAGGGGAAGCTGCTTGCTGGCCCCTCCCCTAGTTTTTCAAATATTTTCTACCTGGACGCATGTCCCTGCCATAAATCACTGTTGCTCAGGATAAATGGAAGCCCGTAAGTGCCACCAACACTAATGACAACATTCATCAAACCCTGAACAGCTCCATATTGCATCGGTTTCCGGCGTGCCCACGGCCATACGGCCTGAGCTCGCTCCAGCAGCCCTCGCCCCGCTGCACCCCGTGCTTCTGGCAGTGGGTTCTGGCCTCCTGCAGCCCCCTTGGGGCACCAAGTGAAGAAGATGTCAGTCTGGGGACACGCTAGGGGCCCTAGGGGACCTTGAGGCATCATCTAGTAGCTGTTTCCCCTCCGGAGCTCATTTTACTGTAGGATCCCAAGAGCAATGTCTCCACCTCGCAGACGAAACATCTCCATCAAAAGCTTCCCCTACCCACAACTCAGGGTGTATTCTCTAAAGAAATTGCTTTACAGAGACAGGGGTTTGCTGGTAATCCTCTGCTGCTGTAAAGGGAAATGCATTAGCTTAACTGTCCAGGAAAGCAGGACAGAGCTTTGCAAAGGTGGTCTGAGCTGATGCATCCTCTGCAGCAGCAGCGGGAGGCTGTGCAGCTTGGGTGACTAATGGGCATTGAACCTGGTGCTTGTCCTGCTAGGTAAGAAGCGCTCCCGTGGGACAGGACAGTTTAGCGAAATAAAGTTTCCATAACTCCAAATCAGGACTGAAGCACTAAGAATAAATGTAGATCTAATGTAGGACAAAGTCTCATCCCACAGAAGTAATAATTAAAGAAAAAAAAAAGGGAGGTGAGGGCAGGGAGGATATTAAGAGAAGGTCTCCTCAGGCATGGTATGGGGATTTTCTTGCGTGTGAAGTGCACTAGGTGCTGCTTGTATGACAAATCCAAAGGGTAACGAAATTCATGGGTCTTGCATTTTATAAACCAGGCAGAATGATCAGACAGGTCAGTTTGTGGTTGCTTTGAAAACGGGGTTTAAATTGAGATTTTGGGGGGTAGGATGGGGGCACAGAATTGTTTTATATTCCAGTGTAAATGTTCTCAGGGTAGAATTAATGGTCGACACACTGGAGATATACCAGAAACCTTATAGGATAAAGGAAACTAGGTTTAATGTCCACTGCACAATTCACAGCAGAAATGTAAAACTGGGTCTCTCTCACACCCCCAACTGAGCTGATTTCTTGCTGGACCAAATTCTTTCCCGCTGAACAGTCTGAAAGAGCAAGGTCTTATTGCAGCTCAAGATAAAAATGAGCACTACAGACTTCTCATTTCCTGGCTTTGAGCTCTAAGAACAAGGTGAGCAAGTGATTTCCTCCATTTCCTAATTTAGTTAAGTTGCAAAAGCTCTGTTCAATTTAAAGACAGCAGATATCTCTACAGCCAAAAATGGCATTGCTTCCACTAGAAAAGGGAAAGAAGTACAAATGAAATAGTGTGCGGAGGAGAGAGCTAGGGATTTTGTTGCTTGCTTGCTCACTTGTTTTCCTAAAACTGATCAGAAAGTTAATTTTGTATTTCAGGTGAAACAATTGTACTTGAAGATGTCTTATTACAATCATCTTGCAGCTTTCCTACAGCCATGAGGGAGGAATATCAGTATAGACTGAGTGAGAATATGCCTTTGCCCTAGGGGAGATCAGCGTCAGTCTTGGACACTGCTCTGAATCTCTCAATACATGCATGAGCAAGAACATTCGCTCGAATTGAAATAATCAAAAGTTTACTGAAATATGAAACTGCAAATAGAAATGGCCCATTGCAGCAATTATGCCAGAGACATTAATTTCCAAGTTTTTATAAGCAACTAAAAAGCTGTTTTAGTGTAATTTCATAATTTATTTACTCTGGGAAAGCCCAGCTCAGATGCAGCATCTGTTTTGCTTTTCCTCCTCTCTCTAAACACCAGTGCAGAAACCCTGCTGGTTTCTTACCTGGTTTCTTCATTAGGAGACAAAGAGGGGCAGATGATTCTCCTAATGTCGTGGTGGTAGACATAAGTCACGCTTTTTGCCAAAGTTACTTTAATATCATCTCTTCAGGGTCTTTAGAGTCATCAAAACTAGGGAGAGATTAAAAATAGTGTTATTCATCTCAAGTAGCGTGATTTCCCCACAAACCTGAGACTAGCTGGGACACAAGGAGGAGGAGGTGCAGGGGAGAAGGGACAAGAGGGACGCAGAAAGGCAGAGAAGGTGGGAAAACAGGACTTTCCAATAGAGGGAAGGGTTGTAAGGATGACCCTGAGGAGTAGGTGAGATGACAAAGCATCTGCTGCAGCAGCTTTTGCTTGGCCACGAGCAATGGTTGTTTCTGCAGCAGGAGCAGTGTGGGGCACTGAAACCCCCTCCCCAGCACGGGGACCAAAACATGAGGTCTGATGAGACAGGATTAGGGATTAGGCGCTGCCCTTTGCCAAGCATTGGGCAGAATCCTCAAAGAGATTGTGTCTGTCCAGATGAGAATGCAGCTCAAACAGGCCAAGAGGAGCAGGGGAGACAAAGGCAGAAAGGAGACACTAAAGGGCGGGCTGGGATGATGTGCATCACTGGTAGAGCTTAAAAAGAGGCCCAGAAATCCTAATGCAGCAGCAACTGCAGCTTCCACTGGAAAGGATACGTAACAGCCCCCCATGGCCTGGGGATCAGACCCAAAAGTTGATCTTCAGAGTATAAATATGACTTCCACGTTCATATATTAATGCCTGGGCCACACTACTTTCCAAGCAAGAGATCTAGGTCCAAAAAAAAAAAAAAATAGAGCTAGTGGATGCATGTGCTCTTTCATCAGAACTGCTTCTCAGGGAGGTTAGAGAGGAGAGAGGTGCATAAGGGATCTCCAAGTCTGAGGCCAGCTGTACCGCACAGATAGTTTTTAAAAATATATATAGGTGCCTACCATGTGCCTTCATCTTATTAGACTGAGTCAAGCCAAGCTGAGTTCTCCAGACAGTTAATTTCATAATTTCCTTATTTCATGGGTGAATTTCATGCGTAGAATTAATAATACGAGTGTGCTTTGAGGGTCCAGCACCGAATGAGATCTGGATGAAGAGCACCTTCTTCCATGAAAAATTTCAAGATTTCTCTCTTTTTTTTTTTTCAAGGGAAAAAAAAATTAATTCCTTCATCTCAGAAGGTCAAATACATTATGAAAAAGTTAGGAAAATAAATTCTTGGAAAAAGAATGTTTTTATGGCCCACTTTGAGAAAAGTTTAAAAACTTCCCAGACACACTGCTCTCCTGTCTCTGAGTCATCTGTTCAAGACATAAAGTCTGTGTGTTCCCAGGACCACTGTCTGCACAAGAGAAATCTCTCCGTAGGGGTTGGGCTGATTTTGAATGAGCCACCAGAGTTTACCACTACCATAGACCCTCTGTGGCTCTCACCTACATGTTCTCAGCTGGCTTCCTTCAACCAAAACTTAATGAATATCTGCACTAAGCCAAGGAACTAAAAAGTAAGTCAGGAAAGTCAGGACTTTCAGATCAAAGATCTGAACCATATCCTCTCAATACAAATATGAGGCCGATAATACGTACAGACAAAATATGGTCAAAATAATATTCACATGCAAAAAACAACAACAAAAACAGTTGTCCTTTCTGGTCAACTGGTTTTCTCAATGGAATGTGATGTTCTCAATGGAAATGAAAATCCTGTGTTTCAACTAAAATAATTAAGAATTCAGCTGTAAGATATTTTATACTGCCACACTGAATTAATTTTGAGTGGGAGAAGAAAAATATGGGAGAACATCTGTTGTGTAACTAAATCCATGGAATTTCAACGAGGATTTTGTAAAAGACAAATCCTGAGCTACTGTTCCTGACCAAAATTATCCTATCTAGTGCTTTCTCTAAGAAACACAGACCCTCTTGTCCCCCAAAATCCTGATTTCACCGAGGTATCTAAAACAGACCAAGCGTCTTGGAAGTTTGCATTCCTGATGTGCTGTGCAGGGCTGGCCCTGCAAGCATACAGAGGAGGGAAAGATAAGGACAATAGTCAAGGACCAAGTTATTTTCCCAAATCATTTTTTCAGGTGTTTAGGAAGAATAAATAGTGGACTGTTTATGGTACAGATAGTTGCATGCTATGGTCCCTTGCATAGGAATCCTGCTCCCATTCCACCCACCTCCACTTGCATCCTTATTATCTGTTTGCAGCAATTATGACGTGAAATGACTGTTGAGCTGGAAAAAAAATCCAGCTAACTACATTCAGTATAAATTTCAAACAAGCAGCCTTTCAAAACCGATAACATTTCAGGAGCCATTAATCACACACCGCTCGCTGCTAAAGTAGGTGACTACAGGTTAATAAAAAGGGGGTTGAAATCAAATGTGAAATGTGATGAGAAGCAAACAGTCCTTCCCTCCTCAACGGGCAGGAGCTGGGTAGCTTTGGCAGGACACGTGGGCAGTTTTGGTCCTCTCCTGTCCCCTCTGGGTGCACAAAGTCATGCTAAGCACGTGTGGATGAGGCTGGATGGGGATGTCACCAAGCCCAGGGCACCCATCGCTCCTTCCCCGCTGCTCGGGTAGACCTGGAGTCTCCTCTCCAGGCCTGTCCTATGCCACACT
The DNA here is from genome assembly GCA_034781795.1 of Crypturellus tataupa. Taxonomy (NCBI): domain Eukaryota; kingdom Metazoa; phylum Chordata; class Aves; order Tinamiformes; family Tinamidae; genus Crypturellus; species Crypturellus tataupa. The sequence continues at coordinate 6,836,527 of JAWLRI010001031.1, forward strand.
CCTCCTCAACATTATATTGGCACTTTGGTACTCATCTTGCAGGAAAACAAACAAAAAAAAAGACGTGTGTATATATTTATATTTATATGTATATACACATCCAGCCAAAGAAAGACTTCTGCTCTCAACAGGCCACTGAAAGGAAGGATATTTGGGGGAGACGTGGAGTACGTGATGCATCCTGCCTTCCACCATGCTACCACAGTCCATGACAAATGCAAATATTTATTCCATTTCAAGCAGCTATTTATCTTATTTTGCAGTCCTATGGGAAGGGTTCAGCAGGGGAAAGTCGCAGACTTTCTGCAGGGAGGGTAACCCAGGCAGGTGTCGTCCCTGTCCCCAGGCCAGCGCCGTCTCGCTGGGCAGCCTGCGGAGGAAGCAGGGCAGAGATGATGGACAGAGATGGGGGATGCGACGCTCCGTGTGTGTCAACTCGTATTTGTTTCACTGAGAAATGAAGGGAGAAATTGAGAAGAAAGAAAAAATATAACAGTGATAGAAAAAAAAAAAACAGATAATAAAAGGATAAGTGCAAGTGAGTGAAAGAGCACATGCAGGAGAGACAGCACTTCTGAACAGCATGGATTCTAATCTCGTTACTGCCTTCAGTTCAGGAGGCTGATATACCCCTGAGGACAGGTTGACATTTTGATGCTCCTAGTTAGGGAAAACATGAACTCGGGGAAGCTGCATTAACAAGCAAATAAATTTATGGTCGGCTGGCACCAAAATGAATCTCGCTGTTTGTCGGCGGCATTTGCTTGGTGATATATGAACCGGGAGAGCTCCCCGCAAAGCATCCCTCCCTTCTCCACGTTGGATCCAGTGCTCCGTGTTGAGGCACAGGGAAGGGCATGGGTTTTCTGGTGCTTCCATCACACAGGAGAAAGAGAGTCCTTCCAAAACCTTAGATTTAGAGCAAGCACCAAAGCAACTCACGTCATGCATTAGGGAATGAAATTAAAAACCCCTCAGCACCTGGGAAAGGCTGATGCCTAAAGGAGCAGCCTGGGAGGCAGCATGAGGTGCTGCGGCCCTTCTGCTCTTGGGTTTCCTGCTGACTTTGGGAGAGTCACTTATCCTCATCCTGCCTCCGTTTTCGTACTTACACAGCGCCCGCGTGCTCCTCGTAAAAGGCTGAGAAGTGTTTAAGTGCTTTGAAACCTCTCCACGGAGAGGCCTCGACAGGCAGGAACATCTCTGAGAGAGGGAAATCAGCTTGTCAGTGGGGAGACGGCGGTGGAAAGCGCTGGTTTGTAAATCACTGTTTCTCCGCTGAGGTAGGCTGCAGTATCCGGAGAAATAAAACTTCACAGGGTCTCACATCTCTGCACAGCGGATTGGAAGGGAGAAAAAAACACTCTGAAACCTGGACTTTTTCCACTGCCCTCCAGCAAAGGAAACCTTTTGCTCTGAAAGCTTCCTCCAAGGTACCTTTTAGAGAACAGGGGTGCCAATCACAGGGTTTTGCCTTGCTCTTTTAGGCTCCAGATCAAAACCCACTTAAGACCAAACTCTTTTTACAGACATCTGTGCATTTTTTTTCATACTTTCTATTTTCCATTTAGGAATGTGATTGAATTAAACCTTCCAACCCCTCCACCTGGGAGAAAGAGAGGAACAGTAAGTACTGAACTGTGTTGTGAGAGCTTCACAGAGAGAAACTACTAGCAATTTAGTGCTATATATTAGTAGAGAAAAGAGTATACTGGTCTGATTCTCTTCCCTGTGCATTGATACTCTTCAGAGGAAACTCCACAGAGGTGAGTGCAGCCCCATGAGCGAAGGGGAAAGCCAGGCTGGTCCCTGTCCTTCCAACCTTCACAGGCATCGCTAAATAGCTTCTGTCTTCCAGCTAAGCTGAACTGAGAATTTCTTGAAATAATAATAGAGATTAATCACGGTTTGCACTTCCTGAGCATTTTTCTTCTTGGGAACTTGCAGCTCTTTAGAAACCTAAATTAATTAAGCCTCATAACCTGCCTCCCAAGGTAGGTCAAGGACAGTTAGGGGCCGTTTCTGCCTCCCGCAGCAGTAATGGGAACATGTGAGCAGCTCGGAGCCGCTCAGCCCTCCAGGATACGCTGGAAGGTGAAGGATGTGGCAACAAGTGGAAGCTCCAGGGAACAGCAATGCGTCATGAGTGGAGTTCGGGATGACCCTGAGGTTCACAACCTTCTTCCAGCAAAAGTAGTCTTGCACTATAGTTGGAAGAGGACTAATTCTCTTGTGAGAAATGCCTGAAGTAATAACATTAATAATACAAAAATATTAATATTAGGTTCTCCTGGCATTTAAGGGAGTGTTATCTACCTTACAGATCCAGTGTACTGTTGTGAAAGAATCAGATTCATTTCCCTTCCTTTCTTGTTAAGACAAAGGACTTGAAGCAGCTTCTCCTGTATATCAGGTGAATATCCTGATCCAAAGTTTATTGGCCATTTTGGTCCCTCTTTCTCTCTCCTCCTTTTCCAAAGTTTTACCCCTAGACATGAGAATTTTTTTTTTTTTTCCAATATAAAGTCACGGAATCAAGTAGACTCTCCAGGAGTGTTAGCCCTTGGAGTTTGCTTTTCACAAGGGCACAGAAGCATGGACCCGTCTCAGCCATCTCCCGCAGTCACTCACCGTGTTACCCTGGAAGAGCTGGGCAGTCAGTACAAGCCAGTAGCTTATTTCGTGAATACTCAAATTCGGTTGTAATTTGCAAGAAGCCTAAAAATGGGCAGCAGAAGCCTCAGATCTCACTCGTACGGTTGGCTGAGCAGGAGCTGAGGAAGAGCAGAGCAATATAAATGTGAGGCATGCGAGTGCAGAGTTATCAGGGACTGATTCACTGCGGGAAGTCTTCTTTGTGCCACCGCGGCTCAGCAAACTCCAGGCTCTCTCCTCAGCCCAGACAGCATCTCCTCCCTCTTTATCCTACCCCTTCATTTGCAGCTCACGACAAATGAATCCTGGGCAATTTTATTCAATTTGAATTCATTTTCCCCACTCGCTGAGAAGACGGAGAATGGCTGCAGTGTTAAATTCCAGCCTTCTCCATATCAAAGCCCTGGTGAGTTTGACTGGGTCACCATCGCTCTGAGTGCAAGAAGTACACGAGAGAGACAGAGCAGAGCTATGAGGGAGGAGGAGGAGGAGGATGGCAGCGTCAGTGATGTCCCCACACAGATGCCAGGGTGGCTGCAGTGGTGACAGCAGCCAATGCTCCCCACCATCCTTCTCCAGGGAGCCGACACCAGCTGGCAGCTGTGGCCACGTTACAAATTAACAGCACTGTAAGGTGAAAAGAAGATCACTGAAAAAAAAAGAAAATCTCTCCTTTTGCATCCTAAGACACTCACAGGGACATCCCACAGAATCACAAACCTGCAAAAAAACACAGTTTTTTTTTTTTTTCCAACCACACAGAGATGCCAAGGTTACAGGTGGGTGCACAAAGAAATAGGCACATTCAGCCTGCGCAAGCTCCGCTGGGGAGATGCTGGCAAGCAGGCAGAACGCATCCTCATCCCAAAACAGCCACACGGCAGGAGCACGTGTGCAGCAGAGACGAAATCTCTGAATTCTCCCTTGCGCACACACACACACATGTCTGGCCCCTCTCTGGCCCTTCATGTGCAGCTCTGCAGAGATGTCCCAGGACAGCTCGCATGGCCAGGGCTGGATGCAGGGTGACACCAGCAACGAGCCCCTCTCCGAGACCTGCCTTCCCTGGCACATTTGCGTCTTGTAAGCAGTGACTATTACTTTCTTCAGGCATAAGAAGCTTCCCTGCTAAAATTAAGCTTAAGGCTATTAGGCCTTCATTTGGGTAATTTTCAAGGTTCTTTGTATCTGCTATCAGCAGCACCAGGGCCTCAAATCTCCTTTAAAGTCCTGCTCCCCGGGAAGTCTCGGGCAGCCCTTTCCATGCCTGATCTGCATGTCTCTTATCTGCCTGTCTCAGAGCAACCCGCTTGCCTAAGGACATCGCTGCCCCTGCCCTGCGCCACATCCCTGGAGGCCCTGTCAGAGCTCAGCCCCATCCCTCTCCCCTCCAGCACTAATAAAAGCTCCTGGGATATATGAGAAATGCAGCTCGGATCACTTTATCTCATATCACTGCCCCTTAGGACAAGAGCTGAAGTAAATGGACCCACAGGACAAACTGGACGGTAAGGTGTCCCACAGGCATTGAATCTGTTAAGTCATAATCAAGCAGCTGAACAATTGAACTATTTGTATATAAATATATATGCATTTATATGCAAATGTTTACATATAAATACACCTCAATTTATATGTGAAATTATACATTACAATTCATCCCGATGTGAAGATTAAATATTCATTCTGTTCTTTCCATCACAAATGAAAATCTGAGCACAGCTGGGTCAAAAGTTTCTCTGCCAAAGATGTTTCAGCCAGTGGATGCTATTCAGTGAATGCAAAGTGGCTTGCCAGAGTATGACAATTCCAATTATATTTTATTGCTTTTTGAAAAATAGCAAAATGATACAGTTCTACTTCGCCACTTACTTTGGCTTCCTTTTTAGGGCTCTAACAACATTATCACTTGTAAAAGACTCTAAAAGTCAAGACAGAAGTGTCAAAATGAGCCTATCTGTTACCAAAGCAGTTCAATGCTAACAATGCTAACAATAATCATTCTAAATGCAAATATTTCTTTCCAGATTCTTCCTCTTTTTTTTCCAAGAAAACAAAAAAGTTTAATCCTACTTTGCAACTAAATACACCCCAGAAATTTCACAGGACATAAAAGCTGAATTCTGTTCTATTCTACTTGCTAATTTCCCCATGCTGATGCAAATTTACCCTACACATTTCGTAACACCAGTCCCAAGTGCCACCCGCTTCTATTCCTGGGAATATTCTGCTCCACACAGACATTGTGCTGTGAGGAAAACATTCCAGCTTCTGCCAAAATGCACCCAAGACTGTATTCTCTCCAGAAATTTGGGTTCTATATTTAGTTGTAATGCACTTTCTATTGCAATGGGTCTGGCAAAGAACTTACAGCTCTTCTCCCATCTAAGGCTGGACAGAGATTGTTTAAAAACTCTGCAAAATGAGAGACGAACAGGCTGCATTGCTTTGGTGCTCCGGGATCTCCCTGTGCGCGATGCTGCACATGGATGCGGGCAGAATTAAGGTGGGGGGTGCGGGGATGATGCTGGGGATTTGCAGCTTATTTCTGGATGTTTTCATGGATTAGAAGCTGATTTTTTCAGCAAATAGTGATGATTTTCCTTGATGAAACTAGATTAATCTGAAATATTCCCAGGTGGCTTTTCCTAGTAGCACTGGTGAATTGGTGTAGACAGCAATGCATGTGCTCCCTGCGTGTGTCCCGAGTGCTGGAAAACCTCGGAGAGGAGATGAGCGCAGGGATCGCCCTGGCTCCCGCTTCCCCAGTGTCTCGCTGTCCCTGCAGCATCCCCATCGCCATCCCCATCCCTGCGCATCCCGCTCGGCGCCGCGGTGTCTCCCGTGGAGTTCGGACGCCACCTGCTGCGAGAGGGGCTCGGGCAGCGTCTGGTCGCTGCCACCCGACCCCTCAGCCCCCAGAACTGCCCTGGGACCCTGTAAATACATATATACTTGGAAAGGAAATATATATCTGCTTGGAAAGAGATGCATTGTTATCACAGTGCAGAAGGGTGGGCTATCGACCTGTAGGAAACCAGCAAGGAAAAGCTGCAGTGGAGCAGCTGGGAAGAGCGGATGGAGATGCACTAGGATCTGATCCCAGTGCACCTTGTCTCCAAAGGCAGAGCTGCCTCTGACCTGAGGGGTGGAAAAATCTCATTTGGTCGTTGCTCCCTTGCCCATGCCCGGGGTGCACGGCTGAGCAATGCTAATGGCACTGCCTCTGCCCATATGGGTGTTTCTAGTGCTCACAGGAAAACAAGGACTTTCAAGTTCTTACAAAAAAAAGGCTTGTTGTACCATTTCTGCATATTTTCTGTGCCCAAGCAGTTCACACACTTCTGCAGATCCAGAGGATACAAAAGCACCCATCACTGCTGCCTTTCCCACCCTGATCTCCTCTGATCTGTAACACAATGGAGCAGCCCTGAGCTGTTCCTGCCCCTCCATGAGGAGCACCACGAAGCAGGGGCTGGTTACACAAGGTGCGAGGAGACACGGGCATGGCTGCAACAGCAGAGCCTGGGGAGTTGCTCAGCCCAGGGAGCATCAACTGAGGTTAAAAATACAGCCGGAGCAAGGGCTTGAGCAAGCTTTCCTGGCTTGAACCGTGAAGAACAAGGGCCCCTTTGAAAAGCACCGATTGAAATGGTTTGAGGTCAGTTTGTTTCAGCAGTGCTGCTGCTCAGGGAGGACTCGCTGCTCCCTGGCTCCTTTGATTCTTTCGAGGGCCAGGGGGAAGCAGCAAAACACAAGAAACTTGCATGTGAGCAGGGTTTATGTTAGGCAAACACAAAACAAGATAACAAGGAAGTTCTCTTAGATGGTGGAGTAGTGGGGATTTTGACTTGTGTTGGCATGAGACACCTGCCAGGTCAGGCCCTCACCAACACACAGCCACAGGGCACCTTGGCAAGGGAATGTCAGACAGTCACAGCCTCTCCGTGGCCATCCCCAGGTGTCTCCAGTTGTAGCACACCCCAGCGGGTCAGTGTTGAGCCCTACCAGCAATAAAGCATCTTACCCCCTGAGGTTGATTATCCAAGGGAGGCAGCAACCCAGAGCAACCAGCATGGAAATGGCTCCTCCGTAGCAAAGCAGTTTGCCATCAGTAGCTGGCCCAAAATCAGCTGCACTTGTCACAGAATCATAGAATCATCGAATGCCTAAGGTTGGAAGGGACCTCTAGAGTCATCTAGTCCAGCTCCCCTGCACACTCAGGGTCACCCAGAGCATGTGGCACAGGGCAGCATCCAAACGGGTCTTGAAGATCTCCAGAGAAGGAGACTCCACAACCTCTCTGGGCAGCCTGTTCCAGTGCTCTGTCACCCTCACTGTCAGGAAATTTTTCCTTAAGTTCCTGTGGAACTTTGGATGCTTCAGTTTGTGGCCGTTTCCACATTTGTCACTGTGAAATGGGCAGCCACGCTGTACCCTGTGCTCAGACATTTAATCCTGTTGGTCAGTGTAAAAAAAGGCAGCAGAATGACCCATGTCTCCAGCTGGCACTTCCATGGAGTGAGGTGCAGAGCTGGAAAGATGCTGAATTATCTGTGTTTCAGTCATTTTCTGCACACACTGCTTTTTGATAAGGATACTGACCGATGGATCAGACAAGCCTTGCTGTTTGAATGAGATACAGGAGAAAATGCATTAGGAGAGCTGATAGTTGTGCAAAGTTGTGCAAAGCATTCCTGGCTTTGCTTCACCTATGAAGTGATGAGTGGAGGCAGGAGCAAAACCACCAGCCATTCCCAGGCCTCCTGCTCCAGCCAGGAGTGCTCAGGTGCTTAGCTAGGAGCTGAGCTCTTGGGATAACCCAGCTCTACCTGCCATGAAAAGAAGAGAAGGACAAAATTCTGCTGCTGGAAAAGGACAGCATGGATCTGGGAACTGTGGATTATTTGTGGATTATTATCCCATTTAGCCATTCCGTTCTTGTATTTAGCACACCGTTCCCTTGACAGCTCTCAGAGGTTGGTGGTGAATACCTGAACAAGAAGCCCTCTCTTCTCAGGGTGCTACTACTTCTGATGAAGTTATGAAAGGTGGTTTAGTTTTCATGAAATTTTCTGTGAAGCAAAAAGATGAATTTCAACCCTAAATTTTGTCCACAATTTCTTCAGAAAACCCGGGGGAAAAAATCACTGCATTCAAAACACACCTTGGAAAAATATTTATTTTGATAAGAGAAGCCAGTTTGTTCTTCACAATTAGTTTTGAAGGGGAAAACAACCCGAGGCCAACGCACACCGAAACTAGACCAGCGTTATGCACAACCTCCGTAAAGCGGGGATAATAAACACTCCTTTATCCGGCAGGCGCGTTAGTGAGACTTCATTAACTCCGAGGCTCAATTAAAGTCTGTAAAAGGGTTGGAGCTGCTTGACCGAAAGGCTCTATGAGGATTAATTTAGTGTTTTAATACGAGCTCGACACCGGGGCAGCAGCGAGGGGCAGGGTGGGGACGTCAAGGCTGGCATTGGGGCAAAGCGATGCCACCGGCAGCTCATCTGGAGGCATCTCGAGGCCTGCGGGCACTGTGTGACCACTGCAAGCGAGGGGAGAGCTCTGGTTTTTAAACATGAGTTTGCATCTGGTTTGCAGCTTGCAGCTGCGGGCTGGAAGCAGCACGCTGGGCTCTTCACAGCTGTAATGTTTGCCTAGTTCGGGAGCCTGATGAGACAGTTTGAAGTAGGAGGAGGGTTTTAATTGCAAGTTTTACGATCACTAAGAGTTCCCCTGGGCCGAACGGGCTGCCTGCTGTACGGGCAGAGCCACGCTGAGGCTGAGCCACGCAGGGGATTGTGCAGCCTTGCAAAGGGACCCTCAGATACATGTTGCCCCAGGGGTTCGGTGGCAGATTTACCAGGCTGTTTAGATCCCCGGTGTAAATTCAGTGACTTGGAGATAAACTCGGTCCATCGCAAGGAATTGTTTCAACAAAATGGGGCCTGTCAGGAGCGGGGTTATGTTGACAGAATGGCAGTCCCTGTGGTGCCTGTTCTTGGCATCCCCCGGCTGCAGCCTGTATTTACACAGCTCTCTGCATCGAGCACCATTTATCTGAGCATGCGTTGTCCTCTCCCAAAGCCTAGGAGGTTCAGCTGGAGAGGTGGGATAGCAGCAGGAGCCACAGAGCTTTTCCCAGGCAACCAGAAGGAGCAGAGAGGAAATGGGAAAGGGAATGGGAATTGGAATGGGAATGGGAATGGGAATGGCATGGGAAACAAGAGCTCTGAGCTCGGTCATCACTTCAGTTCCTACCCCTTCTTCCAATATTCCTCTGACTCCACCAGGAAGGGCAAGAGTCTGGCAGCACACATGGAGCATGGAGGCTACTAAAACAAAGGAAAAGTGGAGGCAAAAAAGGGGAAATGAAAGCATGGAAGAAAATCCAAAGGGAAAGGAAAGATGGGCACCAGTGAAATGCTCTACTCTGAATTTAAATAAACTCCTGTCTCTGTTCTGCTGCTTCCTGACAGTTCTGTCTGCAGGTTTCAATTCAGCACCGGCTCCTTGGTAAACAAACACGAGAGTTTTATGCAACACAGTAATTGTTTAGTATTAAATAATTCTCTCCATTTGTAGACTTCAAGCCTCAGAAGCCTGGCAGAGGCACTCGCGTCCCTGTTCGGAAGCGGGGAAAGCCTCGGGGTAAGGCTGAGCCCAGCAGAGGAGCTCTGGGACAGATCTGGCCAGCCGGGCTCAGCTGGGCTTGGTGCCACTGATCCCAGTGCTTGAAGGTCAGCAGTTCAGGCAGTTTTCCCCACGGTCACATTTCCTCACCTTGTCCCTGCATCTCATCTGTACTTCATCAGTTTATCATGGGGGATATCATTTCCCCCTTCTCAATCATCACCCGCTCTACCGCTTGCAGAGAGGAGGCCTGGTCCACAGCACTGACAGAAGGAGGGGAGGAAGTGGGAGGACACACTGCAGTTCCCTCAAATCTTTCCCTCTGCTAATGTGTTCCCACAGGCTTAGGAAAAGTAGCCAAGGTCTTTTAATCTCCAGCCTGGGTTCTGTGATGCCCCAATCCCTTTGCACTGTTTGGCTGGAAGAAAGTTGCTCCACGCGCTTTCCCAAAGGCCAGCCAGCATATTAGCTGCAGAGCCAAGAAGTCTCTGCTTGTAGCTTGCGGCTCAGAGCAGCAGGCGGAGACAGCAACTCTCGAGACTTCAGCACTGTCTTAATAGAAGACACTGCAGTAAGGGAAATATTATATTAAATCTCTATATTTATATGTGTAACAAAAGTGGTATCAGCAAAATCCTACAGCATCAAAGCAAATCACTTACCTATTTTTAGCTATGTGATTTAGTCACAGGCTCTGAGGAAATAAGGTCAGATACTTCGCTATGTATCCCTTTTCTCCCCGTCTCTCGCTCTTTTTTTTTTTCTTTTTTTTTTTTTCTCCTTATTAAAATTCTCCACCCTGCAGCAGAGCTTTACGACACGGAGACTTTGCGAGAGCTTTACCATCTGCAGGGTCAAGCTGCAGCCCTGTCCCAGTAGGAGTCTGTCCTGCTGTCAGCACGTCCAGGTTAGAGACAGCAAAGGCGCAAAGTCAGGAACTGAACGTGCATCCCAGGCTCCATCCCTGGCTCGCTGGGGACCCCAGAAGGCCTTGAAGGGAGTTGGACAGCAAAAGGGTGACCCCCCCTGCAGCAAGGCCGAGCAGGACTGGCCATAGCGATGCCCAAGGCCCAGTGCTCCTGCCCCCAGGAGCTAGTAAGAACCATCCCCTCTCCCCCTGCCTCAGCTTCCCAAGTCTTTTACCTTGGTCAATAGCAAAATGAGGAGTTACAAGCAATGATAAAATAAAAGAGAGAAAGAGATAGAAAAAAAAAGAGAGAGAGAGAGAGAGAGAGAAAGAAAGAAAGAAAGAAAGAAAGAAAGAAAGAAAGAAAGAAAGAAAGAAAGA
>JAWLRI010001031.1:6847211-6968358 GCA_034781795.1 Crypturellus tataupa
GCTGAGTCAGAGCCGCCTCTGGGCCCGAGCTCAGCACTGCCCGCACGGGGGTCGGCGCTGGAGCTGCCTCTCGCGCTTGCTCGTTCGGTGGCTTTGGCCGCAGTTGTTCACCTCTAGAGAAGGAGCTCTGGCACAAGCGTCTGCTCCAGAGCCCTTCTCTTCAAGTTTAAGGGATAGTTTTATATAAAGAACATTTTTCACAAAACGTCTGTTGCCTACCTATAGCTAGGAGATGGTATCCTGTCTTTTCTTGCACTCAGCCTTTACTCAAAAATTATTCCACCTTGTTTCAGCACTCGAGAGAGAGACTAATGGGAAGATTCTAGTATACATTGAATTTGTGTTATATTCAGAACATTACCCTCACTGTGCAGACGTGTATGGCACTTTACAATATCAGACACAAACTTGCGGACCTAATGATGGAATCAGCCTGCATGACTGCATCTGAACACTGAAATGGAAATCACCCTGACACTAAGATAGTTTCATATGAAAACACTGTAGAGAGCTATGATGTTTGGTTGAAGAGGGTACTGTTTGAAAACATGCACCTCAAGGGAGTATCAGGTCTTTCTAATACATGTCAATGTTGTCTTCCAAGGAATGAGTCATCATCTGGGCTCCTTTCTGTGGCTAAAAGGGCAGATAACATTTTGTTTCCCTGAAAAATGTCCAAATCTTTCAAAGGCATATTCTTTCCAATGAAGGGGATTTTAGTTAGAAGGCAAAAGTCTGGAGAAAAAAAAATCAGAAAAGTAGGACCCTCACTTGCATCCACAACTTTCTGAGGACACATTCATGCTTTTAAGTGTTTCTCTCTTGAGCTTTTAGCACTCTGTAAATTCAAAAGATGTACCTTGAGAGAAATTTCAAGAATATTCACTCAGTAAGGTAGAGTGCATACACATCACTCAAAAAGGTAGATTGTATACACATCTTCATGGCATGTTTCATTTTCTATCTTCTAAGAATCATTCACTCAAAAAAGATAGAATATTATAATTCAGGAAATTCTAGTGGAAGTGTAGTTAGAATTATTAAGTCTGAACTGCACACTTGCCAAAATAATAGTTTTATGTTCACATAAGTCAAGAAAAGATTCTTTCCTCAGGAATTATTCTCTCTTGTTGTCTCTTTCTCAGAAGCAAAAAATTTCCAAGAAGCTTATCATTTAGTAGAGAGCATTGAATAAATTATTTTCAACTTTTTACAGCAAAGGCAGCTGCATCAAGCAGCTGCAATTTGTTTGAAACTTTTAATCATATTTTTAATTTGAAATTGCTTAGAAAGAACTACTGTTTCATTGGGTAATGGAGTCATGTAAACACAGACTAAACTATTTATTCAGTTTGAGAGTGATCTTCTGAAGTTTTTCCACATACTGTCTACATAATTGGTCTGTAGACAAAGAGCAAAAGATTTACCTACCAACAGTTGTTTCTATACAAAGTCCTTTAAGATTTAGAACCTTTCTGCAGTTAAGACAGGGGGACACTGTGGTAACAAACACCCGAGAGAGGGTGTGAAAATGTTGCAGTTTGAAAGCCGGAGTAGTGGAGCAAATCGAGTTCCCAAATAGTTTTATCAACTATAAGCTCGACTCTGCCAATAACGGATTCATGAACAGTCTGAGGACCGTAGGTCCGGTCGCCTTCCTAGGAGCGAATCGAGTTCCCAAATAGTATAATCTACTATAAGCTCGACTCTGGCAGTATCGGATTCACGAACAGTCTGTCAACTGTAGGTCCAATCGCCCCCCCCGCCCCAAACAAGTAGTCGAGTTCACAAACAGCAGGATTTATTCAAATGCAACATTTCCAAAGCAGGTTTCAGATGTTAGTATAGGAAATTCTCTACTACAGCGTGGGTTTTTTAGCTAGCTCTAATGTACAAATGCGCAATCATCACTCACTCCAGAAGATGGGAGAGGGCTTTCAGTCTCGAGCCTCCTCAGGCAGCGCCCCGACCCAAGGGGAGGAAACAGGGGGGCATCAGCCCATCGACTGACCCAGAAGTTATGATGAAGTCTTCCCTCTTCTTCTTCTTCTGCTTCCCTTCTGCTTCCTGTCCCTCTTACTAGTTTGCCTTTTATATATTTTCTTGTACATTTCTGTGGAGCTTGGGTGACTCTAGTCATATTTGCTTTTGTTATTCATTGTTTTCAAAAAAGTCTCCCAAGTTAATCTAGACAGCATGCTCAGTGGAATGGGGTTGTGTATTGGTATTATAATGAGATTAGAAGGAGGAGAAGTTTGAGCAAAGCTTATGGGAAGGGACGGATCTGCCACCATTGTTGGCCCAGCACCAGATATCACACTATGCTGTGGCAGATATCACACTATGTGTGGTACCAGCAGGTTACCACATCTGCAGGGAGTGCCACGTAGTTTGGCCGCGGTGTCTTCACTCTGCTCCACCCTCCATTCACTCATGTCTACACAGCACCAGGGATTATCCCCTCTGCAGGGAAACCAGCAAAGTTTGGCTGTGGAGTCTCCATTCTGCGAAAGGAAGGAAGGAAGGAAGGAAGGAAGGAAGGAAGGAAGGAAGGAAGGAAGGGAGGAAGGAAGGAAGGAAGGAAGGGTTATTTTTAAAATTCAAGTGGCTCCTGCCACCTCTTTTTCAACAACTATAAGTGAGATTTTATTTGTCCCAATGTCACTTTAGCTGCTGCTAGGTAAAGGTCTATTCTGTTAAGCAATAATATATTCATCTTGTGATGCAGGGACCTTTGAGCATAGTACAGCACAAAATAATCTTTTTTTTTGTAGTTTAATAACTTGCTATTATTAATAACTACTACACTAATCACTGTCTAATATATTTTGATATTTTATCTGTAGAACATTGTCCATGATTTATAGTCTTATTGTCCTATGTATACAGCCACTGACTCAAGAAATTCCCATTTTAGCTTTGCAATTTGCAGCAATATACATGCAATAGCTAAAATTGCCTTGAACTTGATTTCCATGCTATGTGAATTAAAGCTTTCTAGTAAGGAGAACCCCCCTAAAAAACATAAAATTATTTTTTTCATTGGACTGATGTCTACTATAATTTTTCTTTTTAATAATCTAAAATTAAAAATAAGAAAAAATAACTTAGAAATGAGAAATATTTTCAGATCAAAATATGTTTTGAATTCTGAGAACCTTGAAATAGAGGAGATTAATCCTTAGAAGCATTTTATTTCAGTTCTTCTAAGTAAACAGATCATTGCAACATTACAGCAATATTGTCAACATTGCAAAGATAATGTCAATGTCAATGCAATGATACTTTCATTGGAAACAATGTTATTTCAGAACATTAACAACAATTGCTTAAGGAATTTCTAGTAAAATAAATTCCTTAAATACTCTTTCCAATTTGAGACATATGGAATATAGACTCTGTCCCATAAAACAAGCGGGTAATCATCCAGTCACGTACAGATATTTTCTCCCAACTCTAGCTGGTTTTCTGTGTTCTTTGTTTATCATTTAGAGAATATATTTGGTGTGTTTAAATTATGTTGTTTTGGGTGCTGGGGCAGAGGTGAGGTTATTGTGGAAACTTTAATCAATACTTTTGATGCCTTTTCGCCAGTGAGTTTTCTGACCCACTGATTCTACATTTGTTTTAAAGCTTGCCATTGAATAACAACCAGAGAAGTCCTATTATTTTCATGAATAACTGCAAGGTACTAATTATGTTCCTGTAAATTAATGGTCTATTTACTACCTTAACCTATCTTAACAAAGATTTTGTTTGGGGATATATTACTAATGAAAAAGCCTTGACATCCTAACACTCTCCTGGGTAAATCGTTAGAATAGATTCCAAATGCAATTAAAGAAAGGCTTTCTTTTTCTTTTTCTTTTCTTTTCTTTTTTTTTTTTTTAAACTACTGAATTAGCAGAAAAATAGGCACGTTCTCCACTCTGAATGATTGTTTGCAAATTCACAGAATTTCCATTAACTTCATGCTCCTTGCCACGGAATTTGTCCACTGCAGATGGACAGCAATGGAGAAATCATTGAGGAAGGGCACGGGTTGTGTGTTTGGAGGGTTTTTAATTCTGCACAAGACTAGGGACAGGTAAAATCACTAGAGGGGGCAGCAGAGCAGGAAACACAGGGACGGTCGGAGGAAAGATTTATGCCCTGGGATGGGAAACACTCAAAGAAATTATGACGCATAGAGGGAGCAGTACAAGACGTTTCTTAGGGGTGACAGTATTCATGAAGCAGTCGTTCGTGTCACCTCCACCCCTCTAACCAATGACCACCAGTCTTTTGAGTAGAAGACTGACTCTGAGCCAGGCTGTTCAGAGGCAGACACAAGAACCTCTGCTTTTCTCTGTTTCCAGAGCCATGTGTGACTGCAGGTGGTTAAAGAAAGACGAAGAAGTTTGTAAGCTGCAAATCATCCCATACGCTGCTCCCAGAGAGAACAAAGTGGACCAAGATACTGCTGTCAGCAGCGATTGCTCCAAGCAGAAGGTGCCCACAGCTCTGGAAAATCTCCAGAATCTCCCAGTAAAATCTCCAAAATCCATTTTCAGTGACTCTGTTGCCAACTCTCATGATTTTTCTGAGTCTTGCGATATGGAAAGAAGATGGGAATTTTCTTGCAGTTTCTAACCACTGAGAACTGTTGGCATGAGAAAATCATCAATAAATTTCCTTCAGCAGATTGAGAGAAACTGTGGTTAATAATTCAATAAATCTCTGTTTTTTTCAAGCCTGGGGAGGACCTGACTTTTAAACTCACCTTGCTGGACAGCTGATGTTTTGTTGCCTGGGGTGTTCGGAGCCTTCCCTGTGAATTTGCCCATCTGCACTGAATGCTGGAGCTTGGGACCATCCGTCCTCCGTGATATCCAGCACTGTCTGGATCTTGTAGCTCGCTCTTGCAGCTCTCAGATGAGGCTTTGCAGACACATCTCTCGTTCACTGGAGCCTCTAAGACAATTGCTCCCAAGCAGCTCTCCAGCCAGGATTTGGAGTCATCTCCTGGAACCATCATGGTCCTTTAGGGTCCACATCATCCCAACATAAAGACATTGATGCTCTTTATTCCCTCGGCCTTTGGGCCCTTGCATTAAAGGGAACAGTTTTGCAAAGCATGGGCAGATGAAGAGCAGCCGAACCCTTCCAAGCAAGGAGAGGGGACAAGGCTTTGCCACCTCACTGACACCAGCTGGCAGCTGAATTAATCTGTAGTTTCATGCCTGCTGGTCCCTCTGATTGGGCTTTTACAATTAGAACAATCTTGTCCCCAAGTGTTTACAAAAGGGCAGGCTCCCAGCTTTTTATTATGTCTGAATGTTAAGGGCATTGATTTAGTCTATTGCTACCACTCCCCTGTCTTTATCTGCTAACAAGGGCTTTGTTCCACACTACGGATTTAAGAGGGTCACGGGATTACTGCAGCCCCATCACCCCTCCTTCCTCCGCCCCAGATCTGTCTCTCCAGTGTGCGCGGGCTCCTCCGGATTACGGCGTTGTGCCATGCTGCATCTCTCCCTTCGTAACGTGGATTGATTTACCCCTCTCGGCCCCCTCGCTTTTCTCCCCACCATCCTCCAAGAGAACAAACAGCATCGGATACACAGGAGCTTCTCATGTCACCATGAAGATTTACCATGCCATGGAAAACAAGAGAGTGCATCTTGGGGCCAGAAAGCAAGAGTGACAGGGTGGAAACTCTTTTTGAGGAGCAAAGGGAGGAAACGGGAATTACAAAGGGAGGCTTCATGCCAGCACCTGGAAATAAAGCAAGGAGGAAAGTCCAGCTCTCGCCTTGATAGCTAGGAAAGGCAGGGAGCCTTCTCCAGCAAGCATTTTCCAGGGCAGAACGCCCAGTCCTTGTGCCCAGAGGAGCTGCTTTCAGATCTTGTGTTCCCTCACATCTCCTTTCTCGCAGCTCTCCTGCATCTGGGATCCTCAGGCCATGCACAGCCACCACCTGATGATGGCCTGGGCCCCTACCCGAGCAGCTCAGAGAAATGCACGGCCAGGGTCTCACGGAGGAATAGAAACAAGGGCCTATAGTCATTTCCTAAGGGAAAATCTAGGGAGGGATGAGATGAGACCTTGAGCAGACACAGCTCCAAGCATCAGAAAACATGTGCTCAAGAAGTCATGACAAAGCCGTTGCCCTGAGTTCACCAGATGCTCTCTGGGCAGCCCTGGGCTTTGTTGTTTCCATCACACTCAAAAAAATAAATGGGGTTATAGAGGCTCACCTCGCTCCCTCGCTCGCCTCCCTGGGGTCAGTCCTTGGCAAGTCCCGGTCTTGCTCCTCACCACAGCTGCATCCTCACTGGCCCTGGGAGAGGCTGGGTATCCCGAGGGTCCTGCTGACCCCAACTCTGCTCCCCAACCCACTGCCTTCCCCTCCTGTGTGCAGAGCAGCTCTGGGCCTCCCCGAGGCCCAAATCCTGGACACATGCTGCCAAACCAGGCACCTTCAGCTCTTTTTTCAGTTGTATTTTTACTAAAGAGGGGTTATTTTCTTTAAAAGGACAGTTCCAGCCCTGAAAAAGGCCTTAGAAACCTCCACGTTTAGTCACTCAATTTCTCATCTCTCTCCTTTTCGATTTTGCCTTGTTTTTGTAGCATTATTCCCCCCTGGTGATTTTACTGAGATTTAAATATGCACCAGCAGTTTGCAAGCCTTTCCCGAGGCCGCCCTAGGCAGTATTGTACGTTCTCGCCTTCCCTTCCTCCTTCCAGCTTTAGCAGTTCCAACCCCAGCGGTAAAATATCCGGCCCTTAAAAATCCAGCCTGTTGCTATCGATTGCAATGAATCGTCTCAGGTTGACTAGTCAAACCGAACAAAACAGAGTCTTTAAAATAGAAATGCCAAGCGTGGGCGCTGGGAGAGCAGCAGCTTGATGGGCTTGCAGCCAGGCACAGGGTCCCTTGCCTCTGGGCACCCTTTGCTCTAGGGACAGGGTGGCTGTTCCCAATCCCATGTCCAGTCTTGCACACCATGTTCACCCTGCACGATAGATACAGTAGGCTATTTCCAGCAGGTAGGTCGTATATTCCCCATTTATTGCCTTTTATTAT
Organism: Crypturellus tataupa; assembly: GCA_034781795.1. NCBI lineage: Eukaryota > Metazoa > Chordata > Aves > Tinamiformes > Tinamidae > Crypturellus > Crypturellus tataupa. Next base: position 6,854,281 of record JAWLRI010001031.1, read on the forward strand.
GTTGTTTCAACAGCTCTTAAAGCTGGAACTGCAACAAATTGATAGCTGCTTTAAATCTCTTTCGTTTTCTGACTATATTTCTTTATTTGGGGGTTCATCTGTTTTTCGCCCATCCACCATCTCGTTCCTGTCATGAGTCAAATCTTGTCTCTTTCCCTTCATGAGACAAATTTTATAGATCCCCCTCCCTCCATCGAAGCCTGCAGTGGAATAGAAAAACTGTTTGTGACTGGGAATCAGCAGTGAGAGAGCACGCATGGAAGACACAGTGCTTATGTTGTGCTAGGAGATGCACATAAATTGAATTCAAACCTACAGGGGCAAAATGGAGAGAGGAGAAGAGGCAGCCTGCTAGGCAGGGAATGATTTACTGCGGTGGAAGCAGGAGGGAAAGACTCACAATTAAAATACTAAATGATGGTCTTATCCTGGATTGCTTTTCAGGTATCCCTTTCCAGTTGTATTCCCTCCTTTGTGATAAGCATCCTTTCCAAAAGGAGGCAAGGCAGCAAACAGAAAAATGGAAACTAGTCAAAATGGAAATATGCCAGCAGATCTTCATGGAGATGCCAGAGGAAAGGTGGGGGTTAAGTCTCAGGATCTCAGATGGCCCCTCTGCAGCCCCAGCACAAACTCTGGGCTTAAGCAAGGACTCCCAGGTGCCCGCACCAAGAGCAGCAGCAGCCCCGGGTTCGCTCAGTGCATTTGGGATGCAGGGATGTGATTGATGGCACAGCATCTCCTTCCCGAAACCTGCATTTTTCCAAGAGTTGATCAAAATCTTATTATTGCGGTCAGAACAGCTCTCTACTGGCAAAATAGAGTTTTCCCATGAAAACATTTCATAAGGATATGTCCACAGTGTTGAAATTTATAGTGGGGAGAAAATCAGAGTGAATTATTTCAACCGTGTTTGCTCCAGTTCTCATTTTGATTACCTTCATTTTGACACGTATTTTAATATATTCATATTTTCGTGCTTTGACCTTATCAGAACGAAACGCTTCATTCCATCTAAATGAAGGGATTACAAATGGGCTCGATGAAACTCTTGGCTGTTCTGAATCTGAACGGTTCACAATTTCCATTCCACAGCAAAGTTCCAAATTTGGGCTGCATCCCCATTCAAAGCAAACTCCCCCAAAACAAAAAGGTCTCAAATCAGCATCAAAGTCCAGGACCACTCTCTCCAAACTGTGGCTTTTTTAGTCTGTTTTCCCACCTCCATCAAGACCTTAAACAAGCAGCAAATATTCATGCTGGATTCAGACTGGTCACAGTCTCATCTAAAAACTTCTTGCTTTAATGGTGTTTTTTAAACACTTGGAAATCCAGTCCCAGGCTCTGCAGGGCAGTTTGATCCTACAGCCCTTGGCACATATTTCAAGACTCTTCTCTGGCTGCAGGTGAGAGCTGTTAGCAGCCCATTTGCTGTAAGCAGTCTCATCTCAGGGATTTAAGAAAAACACTGAATACCAAAAACCTGTAGTAATATGAAAAAATAAATAGTCACAGGAATTAGCATCCTCCCCAGTAGGACTCAGAGCTACAGCCGTACAATGAAACAAGCCATCCAGCAGCAGGGCAACTCACAGCCATGAGGGAGGCCAGCAGAATGTACCTTCAGGCTTCAAGGGCTGTGTTTCTGCATATGGTGCAAAGAGATTTAAATCAGTAAATCCCAAAGGCCAAGCGCAAAATAACTAAACCATGTGAGCGTGCCAAGCAGAGAAAACAAAATCTCCAGTCACTTCAGTGCATTCAGCAAATTTCTTTCCATCCAAAATGAGAATTACCTGCCTTATCTTCTTTATAAACTAGTGTTAGTGTGAGGAAACAAATTTTTTTTTGACATGGGACTTTTTTTTTCCAGTGTATGCGGGTGGATCCCATACCTTGACTGGCTCCACCTTTTCTGATTTATGTGACAATTTGTTCTGTTGGGAACTGTGACAAAACCTCAGCATCTCTGATGGATGGGATGTTATCAGAGAACCTCTGAAGTAGTGAATTCTTACCCAGGAGCTCCTGGAGCAAGGAATGTACCTACTGGCCAATGTCTTCATTTCAGCACTCCATTATTATATTTTTAAAGCAGTCCCAGACAAAGGCCAAGCGCATACTTAAAGGTTTGGCCAGCATGAGCTATACCAATTAAAAGAGTGAATTGCCTATTTTTATTTTATTTTATTTTATTTTATTTTATTTTATTTTATTTTATTTTATTTTATTTTATTTTATTTTATTTTATTTTTATGACTTAGATGCTCCAATAAAACTCTTTGCCAGGTTTCCATAGTTTGCATGCTGATCTGAGAGCTAATTAAAGGGGCAAAAGCATTTTTTTTCCAGCAGTGTGTAGAGGTAGGAACAGTTTTGTAGGATAGCTGTCCAGGTAAACCCTTGAACTTCCTCCAGAGGTACAATTGGAATTAGTGAAACTGTCATTCTTGCCTTCAGAGAGACATTGCCTAAGAAGCTCTCTCCTGTCCACTGCGAAGAAAAATCCATCCAATTCTGAAACATAGCATTCTAAGGAATTTAACAGAAGGCCCAAACAAATGAGTACTGAAACGGAGCTAACAAAAAAATATGGGATATGAGTTAAGATTTAAACTGGGTCCAATCAGGAATTAGGGTAGCCCAGAACATCATGGAGTTTCAGGGCTAAAACTGTCCAGCTGAGACTTACACGTGCACTTCTGAATATGGGTGAAAATGCACTGTAAATGGCAGATTCAACCCCACCTTCCCATCAGAGCTACAAATACCAAATTATTGCTCCCAGCCCAGGCAAGTTCTGCTGGGTTTTCCTTGGGCTGAACAGTGCACACATGCTTTTAATCATAGTCATTTAGTGTTTTTTGTTTGTTTGTTTAAACGTGAAATCAAGGAGTTTCAGTCTAGCTCCTGCTGCAGTCTCATTTATACTTAAAAACAAGAATTGCACTGACAAGAGTGTGTGAGGCTTAGGTCAGCAGGTCCCAAACTGTGGACTGTTGCACCACAAATTTCCCCAACTCCTCCCCAGTATAACGTAGCTCTTCCAGAACACTCACAAATAAGCAATCCTGGTTTTTTGTTTGATTGTTTTGCTTTGTTTTGTTTTGTTTTGCAGTATCAGCAGCAGCAGCAGGAAGACACTCTGGAAATCCTTTTTGTAAAATATACATGGAAAGGAATTCATGTGTCAGGAGAAATCACATCTCCGTCAAGGGGGAAATCCCCCTAGTGCAGGTGCAAATCTGCTTCTCTCAGGCAGTATCACAGACCCTTACATCAAGCGAGTTGCACGCTCATGCCTCAGTTTCCTCAGCTGTGCAGGGAAGGGTAGCAATATTCTCCTATTGCACAAATTTCTTTTTATCTGGGAGATGGTACAGATATGGTACCAGAAGTCCTGCAAGAACCAGAGAATTGGATCCAGGAATACTGCTGCTTCTCATTAGCAAACTATTTATTAATAACCACTTAGAAGACAATCAGATATTGTCTATACCAGCAATTCTTCACCGGTGATGACAATGCCTGACAAATCCTCTGTTTTAATTCAAGTGCCAGACTGTTGACTCGTTTTCTTACTATTTCTGCCTTTAATAGCTGCAGCTCTGATTAGATTGCTGGGAGTAGCCCATGTTCAGCAACTTAATGGGTACCAGCCCAGACAGACTAATGGATCTGGAGACCAGGAAAGAGCAGGAAGGTGAGCTGAGAGGAGAATATTGAAGCTTTTAAGACAGAAAAGTAGCAGCTAGACACAGGCTAGCTGACTTGTGGAGCCTCGATGGAGACAGATTTCCTTGCTGATTGTCTTCAGCCATACGTCATACTGCGACATGCCCGTGAAAACAGTCATTTCTAGAAACAATTGGGAAAATGTGAAGCATAACTGGGAAGAGATCCTAGGACTAATGGCCAGATATGCAGATACGTGGACTATCATAGAGCCAGAGGGCACAAGCTTTTCCCTTTTGCATTCCTAATATGAGTACGACCACCTATGAGATGTGGGCTCCTCTGAGACACCAAAAGTCCTTGCTTCATCCAGCCCCATCCATGAATCTCTGCCTCTGACAGTCCCAGAGAAGGGATGCCTGCTGCTCCTTCCCACAGCTGCCAGACCTTAAGGAAAGAGGTTTGCCTGGGAGAAAAAGGTCTTGAATTCAGTTCAATGCAGTGATGCACCAGAGGGTTATTTTTACCTGCACATCATCACCAATAGAAGATTTACCTGAATCTGAGCTACAGATGACAAGCTTAACTCTACTTTAAGATGCATTTCCAGCTGTCCTCTTTGGGTTCTGGAATAAAGCTATCTGAGGTATCTCCCTCAGCAGAAAGAGTGAAAAGTAAAGGATTTCTAGAAACGTTTTTCATGATCATTCAGCAAAACCCATAGGGTCCTTGTTTTGAGTTTTAATAAAATAAATCCTATTTACCTATGAGGGGAAGAAGATGGAAATCAGAGACAATGTGTGTTCTTTTGTAGAAATGTTTAGAGAATAATATTTATCATTTGCAAACAGACTTTAAAGGTGAAGTGGATGACCCTTTGCCCTCTCTTCTCAGGTAATAAGTATTCTGAGAAATGAAGGGTCTGAATCAGCAGGAAAATGGGCATATAACATCTAGAAATCATTTGAAATCATGTAAACTGCTAGTACCCAACAGAAAGTGATGTACCTCTTGGTCTTCTCATTGTTGTGAGGCATGGAAAAAGGAGGGAAAGGCTGGAAGGAACCTGAGGAATCCCATTATTAAACAAAAGGTTTCCTTAAAGTCCACACTGATAGATGTCCTCTTGCAGGCTGGGAACAAGCTGCTATCATTTGGTTTTGTTACACCAGCCATAAATAATCGTTCTCATGGGACTTGTGAAGAGGGTAAAGATGGCTTTTGGCAGAAAAATAGCAGCAAGGACAAGGATGCAATGGAGACCTCAAGTAAGGCATTCAGAAGGCAAAGCAGAGACAAATTGCCAATTTATCTCAACCTTCCCTTGGGGCCTCCTTTCCCCTTCTCCCAAACGAGAAAGCCAGAAATCAATAGATCAGCACAGCCATAGACAGGATGAGGAAAGCAGCAGATGGACAGGAGGGCAGATAGAGAAACAAACCCTTGCGTGCAAACAAGTTTCAAGGGGGGGGAAGAGGGGAACATACTAAACAGCATGAGAAATGTCATCCTCTTGACAGCACCTGGACGACTGGGAGATTTCTCTGAATTCTGCAAGGAGTGGTGAATTGTCCTCTGGTTGCAGGAAACCAATACAGGATTTACCTCTACACAAAGGATCTACCAATACATGGATTTACCAATACATGATTTACTCCTATCACAAAGGCAAAAAGGACGCAGGTATCTTGGAGCTCTGCTCAAGGCCTAACCCTCTCACACTGCTCAACATGCCAATTTTAAGACTCCTGTTTCAGTATTAAACAGGATGCAGGACAAGTGATACCAAGAAGATGTCAGTCCAGGTTGGCTCCAAGACAAGTGATTTCTCATGCTGCAGCTCCATCGCAATGACCTCTGGTCACAAAACCAATACAAAAGATTATTTGTCCTTGCAACCTGTAGGTTTTCATCCTTGTCTCGCTGTTTGCCACGCTCCCCAGTTATACCAACATGTTTGTTTGCAGGGACATGCTATAAAACAGGAAAACAGGCCTGGATTCAAAATTTTGATCTCAATCTGAATTAAAACTCCCTAGGAATATGGTTTTTCCCATATCACATACACAAAAAGGGATGGGCAAAAGTATTTCAGACATTAGGGAACTGCATCAGACTTCACTGTTGTTCCCTGACTAGTGGAGAGTTGGGCTCTTTAGAATACCTGTCCTTTGGGTAGTAAATCCCATATTAACGTCAGATTTGATATGCAGCAGAATAGCTCAGGTGTTTTCATGCCCTCTCAATTTTGTTGCTGGACTTCACCTGCATGGATGAACAGTATATTTTGAGCTGAACTGTATCCCCTTCTCCTATAGAACTGACCCTCGGAGGCTGATGCTCTGCAGCAATGCTGTGCACGTTCTCACTTTGTTTACTTAAACTAAATTGCATCTCATCATTGGTAAATTTAAAAGATAGTCAGTAAAAACTTTGAAGAAGAGCCATGATAGGATTCAATTTGTGTTGACTCCAACCTGGCAGGATTTACAGCTGTGCTCCATCCGACACTAGGCACTTTATTCATTTTCTTTTATAGTGCAGCCTGAATGCAGTTGTATCATAGTCACGTTAGGGGGAGTCAAGCAGAAGCTAAAGAAGAGGAAAGGATTTTATAGGCACAATAAGATTTATGAAGAGAGACATTTCTACGGAGCTGGAAGCAAGGAAATTTCCAAAAGTAGCAGAGTTTTTCTGTTCTTTCACAGATGCCTGCAGTGGCAAGAGGAATGCCCTTAAGGCATCTTTTTTATCAAAAAACAGGAAGCAAAACAGAAAGAGGGTTTGTGTTCCAGTGACCTCATGGCACATGACACGGAGGCAAGCGGGGTCCAGCACCTTCATATGACTTAATTCTCTGCACCATCCGCTGTCTGCTCTCATGAGATAAAGTCCCATGCTAACGTGAGGGATTATGAGTAGAAAGGCTTTAGGCCTGGAAGTGTTGGGTGGACAACCATGACCTCCCTTGGCTGAAGTTATGAGTCCAGACAATGGTAACGTTGCTACTCCAGAAGATCTCTGCCTGGGGGAGTGGGAAGCACTTAACAGTCTATCAGTGACTGGTTAGCATCTTAGCCATTACCATGAGTTAGCGGAGGAAGAAACAAGAGCTGAGAGTGCCATCTCCTGTAGAGTATCACAACACAGCCAAAAGCACAGTTTTTCTTTTTCTTTTTTTTTTTTTTTTTTTTTATCTTTTAAACCTCTGTTTTAACTGGGGTTAAATCTTCATTGCAGACAAAGCCTGTGCAAAGTCTGTGGTGTTGTGGAACTTCTTGCACTTAGTTCAATTTCCTGCAAAGTCAAGATGCTGATATTTACCTATGAGATCTATAAAGGCTGTGGGGACTCGCAGGTATAAGGATTCTGGAGTAAAAGACCACTGCTAGCAACTGTACGTGAGAGCTGCTATACCCCACTGTAAGGCAGAGTAGCCCCACAAAACCTCAGTGCAATAGGGCAGCAGAATACTCACACAGCCCGGTCTGGATGAACAACATTTGTGAAACTATACAGAAATACTAGGAGGCAAAATTTCCTTAAATATTGTCCAAGGTCCTTGGCTCTATCACACAAACCTCCTGACGTGACTCTGTGGCAGAAGACTCCTGCACTCCTGTAAGTTCCTTCCTGCCATCCTCTTCCCCCAGCCACCAGCTCCACTGGCTCCAGCCACAATTAATTGGAATATCTCCCACTGATTCCTGATTAGCTGCTTTTGATTGGGGCTTAATGACTTCACTCGGTCCCTAATTCACAGGGACGAGCTCTGAAATGCTGTGAACTGCTCAGAATTACATTTTCTCCCATCCTGGAGTCACCACTTGAGCTCTGTGCACAGAAGCATCGCCATCCAGGCCCTGCATAACCCTCCTCCTGCAGTGCTTCTCTCTGCAGCAATATCGCAGTGAGGGAATCTGACCTGGGATTGCTAATTCCTAGGGAACTTGCTGCAGGAAAGCTCCAGCATTGAAGAGCTGTGTCAGAGCGTGTTTGGGGCTGGAAATTTCTCCTTCGACTGGCATTTCCAGATCCAGGATGTATAGCAGAGCAAAAGTCCCAATACATAGTCCTGAATCTTGGAGAGTTTTGTCTTGCTTCCCTTTCCACTTTCTTCCATCTCTCATTCTGTGATGGAAGAAAGTAGGTAGGTGGAAGTGAGAAATTTTGCCCTGGCAGAGAACAGAGATAAATCTGTATATAACTTGTCTGACCCATCCGACAGGTCCTGGAAGCCCTGCTACTTTCTGCTTTGGGGGTCCAGAATTTGGATCTCAGCATGACCTTAGAGGCTGAGATGAAGGTCATGTCATCCTGCCTGCCTGCCTTGTCACCTGCCAAGAAGAGGTTGTAAGCGCGGGTTTCAGAGGCTGCCTTGCCTTTTGAAGATGTGAGAGTACATTTATCTTCCAGAGCCATGCATTAATCTATCAACTACAGGTGACGATAAGGGGATAAAAAGAGGCTGGAGGGGGGAGGGGAAAAATAAAATAAGATGAAATAGTGGAACTATTTTCATCAGTGAAAGAGGTTCATGGACTCATTCACAGTGCCTGAGGCACAATGTCCCATCAAGCGGCTGCCTTATCACAGCTCCTCTCCGCACCAGACTTGCCCTGACAGTGCGAGGTGACAGCTCACCTCGCAGCTCGCATAGTGGCCGGATCCCCTCGCCGTGCCCCGAGCTCCACGGTTGATCTTTTTAATCGCCACATCTTAGCGACAGGGCAAGAAAGTAACTCATCTCCCAGCAAGACAAATCCAAAGCAGGTTGTTTATTTTCTCTGCAGGCGGCTTGGTCTCTGTGCCTGGGAAGACCATGCAGGGCTCGGACTTGGAGCATTAGCAGAAGCGACTCCTGAAATAGCCCCTTCCTTCTGTGAGAAGCTGCGGGACTTTTAATAGAAAATGCAGCTAGGTTTGAATGGTCCCATCCTGCCAAGGAACGCTGAGCAACTCACCTCATCTTGTTTCCAAAGGACATAAAATGGCTCATTGTGGAGGAAGGTGCATCACGCTTGACACAAGGGGAAGAGGGACCCAGTTGGCCCCTATCTTCATAAAAGAGGGTTCCTCGAAGCCCCTGCAAAGGAAGGAAAGAGGAGGGCTCTTCCACTGTGCAGCCTTGTGGTGATTTTGTCAGCGGCATGATGTGGGGAGGATGGGTTTGGGGCTTGCTTTTCCCTGGGCTATACCACAACAAAATGATGGTAATACCTGTACAAGCAAGACTGGACACAGCCAGGCCTGGCCCTTCAGCCCAATAGGTTACTTGGCTCCACTGCAGCAAAAGATTAAGGAGAAATTGGTGAAGGGAAGGTGGCGACAAAATTGCAGCAGAACTAATAAACGGCTTTGAATGAGATGGGGAATTAACTCAGGTCCACATTAAAGGGCAAGGAAATGAATGCTGAGATGAAGGTGCCTACAATTTCAAATGTATCAGGCAGATAAATAAAGTTAAAAGAATGACTTTCAATTACATTTGAAAGAGAAAAACAGCGAGAGCTGGGGGGAATGGCAAAAAAAGCACCGACAAGCCCACAATTTCTGGAGCACTGGGTTTGTCTTTGGGGGCCCTTCTCTCTTGCCTGCCCGAGTTAGTTGAAGCCAACCGCCAGCACCGGGAGAATTGTGGGTCCCAGGAAGATCAAATGAAGGCATTTTTAATGCTTCAATTAAGGTTCGTTCTGTTCAGCTTTAAAAAGTGATTTAGCCCTGCTAAGCTTCACCCGCTCAGAAGCAGGGATAGATGGCGAGTCTCATTTAGAAGCCAAACACATATGTTTGCCCCATTAACAGTCCCTTCCCATTAATGAGAATAATACTGTTGGCTTATAATGTTGCTTTCATTTAACAACTGGAGAAGAATGAAATGCTTTCCTCTGCGTTTGGTCTCGTGCCAGGAACTGCCTGTAAAATCCAGATAAGAGTTCTTAACGCAAACTTCTGATAAGGGAATTATTGGGTAAACTTTAAACTTTGGCAAAGGAAGAGGTGAGGAGGAAAGGGGAAACAACTTGTGATCTCTTCACCAGTGTCAGTTTGCCAGGCTGAATCTGACTAAACCCAGTTGCCAAGCTGCCTAGATCATCTTCCCAATATCTGTCTATATTGGGAAATGAGCCTTTCCCATAGCTTAGGTAAGAGCCTCATTTCTTTAAGGACTGTCCTTTCTCCTCTCTATTATTTCCTTGCTTTCCCAGACACCATCTTCTTACTACTCCTAGCTTAGCTCTTCTCTTAAGTGCAAACTAATTATCCATCAATCTTTACGGTTTCTTTCATCTCATTTTTTAAATGATTTGATCTAGATCCTTCACAAATTCAGTCAGAGGTAAAAAATGTTGTATCAGCTCCACCTTCCCCTTGAAGATGCTGTGAAGAAGAGTCCAGTCATGATCGGGATGAGATGCCAGGGAACAACTTGGATGAAATGCAAGCTGGGGAAGAGTCCTCCACACTGTGTGTTCACTTTAGCAGGGCTCAACCACAGTAAAAGCTCAAGCTGATCCACAAGATCCAGGGAATTCTGAGAAGTCTTAAACTTGGAAAAGGAGCATAATAAAGGAAAAAGTCAGTCCCTACTATCACTTCAAGCCCTTCACCCAGAAGACATCTGGCTTAGGAATGATGCTTTTTCTTTGTCTTTGCCACCATTTGGCCTGACTCATTAACTTAGGGATATTTCATCCAGCTCTTCTCTACGGCTAAATATTGTTCTCATTTCTCACCTGGAAAACCTGTGGCCGAGGGAGATTAAGTGAACAGATCATGATCATGGAGCAGAAGAAGAGCAAAGATTAAAGCATCAAGTCATCTAACACTGAATCCCTGGAGTGGCTCCTAGCCAAGACATTCTGCGCTTTAGACTTTCAGACATGAAGTGGTGATACAGTCAGCTGGTTGGTAAGAAAATATTTGTGGTCTTCCTAATGCTGAAGATGTGATTTTCCCATTATATCCTCATGATCTTCTGGTGGAGAAAATGAAAGGAAGATACTGGAACAGAACGAATATTCATGGAAGCTACCAGGTTTAGCAGACTCTGCTCTTTCTTTCATATACTGCTATTTTCCTTCATTAGTTGCTGTCTGAGCCAAGTAAAGCAGTCTTGATAAAACAAGGGCCAAAGGTGCTCAGCTCACACCAAAATGTCACTGTAATTCAGAGGCTGGAAGGAGTTCGATTAATTTGCACAACATTCTTGCTTCTGGACTTCTATGTTCTGAGAGGGAAGACCAAAAGATCTTTGGGATATCCTCCCAAAGATCGTCCACAACAAATTTCCTGCTTGCACCAGAGCAGACAATCTGGGAATCCTGGAGAAAGCTTTGATACCATCATCAGCACTGACTCAGAAGTCTCATAGTTTTGAGCACTGTTCAAGACCAAAACTCAGAATTTCAGAAAGGCTCCAATTCTTGTCACATTTGAATCTAGTTCCATGAAATTTATGTTCTTTGTGCTGAACCCCAAACTAATACTAGCCAAAAAGTTTTGTCCTGTGTGCTGCCCATCAACACGTACATGTGTCCAAGGAATTTGCCATTTTTGGAATAGCAAGGGCTGAGCAGAAATATCTTATTAAGACATTTAGTTTGAAAAAGCTCAATTTGTCTCAACTGAAATGCTTCAGAGAGAGTGCAAGCTTGATTAATTTCCTCTGTCAGGAAAAAAAAATTGAAACTAAGACAACCTGTTTTAACTTTTTATTCAAAGTGACTTTGTTTTGAAATTTAAGCTGATTATAATAAAAACATTTTTTAAAATGAAAAAGAGGTCACACATGAAACACTTTGATATCATCAAGATGAGGTATTTCAGACAAGTTTTTTATTTTTTGTCAGTTCACACAAGTCTTAGAGATTTTGACTTTTCATCCAGGACGAGGAACTTTAAGCCTCCATATTTCCTTTCTAGGATGAGAAATCATTTATTGCTCATTTCTAATAGAAAAACAGAACCAGCCTTTCTGCTTCTAGTTCTGCTTTGAACTGAGACTGGGAGTTAACTAGAGTGATCCAAAGTTGTTAAAAAACAAGAGAAAGCTTTCATATTTCAGACTTCAATCTTTCCCTGCTCCCAGCGGCCAAAGAAAATGCCATTAGCCTTGGAGGTACTTTTGGTAAATAAAGAAAAGGGGAAAAAGAAAAAAAAAGACAGGCGAGAGAATACTCTTTATCCTTTATTTTTCTCTCATATATATATTATAAACCATTTTCTCAAAGGCGAAAAAGCGTCTCACTTCAGTCCTCAGAGTCAAGGCAGTCTGAGTTTTTCAAAGTCATGTTTTGAAAGGGACTGGTGGCTTTAAAGCCCATCTCAAATGTAATTTCCTAATACGGGGCAGTTCAGAACGGGCTGTGTGAATGCGGTGCTCCCTGCAGAGATCCCTTCAGCTCTTCTTATTATGATTGTGTGAGATTCTGAGCTAAAACAGCACAACTCTGTGCGGGCTGGGAATCTCAGGCACTATTTGCACATCAATACCCAGAAGGAGGGGACAAATACTTGCTTATCAGATCTCTCAGGCTTTGAGTCTCTTGCTGTTTAGCTGAAAACATTCCTGGGATTGGGGGGCTGCTCTAGGGAAGGGGATGGATCTTGGGGTAGTCACTGCTGTTCCTTGCTGAAGGGAGCAGGGATTTGAGAAACTCAGCAGCGGCTTTGGCTTTCATAAAGCCAGAGCTGCTGCTGATATTTTTACTTACGGCTTTGCTGTCAAGACCACAGTGACAGAATTGGGAGCTCTAAGGAAACTGCTATTGTATGGAAGTTTATTTTGAAACAGGGTATTTTAAGAAGAGTAAGTTGTAAACAAAATCAGGTGAAGAGACCAAGATTGGGTCTCCGAATTACCCAGGAATGTGCAGATCGATGCACATATAGTTAAGATCATCTTTCACTTTACACTCTGCTATCTCCCTGCCCCAAGACAGGACCAGTTACAACTTTTCCACAGAGATTTTTCTAACCTCATCTTTTATTGTAACAGGAGTCCCTTTTCCTCAAAACTGACACCTGCTAAACCAGTGGGGGAAAAAAAGTATAAAAGAGCAACTGAATTAGACTGCTAAAAACGCCACTTCTATTTCAGGGTAAGTGTGTCCCAAAGCAACAGCATCAGTTGAGCTACAGAGGTTCAGCTGCAGCATTGACATGGGTGCTGTTCCCACTGAAACCAGGGGACTGCTGGTTTTGTGCGCTGGAGGGCTGCACCTCCAGCCAACCCCAAAATGACTGTTACGAGCACCTGCAACTCCCACCTGGTGTCTGTGCTGCTCCTTACTCGAAAACACTTGAACTTCAGCCTACTCTTTAAGACTACTTCAAGGCTGTCATGACTTGGTGTGCCCAGTTGCTCAGTCTTCAGGAATAAACCCTAATGAACCTTTGGTAGTAATATTTTTTCTTTAATCAGTTTTAAATTTCTACCAAACATACTATCCATTTGTATACCACTCAAGGGAGCATATTTCCCACACGTAGGTATATTTTCCCTAACCATTTTGCTAAACTATCTGATATCTAATGTCTATCTTTTAATATGAAATGAAATATAGCTCCAGGAGAGGTGGGAACACATTTGGGACCTAAGGCATCATGAATCTGGACACTGCATTACTGACAAATTACACATGTATATTTGCACCTTAAAGATTTCTGATATTTTTCCACTGTACCTTTGGAAAGTCGTCTTTTTGCCAAAATAAGCAATTCAGTGTCCATGCTGAAGGCATACGAAATTGCACACTGTGGACTTCTGACTGAGCGTTGCTAAGAAAGAAGGAAGCAACAAAAAGAAAAAGTGTTCTCTCCACTGATAATCTGTCCTCTGAATAATTATTAAGTGTGGGAAGTTTCACATTAAAATAAAATTGTTTCCCAGGGTGCCAAAAGAAAAGTGAAAGCTCTCAGATTCTGAGCAAGTTCCTCTATTTGTTCTTTCTATAAAGTTCAGAATAAATAAAAAAGACACTGCACCTAAGTTTTCAGTGTCTTCAAGGTCGTGGAAGACAACACAGTCTTTCCTCAAGGACTGTGGACTCACATCCAGTAACAGCTATGTCCAGGGTTCCTCTCCTGCAGGACTGGAGACATGTGTTTGAAATAATAACTTTATACACTGGTGATTTTGGAATAAGCATGTGTGCCGAAAAGCAAAGTTTACTGCAAAGGATGTTGGATTAGTCTTCTGGGAGAAGACTAATGTCAAGAGAAGGCCACAGCCCATCCACATGGTGCCATGATGCATGGAGGACAGGGGAGGAAGCAAGGCCTGTGTTTTATGTTGGGAGAAGTCTAAAAGTGCACGGCAAGAGAAAGATAACAAGCTAGCTTGAATGTTTCCAAGTAAATATCTCCCAGAGTGAGGCATCTGCTTCTGGCTGTCCCTGCTGAGTTCTTTAAAGTGCTGGCAAAGCTGCACTCAGGTTTGAAGTCACCGGGAGTTTTGCAGTCAAGCTGGGCGGGGCCTGAGATTTCACCCTTTCTGCATGAGCAAGCGATTGAGCAGCGAGGGGAACGCACAGGGGAGAAGGTAAACCAGGGAGCGCGTTTGCTCTGTTGTGCAGGAACTCAGTCACGCTAAGGCAGTTTTGCTGCCTAAACTGTGTATTCACTTTCAAAGAGCTACCTCCAAAATTTCAGGCCTGGCAACACTACCAGAATCTGTTGGAGGTTGCAACCCAGATATGTTATTACTCTGAGAAGAGACAGTTGGAAAAAAACAAACAAACAAACAAAACCTAAGGAAACACAACTGTTAATTTTACACGTAGAAAACTTACACACTTCCTATTAACATTATGGCAAAGGTTGCACTAAAAATCAGACTAGTCTTGGTGGTAGACACTGCTCACGTGGCAGAAGACATTCCCTGCCTCCAAGGACTCATTGGCTCACAATTTCTGAGCAACTGGGGAAATCCCGCTAGCGTGACCATGGCCACGTGAGAGATCAGCCAGGACAGCATCTTCTTCAACACTTCCTTTTCCTTGCCTGCTTGCACTGAAACTACTACTTTAAAACTAAAACTAAAACTATGGCAAAACGTTGCTGATTCTGAACTGCTGGGGAGTCGCAGCCACTTTTGTAAGTAAAACCACTGCACAGAGGCCTTGTGCTCTGGTGATAGTGATGCTCCCCCAGTGCACTGCTTGGGTGGCATTTCTGCAGATATTTACAGTTGCTCCCAGGGAGCCTAATAGGCCCATCTGGAAACATCAAAGCTCAGAAGGGGGTAGAAGTGGTTGTGGCAGTTCCAAGCAGCAGGAGATGGAGGCATGGTGCCTCATAAAAGCCATTGCAAGGATATGACACACACAGTCCTCACTTCCCTTTGTATCAGAAACAGAGAGAGGACACAGTACCTGGAAGGGTACTCAGACATGGTCTTTCTGCACTGCATTTGGGGAGAAGAGAATTAGTACATGCCCATCATCTGTACGTGTATGTGCACGTATGCGGCACCACAGCAGGGCAGCCAGATCTGACCATCCTGATGAGTTCCTGCAAGGCTCCTAGTTTGGAAAAGACCTGTAGTTCTCCCGTATCTCAGGATGTTCAGCCTTAGGAAGTGGGCTCAGAATATCTCTTTTGTACCTGTGTGCTAGAGACATTCCAGGACTTCTCCATCCATTGGCTGGCATAGGGCTGTTCCCTGGAGCTGGTTAGGCTCACTGACAATTCCCCAATCTCAGTATTAGGGATTTCAGTATTTTAGGAGTACCAGGACACAAGGCTGAGTTGAAAAATTCAACCACCCTTTCATGGCTTTAGTTTGTTTTGCAATCAAGCCCATCTGTAGACGAATTATGATTAATAAATGGAAGAGAGATGAATGTGGCCTTTACTTATAAGTAAAATATGTGATAGGAAGCACCCTGGTGTGCATGCTTAGGAGAAAAAAGAAGCCGTGCTTCCCAGAGAGAAAAATGGATAAGACAGCCAAGCGCTGTCTACATACACTCCAATGACCTTCCCCCGGAAAGTCTGCTCTTAAAATGCAGTAGATAGCATAAACATTGAAATCAATAACAAAAAATGTCAGCATACCAATATTGCAGTACCATGTGAAGCACAATCCCAGGAGGAGGTGAAGAGCCTGTGTTCTCTCTTGCTTGTTTCTTGGCATCCCGGTCTCCAGCTGATCTTACTGCAGGACTGTGCCTGTGCACAAGGTATTTCATTTTATTTCCCCCAGTTCCTTGACCTGCCAGGACATTCAGTGTTTGTCCCTCTGTTACAAGGCCCTGTCTGCTGGCATCTGGGTCCTTCTATGAGGAGGACCTTGATGCATCGAAGACCCATTGTAGTAAGAGGAAGACTAATTTCTATTCTTGCACAATGAACCTAAGATACTTGGAAATTTTACTCCTCTTTCTGCTACCCGACCACAGTCAGCTGGGCAGGGAAGCAAGTTTTATGATATTTAGGAATAAAAGAAGTTACAGCTATACAAGGGAGGAGAACAAGGGCCTTTCTAGCATAGCTACGTTGCTGTATCAGGATGCAGTTTCCTCCCTTCCACAAACTGATTCTTTCAGCAGGCTGCGCCACGGCCACATAGGGACAATCCCCCAGAGCAACCCACACGGCTTTCAGTAGGTCTGGATGGTATTTGGGACTTACGACTTTTGCAATGTTTCTGATGCAAAATAAAATTAAAGAAAAAAAAAAGTCAGTGAATTGGAGGGGCTCCAGGAAAAAAGGAGATAAAGATGATTAAGGGTTTAGAAGGATTGACCTACGAGGAAAGATTAAAGGAACTAATTATGTACAGCTCAGATAAAGGATGAGTAAAGAGGTGATTTAATAATGGCCTGCAAATACTTGGAAGGTGTCAACAGTACGGAAGGAGGAGGAATTATTTAGAGTCTTTCACTGAGGAACAACATAAGTGGTGGATTGAACAGGGAAGGTTACGTGGGACATCAGCACAACTTATAGACCAGAAAATATATTTATTTAAAGACAAGCAAGTGAGTTAGGAGCACAAACCCTCCAAAACTTCTTTTGTCTTAGAAGTCTGAGTAATCTAAGAACGCACTTTCAAAAGTATTTAGGTATTTAAAGGTGCAGGGAAGCCCTTTAATAGGATTTTCAGAAGCATCTAAGCAGGTTAGACACCAGATTTCAATGGGACTTAGACACTTAAATTGTTTAATCAGTTACACCAGACACTCTTATCTTTGCATAAAACAGCTCTAGGACTCATGAGAAGTCCCCATTTGAAGAAGATTAGAACTGCTGGAGCTGTGTAAAGGTGGACAGGATGATGTGCAGGAGGACATTTTGCAAGAAACCATCTTACCTTTTCAGGCACTGTGCATTGTGCATTGATCTGCACAGTCAATCTGAAAGTCAATGAGATTTAGACTCCTAGGCCTATTAAAATAAAATTTTTAAAATGCCTTTGGCACTTAAGCACCTTGGTCAGTTAAGTAGGTCTTTCCTGCAGAGCTACTGTGGATTATCAGTGTCTGGGATGAACAGAGTCACAGTGAAAAGGTCTACCCAAAGCAGCATGTCCTCCCTTGTCTTTTGCATGAATGTGTCACCAAGACTCCAAGGAAGTATGTCCCATATTTCACTGTGCTGCAGTTAAGTCATCTGATGACTTCATGGATGCAGAGGACATTCTTCCCCTGTTAGGTTGTAGAAATACTTAACTGTCCTTTTGGATGGAAGGAATGTGTGCTAGGAAGACATTAAAGGACAAGCAGCTCTAGCAATGTAAATTGAAAGTCAAGAAATTGTCAGGTTGAAAGCTTCTTTTGTAAGCCAGTTGCCTAAAAGCACAATGAATCTTACAGGAAGGAAGTGGAAAGTGTGGCCTCAGAGAGGTTTACTTCACTGATTTTCCAGTGTCCCATGCAGATTTTATGCAAGACTTTCCCTAAGGAGCTCAGCCTTAGGAATATCGCCTATGGTGACTACTTGATGGGGGTCTCTTGTGTCACTAACACGACTAATGCCAGAAAATTCATCACTGGGCTCAAGGTTAGCCACTTGGCTTCCCTACACCTACTTTGAGAGAAAAGCCTCCAAGGGGCTACTACATTCCCACCAAAAACCCTCCATAGGGGGAACTCTAGCCCCTTCACTATGAACAGTTATGGTGAACTTCACATTTCTGCACCCAGCCTGGAAACAGGGACAGTTGTGAAGCAGATTAGCTTTCTTACTGCTGCCAAATACATGTTTAAATACCTAAAACAAGGGGAAAAAAAGGAGAATTACCAAAGCGCAAGCTGTCATGGCTACTGCAGCTGCAAGTTTAGATGCTATATTAGAATTTTGAACACAGTGATAATAGTAGGCAGAGTGAGATGAGAGAGGTTGTGATTTGTTCTTGTTATCACCCTGAAGGATTTTTCAGGACAAATATTCCAGAGACAGTTTTCATTAAAACACAAACTTGGCAGTTTGGACTGCCAAGTTTATATGTATAAATTTATATGTGTATGTATGTCTTTATATGTGTATATGTGTATGCGTATATTTTCAAATAATTGCTTTAAAAGGGGGAGATTTTTAAGATGCCACTTTAACCCTTGCACACCACTTGAATCCATTTACAGTGATATCAAAGAGGAAAGTTAAATACAGAGATAAATGCATAAATGGCCAGAGTTGCTATGGAAATGTAAGAGGATGGAAATTGAAAGTCAATAAAGGACTAACGTACTGTTCAATTTTAAAAATAGTCTTTCTATACATAAATGGAACTTTTTTTCAAATCTCTGTTGGCTTGTATTATACAAAGTGGGAAGTGGTTTTGTGGCAGGGTACATCTATTTAATGCTGTACGCTCAATCTGCAAACTGAATGATCCATGGTACATATTAAGTGCGACCTGCTCTCAGGTTAATGCCAGTTTCCATCCTGGCTACAGAGCCTGGGTTATAAATGTCACCAATGAAAAGCACAGGTACGGGAGTCAAAGTCTTCGGGATATAATGACAAATCGTTTGCAAAGATTCCAGGTCAGCTCTGTTTATTTTTTTTAACCCAGTTTCCCAAGGATTCAAGGCTTATGTGATTGTGCTAGCTGGCCCACAGGTGCTGCATAATAGCTTTCTAAACCTGCTGGCCTGCAATCAGTTTTGATGGAAGAACAGAAGTCTCTGAGGAATTAAGATCTAACAAGCTTTAAAAGGAAGGAGATTCTCAAACAAGCGCTTCCTCCCATCGTCCTTCCACTTTCATTCCCACTCCAAGGCTGCAATACAAGCTCAGCCACTCTATTAGACACCAGAAACCCCACATGGGAGGCAGCCACAGGAAACCAGGGTTTCTATGTTCTGCTGCTTGCAAAACGACTCATTTTATTAAGATAAATGTAATACACTTCTCTGGTTTCTTTCAGAGAGGGAGTGCGAATTATGTTTGAACAGTGTAAAACTCTATTCATGAGCAGCATATCAAGTGGAAAGTGAGGCTTTGATTCTGACCATGCACACGCATCCTCTTCTCTACTGCCAGACACCGTGGGGCTTTGATAGATTATTTCACCTATAAAATGTCTGGGCTCCCGCACCCTACTCGTGTCTCAACACGCAGGCAGGGCACATGGCCTAACACGAGTCTCACGCTGCAAGTTTCTGACAGTGGGGTAGATTTGCTGACTTAAGTACAACTAACCTAGGAAAAATTTAGCAGATGCAGAAGTTGTTCAAATTTAGCTTTCCAGGCAAAAAGCTGGAGCAAGTTTCAGACTTGGCAAAATGTTTTTGCCACTTCCTTTTCCGATCCACTTTTCCCAAGTCTAACTCCATCTTCTTCTAAAATACAGGCAAAAAAATACCCTCCATGAGGTTTGCAAGAAATCCATGACGCCAGCACAGTTCTCACCAGTCCTATCTCCCAGCCCAACAGAGAGAGACCTTTAAAAATAGTTACATGTTGCTGGGTGGGATTTTTTTTTCCAGGTGCTCTGCAATATAGAGCGAGATGAGATTCTAATCATAGCTCCTTCGCAGAGGGAAAGGTTCAAAGTTTAGCTCTGCAGCAGCAGCTTCATTTTCACAGCAATATAGTTATATTCTCCGGGTGTCAGGGGTACACATATTGCTGTCATTTCCCTGCACTATGTTTGGACATCAGATGCGAAGAGCAGCGATGAAGCACGCAACTGTCACCAGTCCCTCGCACTAAGCTGGGGGAAAGCGATGCATTTCATAGCCCAGTGAGTCTGCTCCGAGCTCTGCCAGCAACAGCAAGCAGGGAGCTCTCGCCACCGCCGCTTCCCGTGTGGGTGGCAGTGCTTAGTGCTCTGATCCCCTTCCTGTTAAGAGGATTTAGGCAGAAGGGGCTCTCTATCCAAGCGGTGACTGAGCAGAAAAATGAGAATAGGTGCTCAAGTCTACGCACACCCTTCACACCAGGTATAACACACTCACTTATGTGACTCTGCACTCATCCTGACCAAGGCTTATGGTTTTTTTTTTCTTGTTTTCTCCATCTGTCTAGCTCACCGGGGTGTCAGCAGCTATTTCCTCTGAGAGGGCTCTGCACCTCCTGCCAAGTCCCTCCACAAAAGGGACAATGTCCAAGAGGAAAAGATCCCTGTAAGAGTGTCAGCAAGTGGAGCAGCCTGGAGGTCCCAAGGCATGGGGGGATTTCTGACAAGGTCTCCCTTCTAGTCCAGTGAATATGTCCACCATCTGCTAGAGTTCACACAAATGAAATGTATGTGGGAATTGAATCTCCACAGCACAGCACAAACAATAGCACCTCTACTTTTATTTTCCACATTATTTGGCACCATCCGTACTGACCTGCACTCCCCAGCTTCCACAGCTTATATGGACAGGGTCATGGTTACTCTGAAATAGTGTTTTCTTCCCTATTTCTCCATTGCCTGTCTCTCAGGCCACAAAGAGTGGCTACAGTGGCACTAGGCATCATCAGCTCATTTTTGATAAGCAAATATTTTCTAAACAGACATCCAAGTCAGGAGACCACTCCAAGGACTCACCTGCTGCCCAAAATTCCTGGGGAAGCTTGAGAAGAGATGCCAAGAATACAAACTGCAGTCATCTTCGTTTGTTTTGCTTCTTGGTTGTCCTTCTCTGATGTTGAGTGCCTTACTATGCCCCAGACTTTATGAGGATGGTTCATTTTTAGCTTTTTGTTATAATATTAAGATATACTTTGCTTTGCGGACACAGAATATGTCACCTGGAATCAGCTTCAGTGGAAGGGCGCTTATACTTAAGCCTAACATGACCCAGGGAAGGCTGTGAGTACCTGGGGCAGCGTGGACCCGTCCAGTTCAAGCACGGCCTGTCTATCCGGGTACCCAGCCTGGAACATCCCTCTAGCCCTCTGCCCTCAGGTCCTGGCAGATCTGCCCAGGCTAATGTGCCTGCTCACAGTATCCTGCAAGATCCCATGGAAAAGGTTGTTGGGATCGTGGCAATAGAATTGATATTCATCCCCCGGGCTAGAGCATCCGCCACAACGTCTTCAAGTGGAAATATTCAGAAACGCACACAGACTCCCACCGCATGACTTTACTCACACACTCATGTTGCCCACACCTTGCTCTCAGCCAGAAAACCAAAGATGACAGCAAAGTCACCTCGGTGTGACCATGTTGCACTGACATACCTCAAAGACATGCCTCAGCATACACAGATGTTGCATCAGGCACGTCAGGGCTGGAAAACTCTGTCTCAGAGCTGTTCTGTGGTTACCAATAGCAAAACTATTAAGCCCCCCTTGCAGCCCCATGCACATTCACCTCGTGCATTTAATGCTGACAGCCCTAGAATTCTCCCAGAAAAGAAAACCCTTGTTTTCCCTCCCCCACAAGCCACTAAATCTTGTTAAATGACATTAAAAGCAGAACCTGCAATAACATCAGTCCTTGCTGAAGGTTGAAACCACCTTGACAGTAATCCTGGTGTGGCATCGGAAAAAAAAAAAAGACAAAGGAGATGCTTCCTCCCAGTTTTCTGTCAGCTCCACTTTGTATCAGAATCTCCTTTGTATGTCACAGAGTTATTAAAGTTGTGGATTGCGGCTTGCAGTGTGTGTGTGCGCATCAGAAACTGGGTCACCCGGAGAGCACTCCGTGAAAACTCTGCCCTGACAAATCCAGGCTGCCAAGACTCAAAGACACCTCTTATAATATTTTTCTGCCTCCCATCACGCTTTGAAAAGAGCACATAATACTACTTCTTTTTTTTCTTTTTCCTTGCATTTTTGTATCTTTTATTCAGCAGTTTCCTGAGGTAAATAACCTCCGGCAGACAAATCTAAGGGGATGCCTCTTTCTCGCTCACCATCTCCTTGCCCTGGAATCAGGATATGCTTCCTTTTCATGAGGCTGTTCATGAAATATTCCCTTTTCCTGAGCGAAGCAGCTATCAAACAGAGATATCTGCTCCCCAGGTATGGCTGAGGCTCCCGTTCCGGCGTCCTCCTATGCCCTGCGCCAAACCCGGCTGCGCTGAGGCTGGTGAGGGAGCAGGGAAGGACAGAGAAAGCAGGGAAGAAACAGGCTCATGGAGTCGCCCTGTGCGGGCTGCTTCAGTCCGGTGCTAAAGTGTCTCTGACAGGGCTGCGAGGTGGCCCATGAAGGAGCAAGGACAAGGGTGGCACGATCAGTTGTCCCCTCAGCACCGTAGATCCCACTGGGACTTGCAGGGTCTCAGGCACCTTTATATCCCTCAAGGGTCTGAATAACCCCGCTCAGTTTCTGTCTGAGGTGGAGGGGCAAGTCCTGAGACCCGACTGCCCCAGCTACCCCGTTTTGTCTCGGGGAGGCAGGTGCCAACAAGCAGAGCGCGGAGAGGTCTCTGCGCGAGGAGATCTGCAGCGGAAGTGAAACTTGCTGAGCGCAGGCCAGGAAGTGACGGGCCGCTGCCCTAGAGACTGGGGGGACTGGGGTTTTCTCTTACCAGAAGCTTATTTTAACACTTATGGTGTCACCGAAGGGATGCTGGGCAGAATATTTTTGCAGAGAGCGTTTTCCCAGGATGGTACAATCACACACGATGGTCTGAGGGACAAATCCTCCTCGTTTCACTTCCACTGTCAGTGCAGATATTTCTCTTAAGGAAATCAAGAATTACTTGACTGCAAGCAAGGCCGATATTAACGTGTATCTAGTGGGAAAGGGTCTGGTGTCAGAGACACATGTGGGAAGAGAGTTGTAGTTGTTCAGAAGCCCCAGGATGGTGAAGATGGAGGAGAGAAACAGAAACCGCCGCTTTCAGAGGCTCTGGTCGTGACTCCACCTAATTCCTCTGTTTTGCAAGCAGAAAACAAGGCAGGGGGTATGGAAAGCAGCACTTCTCGTAGTGTGTTGAGCAGCCTCCAAGGCAGGCAGGGATGGCGGCACGCGCTCCTCAGTGCAATGCTCCAAAAGAGAAGCCGAGGTGACAGCACGGGGGGAAGCAGACCCTTTGACAGAGGAGAAACTGAGGTGACACCAGTGCAGCAACAGGATTAAGGTCGCCGAGAGCCTGTGAGCGCTCAGAGCTGGACCTCTGGCACGTGGGGTCTCCTTTCCTGCTCTCTGTTCCAGTGGGTGCCACCAGCACACCCAGCAAGGCAGTAGGGAAGGAAGAAGAGCGGTTCCCAGGGCTTTCACAACCTCATGACCCCAGGCCACCACACTGGCAAGTCTGGGTTGATAAGAGAAGAAATGCTCATCCAGGGGCCTGCGGTGGTTACATGAGACCAAGCAGCCAGGCTGTTTTGGGAGTGGGGACACACGTGCCCATAACGACCTCCTCACGCTGTCTTGTCCTCTGGTTAATGTATTCAGCAGTGGGTTTAGGGGATCGCAGAGGAATGAGTTGTCAGCTAGTCGGAAGCAAGTGATGGCAGGGGAATTAGTGCTAATCCTTCGCTCAGGCCCAAACACTCCAAAAGGATTTAAAGACTGTTTAAAAAATGTTAAAAGAAGGACACCCCTCCCTCCCTTCTTTCTTACATTTTAGGATGGGTTGGTTGGTTACTCACTGCTAGCCTGGAGCTGGGAGAGAGTACAGAGAAACTTTGAGGAAACAGGAAGGTTGAAAGAGAGAGAAAAAGAGATAAAAGATAAAGACAGCGGATTAGATGAGGAGGGAGCCTATCTTACCCACCCTTACACAGTGTGAGAGCGTAGGTTCCAACTAAACCTGCTTTGCCTGACAATATGCCATTGTTTTTAGGTAGTACATGAGATCCGGTGATAGTGAAAGCAGTGCTGTCAGCCTGGAGGAAGAAGCTACGGGAAGGGGGACACTGCGGTTGTGCTGTCATTACCAAGGGGCCGGTAGCATTTGACATCCCGGTGATGGAAGTATTATGGATCTAAGCCTCAGGGAGGGAGTGATCCTGGATCACGGTGAAGGTTCTGTCCCACAGCCTTTCTTTAATGAGTAGCTTTAAAGCAGTTTTGGCAGGAGGCTTTGGGAAGGGTGTCTTTTTCTCCAGTGAGTCTTTCCATGGTGCCTACCATGGTGCCCACCATGGCCTACTACACTTGACCTCATTATCACACTTGAATATCACCCTTTTCAGTGCAAAACTTCATCTGCATGGAGGATGCGAGGTCATTGCAGGGTGCTGGTTGCTGCTGGATGATTGTGAACATCTTCCTAAAGCTTTTGGGGAAGCTTTGTCCATCACTTCATCCCACAGAGAGGTGTCCAGGCGGGCCAGGTGGAGATGGGCGGATGCACTGCTGCCCTGTGTCATGGTAAAAGCTGTCATGGATGTGGAATTTCCATTTTGTGGAAAGTTCTGTTTTTCAGCACAGTACAGGATTGAAGAATCTTGAGTTTCCCACCAAAAATGAGACTTTTTTAATTTGAGAAAATGCAAAGATTCTACATTCTGATTTTGCTTTGGCAGGCTATTTAGATTATAGAAAGAAATTTTAATATGAAAAACTATGTTGAAAATAAACACCATAAGTCTAAGTTTTTAGGTTGATATTATATAACAATTTAGCTTTTATTTGAAATACTTTTTTTTCCAGTTCTCTCCAAAATATTGACACAATCATTGTTTCCATGGGAAGTTTCTGTTTGAAGATTGCAATCTGATACAATACTAAAGCAGAAAACCCGCTATGACTACCCATGTTCCATAAATTCACTACAGTTCCTCATTATATTATATAAGCCATGTACAAAATAGAATTTCCCAAAGGACAAACACTTTTCCAGAAAAATCTTCAACTTGTTCCTTTCAAGTATTAATCACTCTAGAAAAAATAAAATAAAATAAAATAAAATAAAATAAAATAAAATAAAATAAAATAAAATAAAATAAAATAAAATAAAATAGCTTTTACTTCTCTTATTTTTTTTTTAAGTCTGTGCTAATACTTGGGAAGTTAAAGACCATTCCTGCCAGGCCATTCCTGCAGCCAGCCAGATCCAGCCAGGCATAAATGCAAATGGCTGTTGCTCTCTGTTGTTATAAAATATCTCTGCCACAGTGTACAGAGCACAAATGCAATCACAATAATGGGGGTTTGCCCAGTTGCGAGCCCACATTGCAAAGCACACTCTTGTGATGATGCTGGCAAACCAGGATGTCCTTCCTCTGGGAAGTGAGCGCATGAGCATGCACTTTGGTAGGAGCTTCTGGAACAAGACAGCAAATGACTTACAGGGACAAAGCTTGGACATTTCTCATGCACAGGCTTCTTGTTTCACCTGGGCACTGGAGAAAGTGCACAAGAGTGGAGAAGGCAAAAAGCTTTGGTGCAAATAAGACTTCACATAGATAAAAACAGGGCAAATCCAAGTTATGGACAAGGCTAAGCATCTTGTATGCCCTTTGGAGCTTCATCTCCATCTGTTTTTATGACCTGGGCAGCACAGACATTTTCATAACTGGAACATGTTCAATTATTTACATGAGAGAGGACGCAGACCTGCATGGATGTTTAGCTGACTGTTCATTTATTCACTCAAACGACTAAATAATATGAAAGTTACCCATTGCAAAGAGCACACATTCAAACAGAAAGGCATACCAAACTGTTATAAGAAATGAGAATACCCTGAGTTTTACTTTCAAAATTTGCTCCTATATCAAGGGCAAAAACATAAATATGAATTTGTACGCAATATTTTTCCTCGATCAGATACTGTTTGGGTTTGAGTAGAAGATCTGCCATTTATTTTAAAGGAGAAATGAAGCTGTTTAAAACTTTCCAAAAGCAAATCTAACTTTTCTCTGCTAGAGAATGAGTGAGCATATAATTAGTCACACAGCCTTTTCCCTCCTAGACACACGCAGCAGAAGGTATTTCTGGTGGCAGCCCAAGCACTGCCACATCAGACCACTGGCTCCCTTGGGGTGTGCAGGCAGGAGGGCTGGAGCAGCCCGCTCAGCAGCACCTGCAGCTGCACAAAGGGCATCGCAGTGCATCGCAGGGCTGCTGTCCCTCCGGGGATGTTCGCATCACCAGCCAGACTGTCTCCTTGAAGCTGTGTATCCTCACAGACCCTCTTCTCTCCCTGACCAGCACTGCTGCAAACTGCCCTGTGCTGCATGACCCCCAGTGTCCTCTGAGCCTCGTCCTCCAACCTGGCTCACCACAACATCTCTCTTCTCTCGCCCCTTCCAGAAGCTGTGTTGGCTTTTGTGCTTGCTTTCTGTGCTTGTGCATTAAGAAAACCCAGGGCAACTCTCACATCTGTCTCTGCAGGGGAGACTCTGAGTGTGTTTGAAGAGGAAGAGGATGAGAAGTGGTTGGTTTCTGTTTAAAGGGTGCAGGTGGCAACCGCCTCTCAGCATCACCACAGCTATCTTCTAAAGTTGCTTTGATATTCAGCAAACACTCGCTTGTTAAACAATACTGTCCTAAACCTTTATTTCACTGCCCAGAACCACTTTCAGGTTTTCTGAAACCCCTTATTATAATCAAGAATTATAGGATGCTGTGATTTGTGCCAGAAATACATATGCAGAGAGTGGTTGGTAGAGGAACCACAGAAAAAAAAAAAAACAACAGAAATGCAGCTTCATTGCTGTTAAATGCAGGAGCAGTAACTCCCACCCCATTTAATTCTCCCTCTTTCGTTTTCCAATTTACCTTGTAGCTGCCGAACGCCAGGCTAATATTTGCTTTGTCCTCTGCGCTCTCCTTTAGCCTCGACGCGAGGAACCTTGAGCTGTGCCCTTGTTTACGGCTCCTCCGTGTCCTCCCGGTGCGGCACCCCCTCCCCTGGCTCCCCGGGGCCTCTGCCCGGGTGAGGAGGCAGGTTGGCTTGGCAAGACGCGGTGCTTAAGGCCTGTCAATCAGGGCAGAGGCAAGGAGCAGCACTTTGGAAATTACTGCAACAGCACTTGGGCAATGCAGGACAAACTGGCTGGATAAGCAAATGCAGCGTCGGGCTTAGTTTTAGTAAAGCTTTGTTGCATGGGCTTTTCCCGGTATAAAAGACCTCAGAGAGGGTTGTAGGTTTTTGGTAGTTCTGTCCTCATGCAATGCTGGCACAACATGTAGAGAGGGAATTGTGATTCAGCTTTTGCCAGTCCAAACTCTGAAACTAGTTCTTCTTTTGCAAATCATATCTAATGTTGATCTCACTCAGCCCTGGCTTCCATGAGGATGTCGCTAACTGCTGCATAGAGAAATAAGATGAATCAGTCCCTTTCTTCTGAATAAATATGAAATCTGTTTTACTTCTCAACTGCTTCTGCTGTACATCTGTAGAACCTCAACGATTATAGAAAGTTTTACAAATTTGAAACTAGAGCAATTCAATAATTAATCCCAACCAAAGCCTTCATAAATAGAGAGCAACACTCAGCTGTATTCGAAGTTGGAGGCATCATTAGAGTTCTCTGTAACACAGTCTAATGCCCTTTACACTTTCCCTGTCCTTATTCAGGACAGTGCTGGGGCACGCTTACTCCAGCTAATGCAAATTGTTCTCCACTTTCTCTCCGTGCTATAAAATGTCGAATGCATTCTTGATCAAACAAAACAAAAATTCTGCTGCCCAAAGACCGATCTGTGTAATGTAACAGTTGAATCCGCAAAAATACTGAGGAAACACGTTCCACCAGGCCCTCTCCACCCTGACACGGGGCAATGGGTGAAGGAAGAGGGGCTCAGGGTCTCACTGCTAGGTCTGAACCTGTATAGAGCTCGTTTCATCCCATGGGCTGGAGACTCCTATAAGCACCTTCCCATAGTGAGCTGACCCATACATTAGGGCTGGCTCATGCAGTGAAAAAGCTTATTCTAGAGCTGGTTGCCTGTAAATGCCAAAACACCCTGCCCAAATTCAAGCTTGCTCATATGAGGCAGTTCCATACAGTATACCCAGAAACACTGGAAGAAGAAAAGCTGGTAAAAGGGGGGAAAAAAAAAGAAAGAAGCTTCACTTAGAGGTGCTGAGTGTTTCTGCAGCTTCTTCTGGTACCGCTAATGTTTTTATTCCTCCAGAAGATCTCAAAGCACTCCCCCAGGCGCTATGTGATCTGGATATAAATAAAAGTTCCTGGTCAGGGAAATACTTGGGAGTTTCAAAAACTGGTCTTGATATAAATCAAACTGAAATAAACATTTGGGGGAAATTTCCTACCAACCACAACCTCCCACACACCAGTAACATAACTGCTGAGCTTCACTCATTAGCTGCCCGACAGTCTGTGACTACAGGGCAACCTGTTTTCCTCTACAGGGTTTTTCCCCTGAGTCATGATTCCTGAGGAGACTGGCCCAAGACTTGTGCGATCCAAATCCTGTTTCTCTTTCCCACTATTTTTAGCACCAAGAATCCTATACCTGCTCTTAAAGCAACACACCAAGCTCCACTTTGGAGCTTCAAGCTCCAAGAGCTGAGCAAATTGTCCCATCATCTAAACCAAGTTTCAGCAGCAGATAACTGAGATAAGACAGAAATCCATCTGTGCATTTTCACATCTATTCAGTGACACACCAGACCCACATGGATTGCACCTTCTTTGAAGAGTTCAGATTGGTTTCCACATGTGCAGCTCTTTAAGCTGTTGTGACTCCTTAGCTTGCAGGTTCCTTTGAGGAAGGGCAAATAGCAAGGCAGATGTTTCTGTAATGCTTTTACAATGCCTTCATCTGCTTCCTCCACCTCCACCTCTGAACAACCACAGAAGAACGTCTGAGCACCAGCCTCAGCCAGGCTAGAATGGCTGGGAGGAATAGGAGGCAGCATGAAAGTGACGCCACTTTGTCTTCACATGAGCTTAACCTCTTCATGATTCCTGTTTTTGCCTTCTAGTAAGGCACCTGTCAGCTGCCTCCAGAAGATATGCCTGCTTATTTCCCTGCTTTTCCACTCCAGATAGGTATTCCTCCTCAGGTACCGGGATAGCCCCAGCCTTTGCCTCAGCAAGGCCTTATCTACATCTTCCAGGACAACCATGATGATTCCAGCCCTCCCTTCAACAAGTTGCCAGGACTGGGCAATGTCAAACTCAAAGCTACACCACTTGCTCTCCAGAAAGTCTGTAGAAATGACCGCAATAACATTTCTACTACTCAAGAAACCTTCTTGGATGATGTTAGTAACAATGGGAACCCCTGGTAGGAAATCCCGGTAGTAAAGACAGAGCTGGAACGCAGGTTTTCCTCCTTCTAAGGGCTCCACCAGCTCTTTTATCACCCATTCTTGGTCTTTGCTGGAGTGTATAACAAATGCATCATAAGTGGCTCCCCTTTCAGCAGAGTGTTTACACCCGCTGAGCAGCACCAAGGAGTAGTATAGCTGGAAGTAGTACTTGTAAATCAGGAAGAGGAACACAGCTACAGTGAGCAAAATACTCACTAGGAATGCCACTGTGCTTGGTTTGAGATGGCAGGAGGACAGATCAAAGCCAGCCAGGCTCACGTTCTTCACATGTGCAGGGATGTGGCACATCATTAGCTCCTTGTTCTGCAGTATCTCCTGCTTTTCCTTGACCCATTTCAGAAAGTCCAGGTGTGTGCAAGAGCAATCAAACAGGTTGTAAGAGAGGTCTAACAAGGCCAGACTACCAGGCACACTTTCCATGGCTGAATCTGACAGAACGGTCAGCTGGTTGTGACTGAAATCCAGCACTGTGAGGGCCCGGAGAGGCACGTAGACTAGAGGATCAAAGGTCAGCAGCTTATTATTACTGATGTTTAGCTCTTTTAATTCCGAGAGAGCAGTAAATGTACTTTGATCTACATGTAGCAGTTTGCAACCTGAAATATCCAAGGTGTGAAGGCGAGTTAGGTTTTTTAAGTTATTGGACAGCTTGTTGTTCTCAAAGGAGTTTCCTGCCATCTTAAGCACCTGCAAGGAGTGTAAGCCACAAAATGTACACTGGGATTTAACATGAGTTTGAGTATAGGAAATATCAAGGTAAATGAGTTTCTGAAGGGAGAGAAAGACAGGATAGGTGCCAGGACCAATTAACTTTGTGTGCTGAAAGTCCAAGGTTAGCAAATTCTTAATATCAGTGAAGTCTCCAGTGACACTGATGTCAGAATTGAAGCTTAGGTTCAAGTATTTCAAATTTAGACATCCACGAAAAAGAAGGGAACAGCATCTGGTGAAGGAGAGACGATTCTCACTCAAATCCATGACCTCCAGGTTGGTTAGGTCGGTAAAGTACTCCCGGAAGCTGTTGAGGTATTTGCTCTTGGTGATACGAAGTACTCGAAGCTCCTTGAAAAGAGACAGCTTCACGGCAGGCACTTCCTTAAACTTGCATTTCTTGCACTCTAGGTGTCTGACTTGAGACATCTGAGGAACATTTGACACTTCTTCTAGATGGAGATTCACCAACCGAATAGTGGAGACATTGCCCATGCAGTCAAAAAGAGTGTCTGTGTTATTCTTAAATTTTCTGAAGCAGATCAAGACAAACTCCTGCATCTGCACCTGGCACAGTCCACTCAAGAGTCCACTCTGAAAGTTCTTCAGTCTCTCTCTGTCACTGAATTCACCAACTATTAGTCTATTGACCTGTAAGCCAGCCAGACCTTGAAGGCAAGTACGCATGACATTGACAGTCTCAAAAGAGGACCTTAGGGCCAGCTCACCAAGGTGAATCTTCGCAAAGGCCCCTGGCTGGATGTATTTTATATCATTCAAGGAAAGCACCAGAGTGAGGTTGAGCATGTTTGCTTCCCTCAGAACATCAAGGTCTCCTTTGGAGATATGTGTGATCTTATTGGAGAACAAGCTCAGGTGCCTGAGGGAGGTCATATTAGCAAAATACTTGGGAAGCTTCAATGAAGTAATTTTATTGTGGCCCACATTCAGCTCCTGCAGGGTATGCAAGTGTCCAATGGGCAGGTCAGTCAGAGAGGATATGTTATTTTCCACTAGCACAAGTCTTCGCAGAGAGTTGAGACCATAGAAAGCCAATGGCCCCAGGTAGTTAAAGAAATTGGCAGTCAGAATTAAAGTGGAAAGGTTATAAAGATCCTTAAATGAATTATCTTCAATTGTACGGATGTGGCACCTGTTGGGCAGGAAAAGAGAATGAGTGTGTATGAAACACATTCACAAACACTATTGCACTATTGCAGTGAGCAGTAAAGAAATGTTCTCAGACTGCACCTCACTCTGGTGGTACGTCTGGTTCTAGTACACTGGCAGGGAAGAGCTGGTCCTTCTGAACCCAGCACCCCTTGCAAGGCAGTGAACAGGTCTACAGGTGGGCACTGTGATTTCCCAAGAGAAGGCAAAGCTAATCTGCCACCCAAAAGGTACACTTGCATATGAGGACACCTTCTACCATCTCCTCCTACCTCTGGAGTTCAACTGCAAAGCAAAAGACTTTGGGCTGTTGCGAAGGTCGAGATGCATGCAGGTAGCAGAACAGGGGCAAACAGAGGTGGAAACCATACTGTGATGCCCATCTTTGATGGCAGAGCCAACCAAATACAGCCTTCCCTTATACCTTGCATGCTTGCAGCCTTCAGACCATCACTTTGGTCACATCTCTCCATCGCACCAGTGTGCTGCAGCAGTGGCAAAGCTCACAACTCAGTCTACAGCTCTGCTGCTGGTACCTAGGAGGGGATAGTTCTCAGGTCGTGTTGGATGTTAAGGAGAACAAAGATAGGAGGAAACATAGGTGGCCACCTAAAGATTGTTTAATGTGGAAAGAGGCAGTTTTTCAGAGCCAAATCTATTCTGGAGGGAACCCAGCCGGTGCCTTGCAGCAAACCTGCTCTGCCAGTCAACATAGCTGTAGCTGTCATGGGGCTGAGTGACATTTTTCAGTGAAACAGTTTACCCAGAGAAACTGTCATCTCAAGTCAATGGAAATTATACATCAATTCAAATTTGCTAATAAGTTGCCTCCACCTCCTCCCCCAGATGTGGGAAAAGAAGGGAAAAAGAAAATGTTGATATTTTAAAACAACATTTTATCAAATGAATGTACTTAGTTTTTGTTGTTTGTTATTGTTGTTAACTAAGAAAAGAGAACCAGCCCACATAAAATGTTCCATTTCAGAGTTTTTGGAACAGTGAAAAGTTTGACATTTTTCTTCTTTGGAGAGAAGCAGAAGATGATTGTCCTCCTTCTCCTTCCACTCCAACCCACAAGGTCAGACCAGCAGACCCCACTCCACAGAGAATCCCCACACCCACACTGCACTAAAAGCCGCACATTGCTTGACTGAGGGTCTGTGCAGAGACAGATGCAGGAACAAAGTCAATAGCAAGAAAATGAACAGCAAACACCAACAGAAACCCAAGACAAGCAACCACTGAGGCTCAGCTGGTGAAGCAAGATTAACCAGTATCCATGTAAAAGGGCTCGTTACCTTGTAAGATCCAGAAGCTGAAGTTCCGGGGTTGAGGAAAAGTAGTTTGGGCTCAGTGATTTCAAGTGGCTGAAACTGAGATCCAGGTTCTGGGTAGTATTTGGGACTTGAGTGAGGGCTCCAGAGCTATTCAGTCCTACGCATCTGAAAGTTATATTAGGGGTGACCTGTAACAGTGACAGATCTGGTCACAGTTGATACTTGCACTCTACAAGCGTTCGGAAAATTGGACTCTCAGGGAAGTGGAGAGTGGAAGGAGCAACCTTGTAGCTCTCTGCTAAAAAAGCTGCCCCGAGCTTCGGGAAATAATTTCAGGTCTCCTAAGCAACTCCCACACTTTAATAGGACCATTCCGATTCCACAGGAAAAGTGACATTTCTTGCTGATTAAGGGAGGTACAAAACCACAGGACTATATTCCTGGAGGCTATGGATGAACTGGCAGCGACCTTTGAGAGAGCCAGAAAAACAAACACACAGGATGCCTGGGGTGTCCGGGATCAGCTCTCAGCTTTATTACATTGCTGACAAGCGAGCAGTTCTAACAGAAAATACCCTGTTAGCAAAGGGTATCTGCAAAAGTTTGCAAAAGGCAGTTTATCAGTGCCCAAGTACTTGGGGTACTCTACTGTACAAATGCGGCTAAAATACTGAACTTTGCAGAAATAATAGATAGCGTTTGCATTTCTTCCCGAAGGGAAACATAATCTATTATCTTAACTGTACTGTAGTAACTTCAGAGGTACAGAAGGTCAGCAATAAGGATGGTTTATGCGCCTGGTTCTGGTTCTCAGATTTTTTGAGACCAATATTCAGTTCAATTATCAATTGCCTTCATAGCATCCTTGGAAAAATAACATGGGCTTTCCTAATACTCTGCACCTAACACTCTACAGATTTGATGCACAAATCTCGCAAGCAGAGGGAAAAGTTACTGCAGTGAAACACAAGAATTTTGGCTCTTTTAGAGATCACGTACCTCCAAACAGGGATCAAGGAGGCAGCAGCCCAGCTGTGATAGGACAAACATCAGCCCCAGCAGCACCGTGAGTGTCCACAGGGGAAAAGCTCCTCTCCTGGGCATCTTCAGGAGTCCAAGCACTCAGGAGAAGGCACCACGGGTATAACTTTAAGACGAGGAGCAAGAAACCTCCTGAAATGCCAAGTGTTTCACCACTCTTGCTTCTCACTGCTTATCACCGAGAATTGCACAGAACCACAAGGGAAGTGAAATTAGAAGCTGCCTGGTTTCTAAGCATGCTCTGAATGAATCGCTCTTCTCGCTCTTCTACGTGTTAAAAAAATAGATGAGGAAAAAAAAGAGGAAGTAATGAGGGCTATAGTTTGGACTAGAAATTAAAGAGGAATATGGGTTGTGTCAGTGTGTCACTTGACTCGATTGCCTCAGCTTAGCTCAGGGCAAATTGGCTAAATATGGAAACTTCTGTGAAATTCTAAGTCCATATTCAGGAAGGTCATTTTTCACCCATATCTGAATGCACCATGAGAATGACTGACTTTCTTCATTAGTTCCCCTGCCACACTTTCAGATATACCACACTGGCAAGTAGGGGGGAAGCACTAAGGTTAGGCAGATGTTTTCTTGAGCCAGGTAATAACAGCATTATTGTGGCCAAATTCTTAAGAGCAGGCATCTAGAATTTATCCATCTAGCTGCACCTCAGCCTTGCCGTTTCTCCCATGAAGATGCACATGGCAGTGCATGAGGGGCAAACAGGAGCAGAGGCTTCGTGGATCACTCACGGGTGCTGGCTCAGCCTGCACAGCCCCGAAAACCGGCATCAGCCCCGAGTCCTGCCCTTGGCTGCGGGGCTGGCAAGGAGAGCATGTTGGAGAGGCACGAACGCCCCAGCTTGGATTAGAGCTGCTGTCTGTGTTTAAATCTGTGCTTAAAGCCTTGCTACACGAGTTTGCAGAGGTCCATCTCTGTACCCTCCTCAATACACAGCGTAGACACAGCTATTGTTTCTGGAAGAGACTTTGTAACATGCCACATTTGGTGACATCCCTTCAAATAGGCTGTGAGCCCTCTGATAAAGTTCCCTGCCTTTTTTTTCCCCATTTTTCTGTGGATAACTAAGCAGTGTTGTTGGGGGTCCACTGCAGAGTGCAAAATGTTTTTGACACACATAGATAGAAGATATGCAAAAATCGGAGATGAGGACGGGATACTAGTGGAGAATAAGATGGAATATGGAGCGACTGCTTATGAAAGGTGTAAAATTGCTATAAAATATAAGCTGCAATATCAGGCTTACAGGGAAAGGTTCAAAATACCTGGGGAAGTATGGACTTCTTTAGTGGGTCAGTAGAGGGCCATTGAAGGACGGAAAACCTGAAATAAAAGATGATCTCTATGATGAAAAAAGTGTCGCAGCACAATGGGAGCTAAAAGTGACACGCTGATACGCAGCCAGAGAGCACCCATTAAACCAGCAGACAAAAACTTCGTCAAAACTGGGCAAGTTCTGTAAAAAACGTTTCTGAAAAGACACTCGTGATTGCAGGTATTTGCTTTTATAGATGGAATCAAAAGTGAAAGGAAACAATTGCAGATGGTTTCTGTGTCTGGATTAAGGAAATTGGCAGAGCATCGCGTCCGCGGAGAGGACAAATGAATATGTCCTTTAGCATTCAATATGCAGAATGAAGCAATCCACATTTAATTTTTATCTAAAGCTGAGATGAGCCTGAAGTACGCACTAGAAATTACCATTTCAATGAAGACTCACTGAAGATGCTTGAGTGTTTCGGAGGATCACAAAATCTACCCAGGCACCATGCCTAGGGGTCAAGTGGAGAGTACAACCTGAAGGACATTCAAAGGATGTGCTGCTTCTGCTACAGGGGACAGTTTCGCAGCTTGCATCACCACTGGTTCAGGGACAAACCACATGCAAACTGCAAGGGATGGAGTACGAGCAGAAAACATGCAAGCTAACAAATCAAACCCAGGCACCAGTTTAGAAAGTCAATGCCAGTTAACTTCATATTCTTCAGCTTGCACATAACAATGTGCAATGACTGGAGAGAGCCATAATATCTCTATAATTGCTTCCTTCACTTTGCAAGAAACAAAAGTATTATTTGGAATCCTTTAAAGTGACAAGAATCACATCTGAAATGACACATGATTCATTGTGCTGGTAATTTACTGTTGGGATCATTAAAGATCTCTTGGAAAGGAGGTGTTACAGAAAATCTCAATGTTTCTAAAAACACCTGTCTGGGAAAGCTTTGCTCTCCTGAGCATTATTATAATATAAATAACACAACAGCAAACAGCATATATGCAGCCTCTGTGATCTGAAGTAAAATAGTTAGGCATTACCTGGCACAGGATGGGCACAATGTAGACAGGCTGACAAAGCATCTCATGTTTCCTTATACCAAAAAAAAAAAAGTTTACTACTGAAAACAAAACTTTGCAAATTCCTGGGTCATATAACTGGTAATATCTTCCAGACATTCATTAAAGGAAATTGAAAGTATATGAGCAGTATATGAATTCATCTGCAAAGTGACCCAGTAACTTGCTAAGGAGACAAAAGTAGCAAGAGGACCACAGCATCTACCTAGGACTCTGATATAGGAGGTACGCCGGGACAAATGGAGTTATCCTAACGTGTCAGTGATGTGAATAAATAACAATTGTAACTACAATGACTTCAAGGCCACGGGCAACCCAATATCACATGCAGATCGACTGCTATTGCCCAAAATTTCAAAAAGTACTTGAGAAGTTCAAGCACATAATCGTGCTGCACCAGGTAGCCAAGTATTGCTCTCAGATGAGTTGCAACACTGGCCATATTTGCCCTCCCAGCTTGCACAATATCAGGCAGCAAACTTGGTTTAACAGTCACCTGTGGTGAATTAAGCTCCAATTGCTTTGTGTTGCAGCTGGGTTCTTGGCTCAGAACATGGAGCCAGTTTGCAAGTCCTCAAAGCTCGGCTGATGCACAGTCACTGCTTACACTCAGCAAGCCACTCACCTGCTCAAGCCTCAAAGGGTGTCTTGGAAAAGAAAAAGGAAATGTCTCAAAGATTCAGCAGGCTGTTGAAATTCCCCAAATATTCTGTTGGGAAAGACAATTTATTTAAACCACTAGAAGAGAACTTAAAAAACAAAATCGAAGATGGCATTGAGATCCTTTTGCTTCAAAAGATACCGCAAACATGCTGCTTCCTGGGAATAGTTAGGGACCACTTCATACAGCATCCATATGTTATTCCCTGCCTGGAGTGGGAGCCACGAAACTAGTAATGGAAAGGGCCCTTACTACAGTGTCTTAGTGCCTATAACATTTGCTTGTGCTGCTTCCCCATATGTAACAGGTATAATAATTTCACACTTGATCAGCCTGAAAGATGTATTGCCTTTGGTTTGGGATCTCGTGTCTCTGAGGATCAGAACCACGTTCAGATTGAGAGAGAAACTCTGCAGCTATTGGGGGTGTTAGACCGCTTCACCACTGTCTGTCTGAGCAGTGAGGGACTCTAGTTACAGATCATTTAACTGCTGGTTAAAAGCAAGGAGTGCCAGCAATGCAGATTGCTTGTCCTGCCCGTGATTGTAAGTGACAGGTAAGGACATGTTGGTGGAAGTAGAGCCAGTCTCTCCAACGGTACAGACCAAGTGCCACCCAAATAGTGCCACTCAACCCAAAACATAGTCTGTTCTACCTAAGGTGTCTCCTATTGTAGTAAAATACAGATATTGGTGTACAAAGGGGAAAGAAACAAAACCAAAAACTAATGTCCAAGTCAGCTTGATCAAAAGCAGCCTACACCAGAGTCAGTAATGTGTGTCATCAGATGGGATATTCCCCAAAGCCAAGGTCACATGAATACCCCAGAACCATGCAAAAGCTATTAGGGAAGAACTGTGTCAGGTAACCAGGGACAAATACACAGCTAGAAGAAGTGATTAATCAGTGTCAAGATAGTCACTAACTGTGGCAGCTACTCCATATGGACTATGTCAGGTCAGTTAGGAGCCCTACATTTTACCGCAGCTGATGTTTCATCTAAATGGTTGGGAGGGTTTCACACAGATGGTGGAGGCATCTGGACTCACTTGCCAAGCGTTCATGGACAGCGAGTGAGGATGGATGTCCCTTTGCTCCTGGATGTCTGGTACCGAAGATGCCCAGCGATGTCACACCATTTGGCCACAGATGAGTCACTGTCGCACCTCGGCTGTCCCCTGGCTGAGGATGCGGAGCTGCCAGTGGTGCAAGGGCATTTACAGTGCCCTGGCAGGAATCGCAGAGGGTTCAGAAGGGGTATAGATGCCTTTGGCAGCCCTGAGGAAGGTGAATTTATCAGCTCAGACCGATGCTGGCTTTTCCTATTCAAGCAAGAGTACAACTGATTTTCCTTTTCTTTCCTCCTCCATTACACCCTTATTATGGTATCTCATACCCTCATTTACATATGTTTTGTATTACTGTGGCTTTGTTCCTATCCTACTTATTCCACCTCCTTTCTCCCAGTTCTCTTTATAATGAGTCTGCTGTAGGGCAAGGATTTCTCCAGTCTATCAAAGAAGAAATG
This sequence comes from Crypturellus tataupa, assembly GCA_034781795.1. NCBI lineage: Eukaryota > Metazoa > Chordata > Aves > Tinamiformes > Tinamidae > Crypturellus > Crypturellus tataupa. Next base: position 6,892,309 of record JAWLRI010001031.1, read on the forward strand.
TGTTTAGGATCTGAAGGACTTTAGATCACAGACTTTCTATGGACCTGGGTGCCAGGGGAGCTACCTGCTCCACTGTAAACCACACACAAGACATGTTGCATTTGGGATTCAAAGCCACCACTGAAGTACGGTTAAACACCAAATCCCCACCGCATAGCTCCCACGCTTTGGGAACGATTGGAACAAGACGGAGCAGCAATGAACTGTGCTCACTCAGATGGATTACAGAACCTTGTTTTGAGGGAAAACACATCAGCCATTTCTCAAACATAAAGTCAAAAAGTTGAGTAACAGACCTACTTGCTGCAAGTACTGAGATCATTGCCACAGACAACGTCCAATGCTAAGACACTCCAGCCTCATTTTTATGCTCTCGCTACCATGATTTGTCACTACATGACAGGAAGATGTTGCAACAAGTGCCACAAAGTATGCAGACAGTCCCTGAAAGTTGTGGTAGAATTCTTGTACATATGTAAACAATCTCTTGTTCACAGTATATTTTATACATCAACTCTTGAATGTTAATATTTTTAAGACATTTTACCTTACCAGGAGTGGAAGTCCAGGAGTATTAGTCATCCAAATATCTGGGAGTCCAATTCCACTGCTTACAAAGCACTTCCAAAATACTAGTCAAGCAAAATGCATATATTTGTGTGCATTTAAAGAAACTGTTTTGTTTGGAATCCAGCAAAGCCTGTGTGGCTATTATGTGCTATGTAGATAGCAAAGACTTGTAAATGCGCAGAGCGAAACCTGAAGCCAGTGTTCAGTTGACATGGGAAAACTTACTGAAACAGTTATCCTCCTTCCCTCAATTCAGTTCTGTTTGCATGTAAAAAAATATTAGGTCATCCCGTTTTACCCTTGAAGCGACTTCTTCATCAAGTTAACAGAACAGCTGGGCACCCAGTTCTCCTGCCAGACTCCTAGAACAAAGCAGCTTTGGGAAGTTTCAGTGGAGATTTTTCTTTCAGGAATTGTGTGCACCAACCAGAGCAAAAACATTTCAGCTGCAGTTAGGAAGAATCCTGCCAAAAGAGAGTAACAGTGGAAGCTGTATGTAGGTCATTAATGCTTTGCAGCATTAACATGGGGTTACACAGCAACTTCAGGAGACAGAACTAAAATAAGGGAAGAGAAGTTACCCAGGAAAAGGAGTATCATGAAGAACACAAGAAGTGCCTGGAGCTTGGCCACAGCAAACCAGAGAACAGAAGGAAATGGGAGGGAAATTTTGTCTACTGTGGAAATTATGAGCATGGGTAGTGTGCTAATGTTCACACACACCAAATACTGCTGCTGTCAGACATATGCAGCCTGATGCAAATTAAGCCAATCCCACTCTTAAGAGTGTATCTTCAAAGAGTTACCCAGGAAGATCCTTCACCTCAATGAGCACCCAACTGAAGAGTCTGCAAAGTAGGTATTGCATCAATATAGCCATCATTTTAATGTCACAACTTAGTTTTTGTTGTTGTGGACATGGGATGATAGCAGGCTAGGAAGAAAATAACAATGCGAGAAGGAAAGAAGAGGAGATACAGCCTAACTGCATCCTAGGAGGAGGCTGTGACTTATGATCAAAGGGTTGGTTTCTGACCCAAAATATAGGGTGTCAGAAGTGGACTTTGAATAGGAGCCAGCCACAAACACAGTGGAAGTTTGAAGGGACTTCTTATGTGTGGTAGATCTTTAGCATACAAAGTAGACCTGGCAGGCTGGCTTCATGCTCATAACAGGCAGGAAGAAACATCCTGAGCTACAGAGAGCATGAACATGAAGAAAGCAGGATTACATGTGGTTGTGAAGTCATGAAAAGATCCCAAAGGCAATGTTGACGCAATTCACACTTGTCCTACCAGAAATCCCCCTCACACAACATTGCCAACCAGAAATCCTCCTTGAAATCAGAAACATTTTTATTCTCAAACAGAAAAAAAAAATCAAAAATCCCACTAGTGTTTCCTACAGACATAACATTTCCCAACAATTAGTAAAACGCTGAAATCCTTGAATGATCAGCCCAGTCCTTTTCCAAACTGCTGGGTCTGATTCTCACTCCAAGCTGCTTCGGAGGGACACAATGCACTGTCACTCTCCTCCCTTACCCAGAGGTTGGGGATCAGCTGGGAAACCATCCCAGTTTGCTGTTTTAAATAACCAACAAACAAATGACAGCGTGCTCCAAAACAGGAGGAAAAAGAAAACCATTGTATGACACACTTCATCCTCCACTATGGCATGTAGTTGTGAGAGCTGGAGTGCAACAGTGGAAAGGAGAAGCTCTGAATCCCAGGGTTCATCTCCCACCCCACATGGAACGTTTCTGTTCAAAACAACCTGGAACAAGGGCAAAGCCCAGCTGGGACAACCAGCAGTATCTGTAAGAGGACAGCAACCAGTATCAGCGGTCCTGGGCCTGGAAGGAAGGCTTGCCAATGTCAGCAATCACCCCCAGCTGGATCATTTTCAGCAGCCACCTTCTCTCAGCAGTGATGTTGTGCTGGAACAGCTGCAGACACAAGAGAGCCAGAGTTACAGGTTATTTCTTACAATGCCCCTCTCCCTACCCAGAACGCCCTGGATCCCGTCTGATTTGGCCTCCTCTGCAGCACCTCCACTGGTAGGACTGGGCACGAGTAATATCACCCAACAGGGACAGGTAAAACACACATGGAATGAGCCTGTGTCGGTGCTCAAGGTCTTTTCTGGGAAGAAAGCATGCCTCCTTCTGGCATGTTCCCACAGGAACCACCATGGGTAATGCTGCTGATAGCTACTAGAGCTCCTAGCTTTGCATCCTAGCTTTGCCCACTAAGATTGACTACGAAGAACATCCTGTTTTGAAGGGGATGTGTTTACTACCTCCTTTCGCAAGGGGTGACCCGTATTGTAATAATGTATTGGCGTAGTATTGTCATGGTTGCCAGGGTAACCAAAGCCTGCAATGTTGACCTCTTGGCACATGTGGAGGGCTAAGTTCAAAGCAATGATTCCCGTGGTGGCATATCTCTGGGAAGAGAAAAGAGAGAGCAGCTGTTTAGCATTTCAAACTCCTGCTTTTACAATAGTGACATCAGCAACCAGCTGGGACCAGTAGCTTCCTCCACACTTCACTTATTAAAAGAAAAAATACATAAATAAAACAGGACAGATGCCCGGACAGTGTCCCCAGAACTCAAGCAAGGAGCATTTTATGAGAAGGTGCTATAGAAAATAAGGGTCAAGGAGAATGTGACCTCTGGGATGCTACAATAAAGCATTCAGTGGAATTCAGTGGAAACCAAAAGGTTTTAGATGGAAGGAATCAGCACGCTTTTTGACAAAGTGACATCCATGATGGAGCCCATACAAGTTTTCTGCATCTATTTTTTGAGGTGTGCCTCTTAGGTGTATTCTCTACTAGAGACCTTCATGTGGTGCCTAACCTCTAATCCAAGCATTAAATGCCTGTCCCTGGCCTACGTGTTACAAAAATGTTCTTCGTTCGTGTAAAGTCAACATGTCCGTGTACAAACACACACTGTATTAAAAGCTTTGCGACCGAGCAGAACCATAACCATGCTCATGGGGCAGCTGAACATGCTCTTGGTCCCCCAAGCCTAGCTGAGCACTTAACACTCTCCACCTGGATTGCCCCACTTAGCACCTTTAAAGCATTTTAGCAGAGAAATGTGCTTTTTAACAGCATTTCTACAGTATTCGGGAGACTTGGCATATAGTCTCAGTCCAGGACAAGAGTTACTGCATGACCTTGGGAAAGGTTATTTTGCCACACCAGACTTTAGAGTTTCTCTTGGATTTGCTGCAGATTTTAAACATCCTGGTGGTGCCTGGCAGGCTTAAAGTTAATTAAAGATTGCACAGCACCATCACAAAGATTGTCAAGACCAAAGACAAAGTATCATTAGATTCATTAATGAAATAATCCTCCACCATGCAGTGAATGGGAAATTTGTGTTCCAGAAGCAGTGAGCATAAAAGCAAGCCTTAGGCCAGAATTCTGCTAGACTTGAGTGTTTTAGGGAATGCCAACCAAAATTCCTCTCATTTTACACTAGCTAATTACCAGTAGTGGTTTATAGACAGGAGCCTTGGAACGTATGTGAAAAGGCTTATATGACCTGGCTGCTTGTCACAACAGGGGACCAGGCTGTGTGATGTCTAGAACTCTGCTCAGAAGTGCAACTCTATGAAGTGATTTGAATGCAGAATGGCTAAGGGTCATGGGGCAGAATGACAAGAATGGTGCACTACGCACAAATAACACTGTAGTGTTGTGACAGGCCAGAAAACTCTTCTGGTTTTTGGTAGGAGCAGTGATCAGAACTTGTAATACCACGCTGTCAGGAAGAGTGCATTCACTAGGGAAGGGACTTGCTAATCTAATCAGCAGGCTTGCTTTCTTTCCCCATCTTTGCTGTCCAAGACTTCTCTCCACTCAAGCAGTGAGGTATTAGAGAAGACACAGAATACAGAGAGTTATGCTTTTGCTTTCCAGGGTGAGATCATACCATACTCCAAATATTCAACTTCAGGAGTTTGTACGTTGCTTCGTAGATGACATATGGGTTGAGAATACGCAGGTGAGAGACATTCCCGTTCCATTCCCGAGGCGGCTGGCGCCAAAACCCCACCTTCGTCTGTAGGGAAAGGCAAAGAGAGAGAGAGACATTCAAGGCATGTCTATGCATACAAGACAGTAACAAGATAAAGATTTAGCTGCAATCTATTGCTCTAGCTGGGTGCTCAGAACAACACAGTCTGGCAGAGCAAGGAAACTCCAGTTCTCTTCCACTTATGCCAGTGCAACTATCTGCAATGTGCTCCAAACAAGGGTGTTTCTAATTAGTGAAAAATAAAGTCTCAGATCCACTGTGCAGCTCATTAAATATTTGAAGGATATATGACTATTAGAGCAATGGAACACATCATTCCAAATAACTTGGTTTCAGCTTTCCCTCATCAAAGACATCTCACCTTATTCCTTGTTTTCAGCAATACCTCCCTCAGCCATATGAAATCCACTGGTTTGAATGGGACAAACACCATCAGTGTCTCATTGTCATTGTTTTCCAGAGGGTTGGGAAGAGCTGATTCAGGGAAGAACAGACGGATGCTGGTTCTCTCACCCACATCTTTCTTATGCTTTTTTACTGGAGCATCATTTAACCTGAGAATCAAAGGCAGAAGAGCAGGATTTGTCCCTGAAACAATTTCAATATCACTCATTTCAAACCATGAAAGCAGCTGTCTGCTGTCAATTGCAAGATGGACCATGTGAACTCGCATGAGGGAATGGATACACACTATATATCTTAGTAATACATACATACATACAATAAAACCAATCTTATGGCTTGGTTCCACAGAACTGTATACCTCACACATGCAGGAGTACTTCCTCCTTCAGAGGAGCTTCAGAAAAAGGCAGGCAGTGGTCAGAAAATTGCCATTTTTCAGATAGGGAACTGAGGCACACAGAAATTAAATGACTTTCCCAAGTTAGAGGAAAAATGCATCTAAATTTGCAATGCAATCAAAGATTTGGCATTGTCAGGCCTCAAACCAGTCCTATAACATTGGGATTACCAGCTACTGCTCTACTGAGTGGGGCACTGAAACTGGCTCTCCAGCCCCCAGGGAAAATAACTGTAAATAAGTATGTTATAATTTTTGAGTCCTGCAGTGACTTGCAATGAACTGCAAGAAAGTCATTAGATTATCTGAGCTGATGGATCCTAGATGTTATGTTTGCCAGGTAAGACAGACACATGCACATTATCACCTTCCAGGTTCTGTCTAAATGCTAGGTTCTAGTAAGAATTCAGTACCTTATGATAACATCATGAGAATCAATCTTTTTCCCAAAATGTTGGCCATAGATGGAGTAACCATTGCCGACCACAATACACCTTTGGCACCTCAATCTGCCAAAAAAAGATTCCAAGAGATTAAGTCCTTCGCCCAAATTTCTCCACCAGGTTAGAGGAGTATCCTTGAGCACTTGTTTGATGTCCTCAAGTAACTCCCTGTGCAGTATGAGAGCAGAGAAGCCCTGACTAGTAGGATTCTAGCTGGGTCCCAGACACATAGAGATGGGATTTATCTTAATGAGCGTAAGGCAATGGAGTGTCAACAACATGCTAATAAAGTTAACTGGAACCTCTAGTCAGCTAGAGAGGAGAGCAGACACAAGACACAAAGGAAATGGAAAGAGAAAGTCAAGTAGGGATGTCCAGTAGATCAGTAGTTCTTAACTTGAAGGATGAACCTCTTTTTCAGGTAGAGAACACTGGCAAGAGACAGAATAAGACAACACAGAAAATTTTATCTAATTGTGCTTATGACAGGAAAGAAGAGGGTTTCCAAACTTGGAAGTTTTCCAATAGCTACAGCAGACATTGTATTTCAGTTCCTGCTCTCTCTGAATGTAGGCAGGCAGAACATAGGGATAGATATAACTTTTCAGGACCTGGACTGCCTTATTTGTGGTGGAGTTAGAGCAAGAGGAAATGGAAGGGACAGGGCTGAGAACAGAGATCAGGGCATGACAAAAGTTAAAGGGAGGAAGTGCAGATCTAGCAGCCTAAGTTCATCAATATGAGAACTTATTGAAAGAGCATATTTAAAAGGGAGAGAAAGAGAAAGCCATTGAGAGAGATGAGGAGCATTAGAAGGAGTGAGATGAAGAAAGCGCTGTGAAATTGAGGAGTAAGAGAGAACCCTGAAAAGCTTCAGAAATCAAGTCTCTCAAACCACCCCCACCTCCCTCACACTTCTGTTCCCCCCGCCCCGGACCCATCCCCAGCCCAGTCCCCGTACCGCTCAAAGGACTCAGGCAACTCCTGCTCTGGAAGAAGCTGCAGTGTCGCAAAAGCAGAGAGAACTGAAAGATACAAAGTGGATGAAAAGTTATCTTCAAGGATTAAAAGTGGCCCCACCAGTACCAACAGGAGACCTGTTCTCTCAGGCTCTGAAAAACCAAGTTTCACCACTTCATAAAGCGCCAGGACGCTTTGCATGGGAGAGCATGATCAAATACTGTTCTTGTTACAGCCACCCCCACCCAATGATATCAATACTGACTCAAGAGCACGCCAAGGGCATGCTCTGCCCACTCTTTGGGCAGGGATACCATCTAGACTAGCTGTTCTCCATTCATTTTGGATGTCGCGCAAATAATACAGTTCCCAAGAGTAATAATTCAGGGAGAAAAGGCCCTGATGCTGCCCTGTTGAGGAAGCATTGCGAATCCGACCCATCTGCACACTGAGGTATATCTTCAGTTTAAGAAGTCAGTTACCACCCTGCTTTGTCAGAAGTTATCACATATTGTATATCCCCAATTGAATTTGCCCAGACTATTTCAAGGCAGACAGGTTACCCCAGACTAGCACTGTAAGCTGTTGCTCTGCATTACCTCACATTGAAAACAGCAAGGGATCCAACCCAATCAGTTATTCCCTCATGGCTGCTGTTTGTTAACTTCTGCAGTGGATCTTGCTCCATCCATAAGAGCATTTTGGTCAACTTCCTCTTTCCATCCCACTGGCATAGCTAAAAGTTGGAATTAAAAGTACTATCTCCTTCCTCCACTACCATCATGATGGACTATGCCTCAAAGGCATCCCAACCATCCAGCTTAGCCCTCCTAAATGAGCCCTGGTATATTTCCATCTCCTCTGTAGCACTCCAGGAAGAGGTTCTTCAGTGCAGTGTCCATCCACAGCATTACAGCACTGACGGTAGAGCCCTGCAATACCTGAATTCCGTAGCCCAAAAGGAAGTGTATGGAACCACAGAACTCTTTCAAGATCACTTCTGAAAGGCCTGTCCATAAGCAGGTACAGGGATTTGTTGGTCAGGAAAGGCTTCCAGTGAGATTCAAACCTGCCAAGAGATTCAGAGTGCCAGTAGTTCAGGGAAGAGTAAAGCAGTTGCAAAAGTATCAGACACAAGGACTAAGACATTTGAAGCAGGCTGAATGATGAAATGCTTTGGAAAGCTACTGAGCTATTCTGAAATATTTCCCAGAAATGATCCACAACTTATAATTCTTACGCTCACTGTTTCTAACCCACCCTCTGAGCAGCAGTGATGGTGTAAAATTCCAGTTATGCTTCCACTTTCATCTACTCATTCACTTCACGACAAAACCCACCCTTCACTGTGCATTGAGCAGTTCAACAGTGCATCTCTTCCTGTCCGATTGCCCTTCAGATGACATTGTACACATGCATCTGTATTGCATCATTCTGCTGACTTGCTTGTAACAGAGCTAAGATGCTATTGTGCAACATTAGCTCAAACTAGCTGCTTCCTTTCCTGCGTATCTGTGTCTAAACCCCAGGCTGCCAGCCTCCACCCACCAGCAGCCACGGAGAGCTCAGTCATCTCTCACTGAAAATCTCCAAACAAAACACATAATTGACAAACCTTCCAAGAAAAGGTTTTCTCCACACAAAGCGTCTCCTGCAAGCACCAAGGCGCTTCCTGTGAAAGACATAGAGCTCATTTCCAACCTTGTAAAGCAGTCCAGGATGCCATGATACAGGAGGGATTTGAGTTCCTGGCCATATCTGTCCATGTACTGGCCCCCTCCAAAGAACATGCAACGAGAGTCTAGCTAAGACATCACCAGTCTTATTGATACTCTTTCTTCCTGCAGTTTTGGTCTGCTCTGCCCTGGAGTCACTGCTAGGCAGGACACAGTCCTCCAAGCCCCCAAGGACTCATGCCATTCTGGAGGAGCTGTTTCTCATCCAGATGAGAAACATCTGTGTCACCTTAGGAAAAGGATTGCCTCTTCTTTCCACAGGGATGAATTATTCCTCTTCCATGTGCCCCACCACTTGCCCAGACCACAGTAGCACTGAGGTGGGAAAAGGGAAGAAGAAAAGATAACTTACTGTGCCTGGCTTTCACCTGACTTCATCACATAGTATAGAGTCTGCACGTACAGACCTGCTGAAGGCAAAGGAGAGCCTGAAACAGGGCACACAGCTGCAGGGCACTATCACTACAGGTAGAGCCATCCCACTGCACAGCCCACAGGACCTCTCCCTCCAGGCAGCATCACTGGAGCCTCTCCAGCCATCAGACCTGAAGACCATCCTGTGTCCCAACAGGTAAAGATAACTCGCAAGCTCTAAGCCTCACGGTGCCCCACAATCATTCATGCCAGTTTTCTTAGGATGTTACAAGGGACAAGGAGCATCTTCAAGCAGATGGTTACATGAAGTGATTGATCACTTATTGCACAAACAGCAAGATGCAGCAAGAGCTGGCATGGTGCTAGGTCCAAAACCCAGAAGGCTGAGGACAGCTCAGGCTAATGGCAGTAAGAAGGAAGGTATACGCAAGAGAAATCCTCCAGGCCAGGCCAGGGCTGCTGCTTGGCCTGCAATCAAGAAGGGATTCATGCCAGGCATAACAACATCTAAAATCACCTCAGTAACACAGACATTCGCTTGTCTGTTATTCTTCACTTTGAGCAAGGTGCTATACTGATCCGGAGGTCCAGTTCAGATGAATTTGGGTCTGTGGCTGCAGAAGGGAAAGGCTTCTCTACCATTTGCACCAGCCTATCATTTGCTGGAGTAGACACTGACCAGAAAGAAGGCATTTAGGAAATGGAAATTATAAGTCCAAAGAGCCGAAGTGCTGCCTGTATGCTCATGCGAAATGGAGGACAGGATGATATAGATTATCCAGTGTTAGCTTTGCTCTTTCTTTGGGGCATTTAAAAATTAGTAAAAAGATTGTTCTGATTGGAGATATAGACTCCACACACCACACAGCAGCTTTCATCAGGCCAGTTACTGCTGGGTTGCTACACACAACACAGGCAAACACCCACCTTTGGACCTTAATCCTGCAAAGAGCACAGCAGCATTTATCAGAAGGTGACTGCTAGACCTCCCACACCCGCGCAGAGGAATTTAATTTGTGTATCACATACACACACAAAAGCAGATTAACCCTCTTCTAGCCTCTCACAGCCCTGTGCACACAGGCCATTGTGGATGTCAGCCTTGAACTGGTCTTTTCAAGTATGAACACTTCTGAAAGAAGTTATTCTACAAACATTTCCTTATCGTCCTTGCTGCAGAGATAGCATTTGCAGGAGGATGTAGAGAACTCAGTGAATCACCACTTGATTGTTTTACAGCTGTGTAAAATACTAAAGAGATTTTTACACTTTGGAAAAAAAAAGTCACCTTTTGGATGCTTTTCTTCTCTCCATGCCCCCAAAGGCATAAAAGATAACTTAATTTTCTAAAAATACGCTCTAAACAAGCACAGCTAAAGCCTCTCTGAAGAAGTTTGCTTTTATTAATGGCAAATGCAAGAGTAATGTCTATGCCAGGAGAAGAACCACAGGAGGACTCCACACAGGGAAAACTGCTTGTGGTGGGAGTGTTTGCAGGATGGGTCTCAGTATTTGGAAAACACAACCAGTGCAGAGATACACAACTGAAACAGAGCAGTGTGACCCCCAGCCTCTTGTCTGCTTGTTAATCCTTCCTGGAAATAAGGATGACAACAGCCAGCACAAACAACCTGCATAAACCAGGGGAAACAGGAGGGAAATGGTCCCTTCTCAATCACCTTTTCTTGTCAGGAACACAAAAAAGTCCAAAAATGCCCATTATCTCAGTTTTTAAGGACACCTAGGGCTGTGGATGTCTGATTTATGGAAACCTATATTCTCCTTCCACTCTTTCATCACCTTCCATTTTTGGAACCAGTCTCCAGTGGAGACACCAGGGCCTGGAGGAGCTTCTCCCTCTTTACAGCTCCTAGCACAACAAGGTCCCAGGTTCAGCATGGAGTGAAGTTTTCTTACCCACAAACAGCAAGATCAACAGTTTTTGCCACTGGAAACAAGCCAAGGAGAGTTTCTGCACTAGGGATCTGGCATCCATGCTGTCTCCATACACAGTCTAAAAAAATAAAAAAGAGAGAGAGAAAATTCATCAATCCAAACAGGGGTGATTAGGAGTTGTGCCATAAGGTTTTTGTCCAGAGTTTTCTCAGAGACGGACTGGCCCATAGGCCTGGGCTTCCAGATGTCATCCTCAGTCCACATAGCCCGGGTACCTACCACACGCCTTGCCAGCCCACTAAGACCCCTGTGCAAAGAGAACAGCCATTTGAGCCAAGTTCTTCACTTATCATTTTGCCAGATGCTCCATCCAGTTAAGGCACTGGATAACCTGGCACATCCCTCGGGAGACAGATGTCCAGGTGATCTTCTGCAGGTCACCACATGAAAGCTCCCCCCTTGCTGCATGCCCCAGAGGTGACCTCTGAACCAACCACAGTGACAAGGACGGTACACTAACCACAGCTATAGCATCCCCGCTCAGCACTGGCAAGGGCCCAGCATCAGGCTCACTGCCACCTGCCTGCACAAGATGCTATGGATGCAGCCAGCAAGCCCACTAAGCACCAGGAGCATCTTTCACAGGGACATTCCCTTCCTAAGGCCTTAGTTTGTTCCTCTGACAACAGCAAAGACAGTCCACAAAGCACTGGTTTGCCTGCAAAGCAATAAAGACCTGTGATAAATCCTCACAAGCCTGGGAGTTTGTAGTGTTTAGGTGCTTGAGTTTGACTGACAGCCTTAATTATATAGGGACAGCTCTGCAGATCACATAGACAATTGCTGGCTCAGAATGGTAAAAAAATAGGAATAATATCCTACTCTCTTGAAGGGATGGTGCAGAAAGTAAGGGCTCAGCTTACCCATCTGATGGCAATCATCTAATTATCCTCCATGAGCAGGGGATACGAATCCCTGCTCAGCTGGGGAAAGCACTCTGCAGTGCTTTCAGTCTCCCCGCTTCCCCCTATCCTCTGGCCTGAAACTTTACCTATGCAAGGCCAGTTAATTAATCCAAGCAGATCTTCTTGCTCAGTGACACACAGCTTGCCTCTGAAACCCAAGGTTGGCGCCTGCTGCGCACCTGGGCTAGGCATGGAGATCTGGTGATCAGGGCAGCACCTGCAATGCGCTAAAAGAGAGGTCATGATTGGTCTCACGTGCTTTGGGAAAGGAGAAATTTTATTTATTTTTTTCCCCCCCTTCTCTCTCTCTTCTCTGCTTCTTCTTCTCCTTTAGGGAGAAGCTTTAGGGGAAGGGATGGGGATTGGTTTTGACAAAGATCTTAAGGTTTAGGGAGGCTCTGACTAAAGGCTCACTCAGGTAGAGCCATGAGTGTGTTGTGTCTGTGTGCCTCTACGTGTCCTTCTCAGGCTGCATCCTGGCTTCCTTCACTTATTAGGACAAGGAGTAGAGTTCTCTTACTCCTTTTCCTTGCAGAGTCACACCGGGCTTCCAGTTAAAAATGGGACAAGAGGTTCAAGGAAGGCCTCTGGTTGCCCAGTGGAAATGCACTGAGCTGCTTTCTGGGTATTCACCAGCGCCCGATTCCTTGTGTTTAGCACAGCAATCACAGCACGTGCACATGCTCCAAAGTGCTTCTCCCTGCCCCATTCTGCTTTTCTTAAACCTTTCAGGTTTATTTTTGCAGAAGCTCTTTCTTTTTCTGTGTGATACTTTTGCTTTTCCCTCTTAATTAAAGCATTTGTCTCCGCAGCAGGAATCATAAACTATGTGGCAGGCAATCTTGATATATATTTTAAAGGAGGAAAAATTATTTAGCAGAGCAATTATCTTCAGCTACACACAGAAAGCATCAGTAGCCCTGTCCCCAGAAACCAGCAAAATTGGGAACAAAAGGGATACAAGGGAAGCTACTCATTTAGAAGCTAGAAATAAGTCATGATGATGTTTTTAATTCCATGCCTAGAAATGAAGGGCTAGATTTTTTGGCAAAAACACAGCCATTCCTTTTTAAACCTAAAAGCAGGCGCTTTTCCCTAAAAAGCTCCAAGAACCGGGAATAGCTGAACTCTTTTGAAAATCTGCTGCTTAGTATTATCTCTGGAGAAAAGCTGGCTGCTAAGCAGTGGTGAATATCTACTTTTGTCAAAGTTTAATTGGGATCCGAGGGCTGCCGCAAATGTGGTCGGGATTGTGAGTGCTGATTGTGTGTTCGGTTTGGACATTAATTCCTAGAGTTGTGCTATATGTTTCCTCGGCTTTGCACATGATCTGAAGGAACAGAAGTCCATTTATTTCTATGCCTCAGTTTCCCCATTTGCAAACTGCAGATTATCACAATTCTCTTTCTCACAAATAGGCTACAAATTTGAACTCGTTGGCACAGAGCAGCTGCTATGAGTCACTGCAGCAAGCCAAGAATAACTTAAAAATACCTAAAGACATGAGCCATTTTCTGTTCTTCAGAGAGCAATTGATTAGCTGAGCTAGACTGGGATTTTTTGTCCATCAGACAGTGCAAACTTGGGGAAAAAATGGCCTAGAAAATGAGAGTGCATTCCCTCTGATTCTCCTTCTTTCTCCCCACACTACTCCTAGCCTCTCCTTCCCTTGCTTCCCCCACCAAAAAAATACAGAAAAATCAGCTCTAAATATATATATATATATATATATATATATATTCTTTTTTCCCCACATCAGCTCAGCAGGAGAGGCAGAAATCAAATTATAACCACTGAAAAAACACCTGCACTCAGTGCCAGGAGGGTAGGTGGAGACAGCAGAGTATTTTGCTGGAGGTTTCAAAAAAGAAAAAAAATCTATCTTTATTAAAATAAACAAGTGTGAAAGAAGAAAAAGAAAGAAAATCAATCAGCTGGATTTAAAACAGGAAGATACCAAGCAAAACATACTCCATCCAGAGATGGACGCGAGCTGCACAAACCAAAACCCATCAGTTCTTCCCCTCTTTGGATTTTTTTCTCTTTTGTTTTGTTTTTACTTCCTCTCCTAATTCTATGCATTTTCTTCCGGATATTTTTTTTTGCTAATTATGGAAAATTGCTAAAGTGAACCTTTCTTTCCTGTGGGGATGACAGGAGGAGGAAAAGCAAATCCATCCAACTTATGCCAACTAGCTAACTCAAGGGGACTGTGTTCTGCCAGATTCCTACTGGATCTGGCAGTATTTTGAGCAGAACTTGATGCTTTTATCCTCTTTAGTTCAGTAGTAGTTTTCTAAAAAGATTAAATAAATGTGAATAAATAAATATTTCTGGGGAGATTTTCATTCCTGTAGGGATTATCTCAGGGAAAAAAAAAAGCCCTATGTGTTGCAGGTTTTATGTTTGTCTCTGTGGTTCTCCTCAGTCTTCAGGCAGAGGATCAGCAGCTCCAGGAACTAGCGGACTGACAGATCCATTCGCTCTCTCCCAAAACCCAGTCGCTGCCGGCAAGATATTGTCATGCAAGACCTGCACCAGGGCTTCCTGCCGACCCGTGTGGATTTGAAGACTGTCTCTCTGCCTGCAGGAGCAGGAGGCGAAGCCAGACGAAGCGGCAGCAGTAGGTCTGAGCGAGGGCAGCTCCCCTAAGTGGCCCAAGGTTGATGCACTTGATGCCCATGGATACTGCTGCTGAAATTAGCCTGGGAGCTGCATTGCCACCTGGCCCAGCATGGCCTGAGCCCAGTACACCGTGCGTGCAGCCACGAGGAGCCACAGCGCACAGTATCTACCGGGAATGTTGGAAGAAACCAGCTCAGGGAGTCTGGCAGACCCAGCAGTGCCAGTTGGCGCAGTGGCGCCACCGGTTTCTCCCTTCCCAAGGGGATCGGGTGCTCCGGCAGCTCATGCTCCAGCAGTGCCCTGAGTGGGGAGTTGGGCAGCAGGGCCGCTCGCCCGCCTCCCTTCCACTCTTGCCCCTGCGAAGCCGCTGTGCCTGCAGCAGCTTCGCCTCCCTGCAAGGGTTAAGAGTCCAGCTGAGCCGCAGAGGAAGCGCAGCCGGTTTGCGCTCCTGCAGTGCCATCGTGTGCTTTCCAAATGCACTGCAAAGGCCCTCGTCTGCCCACACTTGCAGGGGCCAGGGAGGCAGCAGGGAAGTGCCCTGCTAAACCCAGCGCCCCTGCGTGTCCCTAGGCAATGCCCGCCCCAGCTCCTGGCAACGACGGTCCTGCTGGCCCAGGAGGTGGCTCCAGGTGGGAAATGCTGGCAATCTGCATGCAACATGCACTGAGATTTGGACACAGGGAGTCCCGTCCTGTGATGCTTGCTAGCGCACAGACCATTGACTGCACCATACTCTGCAGAAAGTTGCCTCAACGCCTCTATTACAACTCAAAATGTGAGACCAAGAGATGGCACAGCAAGCACAGCATTACTTCAGCTTGCCATGATCCCTTTTTTCCTAAAGGAATGTAATGTAAAAATGTAATCTAATCACTTATGTAATCAAAAGGTGGGTAAACCTGGAGCTGGAGGATCCACAGACACATTCATGGGCCAGTTTGCAGGGAGCACTGCAGCCAGGCGGGCACTCAACCTGAAACGAGTCCCTTCCCTTGCAGCCACCCCAATCCTGCCTTGCTACACACATGCAGCAGCTGGCACACAATGACATGGGCTTTGCCGTCCTCTTGCCAGTGTTGCATTACCTTTCAGTGACTCTGCATAAAACCTACAGATGATTCCATGGGACTGGGGAGGTAGGAGACAAGCAGGGCATGTTCCTTGGCAAAGAAGCCTCTGAGCCAGGGTGCAGCATGAAACCACAGCTGAAGACAGAGACAAGATGTTTTAGCAGGCTCAACAGCACTCAACATACAGGATTGAAACCAGGCCCACGTTTCATCCAAGGCTGGTGAGATCTCAGAGGGGATGGTTCAGGCTTCCAGGCAGGAGCAGCTCCACACAATCCAGCTCTGTCTACGGTGCCAGCTGGGTGCCAGCTCCGCTGTTCCTCTCACCCCCTCTCACCCAAAGGGCTCTTCTTGCCAGCTGCAGCCAGAATCCCGTCTCCACCTCCATGTGCACTGCCAGGCCAGGGGGGTGCTGCTGCCACCGAAACAGCTCACCTCCCTCGAGCAAACCGCGGACGCACACAGCCTAGTCCCCCCCGCCGGGGAGCCATAAAGTGGAAAATGGAGATTTTGCCCTACGCTGCCCTCTATTTTGCCTGAAAAATTCCTCATCATGGAAATTTCCCAGCAGACCCTTCTCTCTGCTTAATAAGCCCTGCTCCAGCGTGGCAGGTCCTCGGCTCCTGTCAGCAGGCACCGTGCCACGTTGTTAAGCAAGTCCATGGGAGAGAGCGCTCATTAACAACCGCAGCAAACGGCGTCGCGAAGCCCTGACAGCACCTACGGTGACAGCCGCAAAGCGCCCCGATCAGCGACTGCCGCAGCGGCTGGCACGCGTGGCACGGACCCCGGGCCACCCTAGGGGACCACGGGGATGGGGACAGGGATGAGCAGCAGCCACAGGGCTGCAAAAGGAGCAGCCTCCTGTGCTCTGCGTGGCAGGGAATGACGGCACTGAGATTTGGGCACCCCTGCGCTTCCTTCGCCTGCTCCCCAGTGGGAAAAGGCACCTCAGGGTGCTGCAGGGTTTGTTTGCTCTGGAACTAGACTTATTCCAAACTTCTTCTGCTTTAATTGTGGGTCTCGACGTGCTCTGGCTTCGCATGTGCCCCCCATTCCCAGTCCCGTCATCCTCTGCAGGGCACGACTCCAAATAAAACCTCCCTCAGCCCTCGTGTTTTCTCCCATTCCTTGGAATTCAGCCTCCTGCGCCCAGAGCTCCCGCAATTCCCTCCTGCCCCCAGCGCTCCAGCCCCTCTTTCTTCCAGGCAAGACAGGCCCTGGAGCCTCAGGCACCCCGCGTTGCTCTGCAAGGCCAAAAGGAGCTACCGAGGGGCAGAGCCAGCACCACGCGGACCCACATCCATGGCTATGGCAGCAGGGGGACCGGCCGCGCTCCCCCTGCCGCGTGCTGGGCCAGGCCCTTCCCGCTCCGCCACCTTCCCTTCCGTCTGGGTCCTTGCAGCTCGCACGGAAAGATTTGTGTGTGCGGGGCCTCAGCCCTGCCAGACTAGGAAAGAAACCTTAAAACGTTGGGTTTAAGAGCGGTTTTAGAAGCTCCGTTTTGTGTGTGTTCTCCAAAATGTCCCCCCAGCCGTGTCTCCTTGCTGCTGGCGGAGGAGCGGGGGCCGCGTTGGGGGACGCTGCCCGGTGAGCTGCAGCGTTGTCCTCCTTCCCCCTTCCCTGTCTGGAAGACATGGGCCAGGCCTGGCCGTGGGTCCATGGCCGAGGCCCATCTGAGCCCCAGCGGCGCCTCCAGGCCAGGGCTGCGCCTCAGCGTCCCCAAGCGTCAGAGCGAGCGGCCGCAAACACCAGGGCCTCCATTTCACCCTGCCCTCGCACCCCAGCAGGGTCCCCAGCCGGCACCTACCTCCAACGCGGCACAAAACCTGCCCGGAGCCTCCCGACAGGGCAGCCCCTGCCGCCCGGCCCACCTGCTGCCACCAGCACCGCAGGGGGACGCGTCTGCTCCCTGCCCCAACGCGACGTCCCTCCTTCCCGGCGCTGCGGACGCTCGTGAGCATCAGGCTCCGTCCCAGCCACCCTTACGGTAAAATCCTTGATCTTTTTACCTATATTCTGTCCCTTTTTTAATCTTTTCAAGGGTCTTCTCCACAGCTAGAGACTCGAGTGTCCTTCAGAAGAAATCACTTGGGGTTTCACGTGATCCTGGAGCTGGTGGCTTTCAAACAACACCCATGAAACCCCTGGAGGTGACAACAGCGAGGGAGGCCTGGGGAGGGAACGGGCTCTTGGGAAGCTGCTCTTCCAGGTCAGGAATCTGCAGCAGCCTCAGTGGGGCTTTCCTGGCAGAATTCCTATTTATGGAAACTGGGGAAAAGCAGAGGGATGAGGTAGGATGACAGTGAGGAAGCTGCAGGATAAGGTGATTTCTGGGAAAAATTCAGTGAGAAATCCTCTTCTGACAAAGCTTTTTCACTGAAATGACGAGTTTTTTAGCAAATTAACAGAGAACCAAACCATTACAGACTGGAATAGATAGTTTTGGAAATGCCCGCGCCCAGTGCCTCATATTCCTTCTTTCCTTCAGCAATAAAATTCCCAAGCTGGACTGCACTCACTGCACTACATGGCTCTATTTGGCCATGTTCAGTTATTACTTTTTAATGAAAAAAAATATATATTTGAGAGAAAGTAGGTTCTCTTCAATCAAATCATAACACCAAGAATCTGCCTAAACCTGATTCTGACAAAAATTTCTATTCACAGGAAATTTATCCCAGTGTGAATGGATGTAAAAACTTATTAAAGTGCAATCAAAATATTTTACATTCCTTTTATAGAGGCCTGCATGGCAGGAAAGCCACAGTGAAAAATAAGGGCATTCCTACATCTTCATCTCTTCCTTTACTGCTATTCTGAACCTTTCCTAATTCATTCTGCGGGGAGGAAGGCTTCCAGCCTGGCAAGGAGTCAAGTGAGGAGGGACACTGCAGTCCAACCCTCTGCTCTGGCTTTGGGTGACGAGGAAAGCAAAGCAAAGTCCATTCTACCTCATGCTCTTCTGCTAAAGTCTTTTAGCAAAGGTGCTGTGATAGAGAGAGCAACGTTCCTCACATTCAGAATTCCCCTAACATCTTCCTTCTATATTTGAAAGGCAAAAACTTCTTAAAACCAGCTACTCTCTCAGTCCCTTCTGTACTTCAGCATATGTTTCATTTGAAATCTCGCTGACAACAGTAGGATGCAAATATTTTTTGCTTAGATGCTCTCTTGTTGTGGGTGTCTAGCTACCGATCAGCCTTGTCCTTCTTGCAGCCTCCGCTTTGAGTCACACTTCCCAATTTTTGCTGGTGTTGTAGTCTATTTTAATAGACTGGAAAGAAAATCCTCTTTAGTAGCAGTCAGCTACTGCCTAGCTGGGAATTTCTGGATTGTTGCTTTTCTGCTTTACATCTGCATATCCCCCCAAAAAACCCTGCTGTCCCGAAACAGGCTGGTTCCCAAGTGCTCCCCATGCTCCGAAATGCATCAGGCAGCCCTGTGCCTGCTCAGCATCCAGCACTGTGGTCCAAGTCTGTGCAGAGTTTTGGCCCAGAGGCAGAGAAAAACACGGCTTTGATTAGTGATAAGCAGGATGTTTTCCATTCAACACTTTAAAAGAGATATTAGACAGGATCAATGCAGCAACTTTTCTTTAAACACCGTCAGCAGAAGACAGAGATCCAGAGTTAAGAGGAAAACGAGCTGGCTGACATGAGAGTACAGGTCTTTGATTTCGTCTTATCCCTGGGCCAAAACAACCAGCCCCCAGGAGCACGCGCTGCTTTGGTGCACGCAGCAGCATCGTTTTGTGGCTTGGAGATGGTGTGCGGGAGTGCAGGAAGCTGCAGTTCGCCCCGTAGCAGCAGGGAGGTCTGAAGCTGCAATTCACAGTCCCAGTGGGCATGGGCACTGCTGTTAATTGCCCCTTTCCCTCTTCGGAGTGGGTTAAATCCTGCCAGGACAACCAGGAGGCCTGATGAGCCTCTTTTAACAGGATGCCTTCATTACGGCCAGAGCAAATCATGGAAGCAGAGAAAGAAAGGGCTCTGCCAAATGTCTCCGAGGAAATGAAGCTGTTTTCGCTGTATTATTTTTCCACCTGCTTTTCCATTACCTGTACCAGTATGGCATTACTATTCCATACTGAAGTCAACATAGCCATAATCAGGCTCAGCGCAACCGGTTGGTCCCCCCACAGACATCTGCCAGGGCGCTCATTCCCCCCACCACGCGGAGAGGCAGAGGAGGAAGCACGAAGGCTCCGCGCGCGAGCTGCCAGCCACCCACCTGCATCTGCCAAACCTCCCCGCAAGCTCCCCCTGCCCAGATGAATCGTGTAGGTTCGGTCATGCCACTGTGGAGCGTCACTGCTTCAAATCATGAGATTGATTTAAAAATAATAAAGAGCGATAAATAATAAAAGTTCACTTCTTTGTTTTCTCTCTAGGATTTTGGAGGGAGTTTTTTGAGACTTCAGAACTCTTTTCATGTTCAGTGATTAGTAGATAACAGTGTTTAGAACTGTTTTCATGTTCTTCTCCGCGACTGTGATGGCTAAAGGTTTGCATTTGCTTTAGCAAAACTGTAATTCTCTCTTCATTAAAGCATTCCAGAAGTATAGCTTAAAGTTTTAACAAAGAAACAAATATCCTTGAATTTGCAGTAAAGCCCACCACCAGAACAGGCTACAGTGAAAGGAATTTGCTTTCCTGTAAACCTAGTTCTATTACAGTGCAAGTGAAATGGGTATAAACTGACATAAGGACAGAGAGAGGGGGTTTTTTTATGTCCTTTAAGTAATTCATGCAACTTCAGCAGATGGTTTTTCTTCCTACAAAAATGTTCCCTTTGCAATATTCCTTCTTGCTTTTTCAGCTGCGGACACTCGTCTCCTTCCCCTTAATGCAGAAGTTTTGCAAATATACCATAATATGGATAAGGATTCAAGCTCCCCACTAAGCTCAACTGGAGGTACCAGAGGCAGATGATTTTAGCTTGAACACCCCCACAGCTGACATATCCTGTGAAATGAGACTATCCACTGCAGATTTACTGATTCTCATCTCCATTAGCAAGGGTATCTCTGCTGCCTATTTTGCGAGCCAAACATGTCCTAGGAATGGGAATTAAAGAGAGAATGAATTTTCACTGTCTTTTTAATGCAAGAACTGTGGACGTCAAGTTTAATTAGCATGTGATATGCTGAAAACAAAATAAGATGTGCACCCTCACCCAGTGCATAAGAGAACGCTGAGACTATTTGCGGCAAGATATCTTGGATGTTCAAAGTTTGCAGGAGTTCAAAAAGTGACTAGGCGAGTTCATGGAAGAAAACTCCAGCAGGAGCTAGCAAACCCAAAGATCTCCATGCACTGCAGACGGCTGGAGGCTGCTGCACAAGTAGCGCTGGATGACTGACCTCGTCATATTCGTGTCCTAAAGCATCCAGCACTGGTCACTGCCAGGGACAGGACACTTGGCTAGATGGACTTTTGCTCTGACCCAATCTGGTCATTCTTATTTCCTTATTCATACTGGCATATCAGCACCCGAGGGAGGAAAGATCTGTGCCACTGAGAAGTTTGTCTATTTACAGAAAAGAGACTCTTCTGAAGGCTGAATTTCATCAGAAATCTCTGGAGGGGCCTTGGCATGGCAAGTGAAGGGTGCAATGACTGTCTGAACTGGAACGACCCCAAAACAACAAGCGGGCTTTTTTTAATAGACAACACTGTCAGGTAGCTTGGATGGAAAATTTCTTCTATTGGCTCTACAGGCTCAGTCTGGCAAAGCGTGTGACTGCAGATTGTGAGTATCTGCTTCCTTTTCTTTGTTTCCTTGTTGTCTTTTTTAAACAATCTGCCAATTCATCATTAAGAAATTAAATATTTTATAGCTGCTGTGATGCTGATGACAGGTGCCAGATTGATTGGTTTTGGCAAAGGAAATTTGCTGCTCATTTCTTCCCTTTGCTGTTATAAGTTATGTGCATTGGGGTAGAAGGAGGAAAGAGTTGAAGTCTCCAAGCTGTCCAGATCTGACCCAATAAAGAGTTTAAAAATAGGTACAATCTGGAAACACTTTGGTGCCAACAAAAACAACCAGAAAAAAAAATCAGCTAGAGTGACTGTATTGCCAGTCCCTTCTGCAGCGGGTGGAAGAGGAGAATCCTTGGCATGGCTACTAGAGATGTCAAGGTTGCCCCGACTTACAGCACCGCCGGGAACAGCACAGTTTCAAGGCAGCTACAGTCCTTCCAGAGCAATAATCATGTACATGAGCCACTAGCCTCCAGCTCACAGACCTTAATCTCAGTTCTTGACTCTGCCACCGACTCCCTGTGTGGCCCTGAAGTTACTCACTTCATATCTCTGCTGTTGAGGTCAATGCACCTTTCCTTTTTTTAACCGTGCCTATTCCAGACAATTTCTGGGTAGAAATTAGCTTATTATGTGGTCAGCACTTAGCATGTCAGGGAGGCATCAGCTGATGTGGTGCAACAAACAGAGCTCCCCTTCCTGTATGCCATGAACCTGGCCTCCCATTAGCTGCATCCTGAACTAACCCGGTTTTGCATCTGGACAAAAGTGATTTGGAAAGGTTGACACTGTCTTTGGTCGCCTCCGCCTTCTCCTTCGCCACTCACCTTGCCATAAGCTACGTTCCCCAGGGGCAACCTGCTTTATGCAGCACTCAGCTGACGAGACAGATGAGACACATTCCCAGGGATGACACTAACAAGATTTACTACGTGACTAAGGCTTGCAATTGGGGGTGATAACTAGAGAATTACCCTGATAAATATTTGATATGATTTGGAGAGTAATAATAGATTTTTCTTGCCCACGATTTCCATCAGGAAGAAGCAAGGGGAAAGAGCTGCTGGAAAGGGGAAGGTAATTGTAGCATCCATCTTTCTGGCTGAGGTTACCTGTCCTCTGCAATAGATCAGTGTGGAACAGGCTAGGAGGGATGTGGAGGGGCAGAAGGTGCCAGGACGTCCCTCAGCCCCACGGCACTCGCGATCTGCCTGCATGTCGGTGGCTCTGGAAGGCTTGAGTGTGCGTGTGCATGCAGATGTGGCTGCGAGAGAGAGAGGATCCAGACTGAAAGGGGATAGAAAGGGAGGTGAGAGAAGGAAAATCGGCTGGAAAGAACCAGGAGAGAAATGCAAAGAGCCCTGGGTTGGTGGCAAGGTAGGAGGGTTTGGGATGCAAAGAGAGATCCCCCTCCAAACCATTGGAGTCGAAAGGGCTCACAGGTGCAAACAGTCTTGCTGTTAGTCCCCGCTGACCCAGGCCAGCCTTGTACCAACCGCCTCCCAGTCAGAGGAAGTGTTCGTGTCTGTCCCAGGCTGCACAGTAGAAACCCAGTTTCTGGTACGTGGGCTGTGTTCTTTCATGAGAACACCCCAGCACCCCCAAATCCCGAGAAGGCATTAACTCATCAAAGCCAACATTCTATCAGTATGCAATTTAGAGCCACAAACACTTCAGTCAGAGAAGGTCAGAGGAGCTGATGATACACAACGTGCCACAAATCTTCCTCTTTTCCCACTGCCATAGGGCTGTCACTATTGCTGTGCTTACCAGCTGCACCAGATTAAGAATTAGCACTGGAGGAGGCACAAACCTCAACTTCCTCCACCCCAGCATGAGTTTCCCTCCTCTCCCAGTGTGTATCTGCTCTGGCCCATGATATGTGGCCATGCTGCTCTGCTTTGCTGCACTGCATTTGGCTGGGCTCTGGAGAGAGGGATCACATCCTCAGAGAAGGCCAATAATGGAAATATAAGGGTTCAGTTTTCCTCTTGCTGCATCCACTACCAAACTGTTTAAAAGAGCAGATAAGTTTCATTTCCCAGAGCACACGTTTCCTCAGATCATCATTCCCACCACAGTGCAACCCTGCCAGTACCCTCCAGCTGAGGGTCTGGCTCAAGGCAACCTACAAGGCCACAGGTTTCCATCTCTGTGTGATGATTTGATATCAGTGGGAGCTGGAGGATGTGAACGAAACCCCACAGCAAAGCTCTCAAAGCAATGCACCTGCCCTTAAGGGGTGCCCATATCAGGATACCCAACAGTGCAGCCCAGTACAGAGAGCTGCTCTCCTGGCTCTGCCACCAACCCACCATGACACTGTAAGCAAGTCACTTCACCTCTCAGCGCCTCGATTTTCTTTCTCATCTGCCTGATCTAACTGTCCCCTTTGGAGCAAAGACAATGCCTAGCACAGTGCAGCATAGATCTTTAGTTTCCAACAGGATATAAATCAATGTGTCCTGGTTTTCAGAGAAGGTGTCACTGGTGGAAGCGGCAGAAGCTCTGCTTCTACTTTCTACCTCTGAAATAGCAGGCCTGCTTTTACTTTGGTGCCTGATTTGAGGTCTCTGACAGTAAGTGTTGATCTCATTCTTTATTCCTATCGTTATTTTGCACTCAAGTCATTACTCAGGCTGTATTCAGTGGCATTGGCTAAGGAAGATATTTAGCTAATGCAGAGAAAGCAAGTGAGAACTAAGATCATAGCAAGGAAAGTGGTACTTTGGCATGTTCACATAACAGCTACTCTTTCAGGTAGAACATGACAGTTATTGTGGGAATCTCTTCATAAACCCTAATACACACTCAATTATATACTCTTAAGATTCCCTTTTTGTTCCATGTCATTCCACTAAAGAGGTGTCAGATGGAGAAAGGCAATAATCCACAGAGACCCCAATTCATTTTATCCGTATAATCAAGGCTAGTTATTAATATTAGTTATTAATAGCAAAACTGCTGGTTAATTGTACGTGTCCTGTTACAGGAGATCTATCAGAGACAGACTATCAGAAAAATATTTAGTGACATTTTACAGAAAACTCTTTAATCTGACCTAAACCCCTGCTCTTGCTGGACTTCTTTTTTTTTAAGGGTGAAGATTTACCCCAGTTGAACTGTCATAGAAACATTTCTTCTCTCCATGAGTTTACAGCTAACTTGGGTCCATCCTTTTGGGTTGCAATGTAGATGTACTCTGAGAGGCTAAACCTTGCAGTATTGATATGCAGAGCCTTGATATCTTCTATATTAAAAGGTATCAGGGAGAGAAGACCAAAGGGTCTTTCCTTCTGCAAGAGGCTGTGGACAGCATGGTTGTCTCTGGTGCAAGCCAACAGTGGGAGAAGAAAAAGGAATGTGCAGCACGTAACAAACAAAACTAATCACTTTGCTGTTGATGCACCAGCCATGTTTTAGTTAGGATTACATAAAGTTCCTAGCCAGGGATAACATGAGATGTACACATATACAAATAAGACTTCACGCACCCTTTAAAAATAATAAAAAAGGCAGACAATAAAGCCACAACCAGGCTTTATTCTGCTGGGCTGAAGATAGATTCAGACAAACAAGGCTTTGTGCCCATGATGGATTCATTTAAATCCAAAGCGCTGGAGTCAGAAGAAAAATTCAATAAAGCCTTCTTGATTATTTCTTTTTCTCCCCATTAAGTTGTTGCCAGATGCCTTAATTAGATATTGTTATTAACAAGAATGTAACACACAAATTAAACCTACTTCATGCTTCATCTCATTTATCCATAAGACAATTTTACCCAACTACGTTCTCCTGAGGTCACGGGATCTGTTTTATCTATCCTCATTTCTGAAATAAATAGCTCCAGGTTTGGGCCCCAGCATATAGAGGTTCTGAAATGCAAATTTAATCTAGTTTTTGTCTTCATTTCATGGAGATATGCTGGTAAAGCATCTTAGTGAGAGAAGAACCAATGTGTGTCACCAGCAAGTTCTGTTCTGACCTCTTTTCTCTTCAAACTCCCTTTTTATAGTCTAATATATCACACTTGACAGCACATGGAAGCTAAACCATTTCCTCTCAGCTTTACAATCTTGTCTCTAGTTTAGTATCTACAGGATAGGTAATGAGATGGGTTGGCACAGGTAGAGATCCCATACATGGCACCATTTCATATTATTCTTTCATGGAAGTAAATGACTCTCCAAGCATCAGAGAGAGGAAATGAGCATGGCGAGAAAAGGAAATAGGTGCATTCAGTGTGGGGAGGAACTAGACAAGCATCCTGCAGATAAGAGGAGAGATGGAGAAAGATGAAGTAGATCACACACTGGTAGGAGGGCTATTGGCTGTAAAGCAGTTTAGAGCAGCTGAAGAGCTGAACATAAATGCTTGTGTGCTTGGGAGACTTGTACATTCTGCCACTAAAACGGACTTTTGGAATAGCTGTCTGCTGTCCCACTGCCCTGGCCTTTCCTCACAGAGCTATTTCCATCTGTCCGTGCTTTGAAAAGGTCATGGTGTCACTGCCCAGAAGGGCTGGGGCGCTGACCTTTTCTGGAAGGAACAAGTACTGACATTTGGAGGTTCACCATCAACCTGTCAACACGGTGATCCCTCAGGAAGGAGAGGGGGGCTTCCTGATCTGGTAGCTCAACACAAACTGTGAGATTCAGTTTGACACTCTACATATGTATCTGAAAGAGGACTCGGGCCTTAGCAGAGCGGTACACGCATGCCCTACTGATATCTCCTGAGCTGCGTGGGCAAGACAAAGGGCAGGAATGGGTAACACACAGGTGAACAGGCACCTACCTGCGTGCTAGGCTCAGACACCTCTGAGCAGGGCAGGAAAGCACATTGCTGTCATTCAGACAAGGTCCCTAGTCCACAGCTCCTGCTTCTTTCTCCCTCATGGCCCAGAAGGTTGCCCAATGCCTGGCAGCAACACAGTAATCATAGTGGGTGAGAAAACTCTTCAAAAATTTCCTTAAACACTCTTCTCTCTTCAAGCCAACATCGACATGTGTGTTGCTGGTCCTAACCTGTAGGGCCATGCCTCCCATCTCCTTTCAGAGTATATTATCTTAATTGTTTGCATCTGATTCCCAATCTTCTTTCATCCTACATTGACTTCCCAGCTTGGATGGCAGCAGTAATCAAAGCTGTCTCACGTGTGATAGCCTTGTGCCAGAGAAGGTATTAACAGTATCTTTAGATGTAAGCCCAGTTCATACCAGCCTAGTAAATAGCCTTCCCTGCGACATCCTCAATTCCATAGTCAATTCATCGAAAAACACTTGTCCCAGTTTCACTAGAGCCTTGTAAATGAGACAAATATAAAGCAGAAGAAAAAAAAATAGCAAGTGCTGGTTAAAATGACTTAAATGCAGGAGGAACAGACAGGAGGTGAAAACATGTACTGTAAAAATTGTATCAGCTCACCTGAATCCACATGGCAGCTTAACCTCCTTAGGTGTCTTTAGACAGCAAAGCAGCAAAGTGAAGAGGCAATTGTCTCATATGTTGATGTAAGTTAGAAAGAAAGTAGCAAGAAATGCTAATGTAGAGCAGTAAAAATGTGATAGCACGGGACAGCAATCAGATCACTGCAACCCTGGACAGATAACTTGAATTCTTACACCGTGTTAACTCCTCTGCCACTCTGTTTTGCCTGATATTACTACTTGGCAACATTAAAGCTGAGATGTTCCTACAGGTGCTGCAATCATAATTTCAGTTTCCCATATAGAGGCACTGGTTCTCTGGTAGGAACTTCAAGGGATTCCCAAGAGCATCAGTAATGAAAAAAATGGCCAGATTATTAATTATAAAGGGCTCAAGGGAGAAATGCCCTAACTGAGACCACCCAAAGGCCATGGACATTCCAGATTACCAAAACCAATCCTTATCATTGCAGATGTGAAATCAAAAGCTCAAACCTGAAAGCATTTTCTTTATTCCCTGCAACTTCCACCAGCAGATAGGGAAACTTTTCTCCTAAATCTGGTCTGATCACATCCACACTGTCATTGCTTCAGGAGCTGTACCCCATCAGTTACGCAGCTCTTTTAGCTCTCTGGAGCCTTTGTTTTACCATCGTTTCTCATTCGTCAGCTCTCCTCTCTATGAGCTGTTTTCCATCTCCTAGATCATCTTTCAGCTGTCCTCTGTAGTCAAGCAAGGTTAACCTTAACTATCTTGACCTTATGAAGCCAGAACAATAGTCAGTGGCACCATCGCTTATCTGTTTTTGCTGAAATGCCCCTTCTGATACACCCAGAATAGCATATGCCTTTCTGTAACTGATATCTCAGTCAGTCTGCAGTTATTCATACCACACAGATCTGCTCCTTGATGATTTTCAGCTGAGCATCTCCCATATTGTAGCTGAGGTTATTACAAGTCCTCAGATTTGTGACATTCATCTCAAACTTTTTGTCTTTCATCTCATTTCTATTTTTCTTGTCCTCAAGGTCATATAGTTCTTTCT
This sequence comes from Crypturellus tataupa, assembly GCA_034781795.1. Classification (NCBI taxonomy): domain Eukaryota; kingdom Metazoa; phylum Chordata; class Aves; order Tinamiformes; family Tinamidae; genus Crypturellus; species Crypturellus tataupa. The sequence continues at coordinate 6,920,046 of JAWLRI010001031.1, forward strand.
GCCTTGTATTCTCATTCTCTTCTTATTGCCAAAATTTTCCATTTTTTTGCCACTGGGGGATTTTAGCCTCGTGATCCTACTTTCACTGCAAAGATCATCTACAACAAGAAGAAATCGTTTCCAAAACTGTTCTGTGAGAAACTTTTAAGTAAATTCCCTTCAGGGAGTTGTACTTCACCTTACCATTTACTAATCTTCATTTCCTCCCATTTCAGTAATAAATTCCCACATGGCACCTATCAGATACCTTACTAAAGACTAGATAAAAGAGATCAGCAGCCTCTCCTTTGTCTAGAAAATCAGGTATCTTATCAAAACAAAGCTATCACGGTAGTCTGACACATCTACATTTTGTAAACCTGTGTTGCATCTTATCTCATTTCTCCTTTATCTCTGAGTATTCAATTGGTCTTTCCTTCAAAATTCACTCTGAAATCTTGAGTCAAGGTTAGACAAAGAGGAGTGTTTCCAGCTGAACAACTTTTTCTCCACAACTTAGTACCTCTACTATTCCCTGCTCATTAGGCATGGTCCCTATGAATAGTTATTAATCACCTTCTCTATTGAACATTCGCTTTAAAGAGATGGTTCTTTCTGACCTAGAGATCCATGAAACTGGCCCTTGGAGGGTGCTAGGATGGGATGGGCAAAGACAGAGGTCTATCAGAGAAGTATTTTGGGAACCTGGCTCTCCTGAGATCCAGCATAAAAGTGGGCTGAAAGGAGGCTCTTTCCATTGCTCATAAAAGCAGGGAGTGCAGGGCATTAACAAGGCGAAGCCGGTCTGTTTTGTTTGTGAGCAGCTTTTAAAACGTTAGACTTATTAGCGATGGTTGTCAGAGTGCTGCTTGCGAAGTTCCCCACTGTCGCTAGTGACTGCCAGAGCTTTAATGTTAATTGGACAGATTGTCTCTGATTTTGAAGAGAAAGCTGTGATTAATGAAACAACTGTTAACAAGGCTAGAGGAAAGCAGACCCTTCACCTTCCTTTTTCTGAGGGGAGGTAAACAAAAACTGGCTTTGCCCACACTTAAGAAATGTCTGATGAGACCTCCTTAAATGAGAGGCCAAAACCAGTTACAGATATGAATTCAACACACGGAGAGATAGGAAGCATCCTCTTGTCTCCAAGTGGAGGGAAACAACCACACTCACTTTTGTATTCTAGTCATGGGGCAGATCTTCCCTGGATAATACAAGACTTAGAACTATCTAGAAAATGTCTGTACTTTAGCATTTACGAGAGTTTTCCATCCTGTTCCAAATCTTTCAGTTTATTAACACCATGACTGATCTAGAAAACACCTAAGTGTCTTCAGGTTTGTGCCAGACTCTCACTGGAATTTCCTGACTGAAGGACTGAAGGGAAAATCTGCATTCCATGAGACATCTGTCCCACATAGATTCTCCAGTCCTTTGCTTTCTGTGGTTACTTGCAGTGGTCTATCAGGGGCACAGTTTGCTCTTCTAGTTCAGCAGTGTGTTTTATGCTCCTGGGTCACATATTTACACTCATGACAGAGTGAGATGAGTTGGCCAGTTCTCCTTGGATAGAGAAGCTGGAGGAGGTATGTGCCTTCCTTAGTCTCTCCATCATTCACTTTCCCCAACCATGAACCCTTGATCTCTGCACACCAGCTCTCCGGCACTACAGCCTTCCTGAGCTTCAGAATTGTGTGCTATGGATTTGGGAAGATGTCCCTCACAGAACACAAATCCTAAAACAGAAGGGACTTTTTTCACCATCCTTTACCTACTGTTCCTGCTCATCTAGGATTTCAATCCCTGAACCCACCGTGGCTAAAAAGCATTTCTTTTTGGTTTCAGAGAGAAAGTGCACAATTCTGTGTGGGAGTAACTACCTAGGGTTTTGTTTCCAGCCTACCTTGTGTGGAAGGAGGAGGCCGGAGCTTGTGGTGTGTGACCTCTACCTTGGACTCCCTGCTTCTCCACTCCATTCTCCAGGACTCTGTGTGGAGCTGCCTGGCCACATTATCAGCACTTAAGTCTCAATCTTGTTGCTCTCTCCAGAGTCAGCAGCAAAACTCCAGTCTGACTTCAAGGGGACAAAGATCAGACCTCAAATGTTTGTCTCAGGCGGTGAACTAAGAGTTCCTCCCCCCTCTCATGATGTGCTCGCACTCTGAGGTCTCTGGTCATTACTCTCCTTGCTGCCTCATTACCAGAATGTGCCATTAAAGTTTCGCTCACTTGAAAATGATCTCTTATTATCTCTCCATGGAAATTGCCCCAGCAACAAGCTTCCTTCAATATCTATCAAGCCAAAGAAAGCTATTAGAGAAATTACAGTGATGTGCACCGCTGCTCACGCCCCTTGCCTGACAGGTAGACTCTCCTGGCACACAGCGCCGTGTCCACACGCTGCTCTGGCTCCATCATGAGGCAAGAGGAAGAGACTCCCTTTTCCAGGGCCCCTGTGAGAGTGGTGTGGAGAATAGCTGGAGCGCAGGACAAAAACACACAGTTTGAGGTAAGGTCTCTGCCCCACAAGAAGGGCGAGAGATTGAGAGCCTGGTCCTCTGCTCCTAATGTCAGGAGTAGTCAGGTTTAACAGCTGGCAAACAGAGCCTCTCTGTGCAAATACAGCCACAAGTTTCCAGATTTGCCTTTTTGGTTACTTTCATTTCGGATCATCTGCCATGGATGTTAGGGGACACATATTTGCAGGAGAAAGTAGCTAAAGAGAGATCTTTTGTATCCTGCCTGCTGTCCTTCAGGATCTTGCCCTGACTCTGTTGTCATCTGTGACAAACATTCACCCTGGTACCCCCAGCTCCTTCAGCCTCTCCTACATGGAGGATTTCTCCATCTGAGCTCAAAATCCTTGATCCTAAAGATGATTTTAAATCTGTGACTCCCCCCTTATTCCATCTGTACAGCTCCCTCACTAAACTGCTTGGGCAAACGGCTTTTACGGCTTAGCCCAGGAGAAGAGGGCAGAATGAGAAAGAGGGAAAGAAATGGAAATTAGAAGAAGAAAATGAAACTGATAAAGTCAAAGTGAAGCTAATGCTGATGCAGAAAGCCAACGGGAAATATGGGGCAGAGAGAAGCAAGCTGTGGGCATGCGTTCTTGTTATTTTTTAGTCATATCGACTCTAGAACTTGTCAACCCTGCCTGGTGTGTGTGTCTGCAGGGAGCCCTAGCTGACTGTTCGAAGGTGGAAGGCATTTGCACAGAGAGTGTTGAGAAAATATATTTGCATTTGACCTCACAGAAGGCCTGCAGCCTCAATAAATGTCTTCTTGGTGGTGTTGCCTTTGCCAGCATCACTGAGATGAGTTAAGTTCATACTGATTAAAAAAAAAAAAAAGGGGGCGTAATCTCATGCAAAAAGGGACAGCTTTTCCTAAGTGCAAACCAAAAAGTTCTCTGGAGACCAAGCCATGTTTAGGGCACTTGGTTAGGACTTCACAGGCTGCTCAGCAGCTGGAAAGGGACAGGTAGAGATATTTGCTAGCTTTCTTGGTCATAAAACAGCCAGCTAAGTATGAGACTCCCAGGAGAGGATTTCATTTATTTGATCGGGACCTCATATGTGTTCTCTTTCTCCAGCTGGCTGGCAGCCAAGTCTGCTAGAGGAGCTTTGGTGCTTCTAAGTACCAAGCATTCAGTTCGTTTCCACTTCCACTCTATAATGAAACTGAGAACCAGGGCTCCTGGGTTCCTCTCCTGCCTCTACCTCCGCCTTGAGATATAATTTCAAAGAAATAATTTCCCTCCCCTGCACCTTGCCACCTGTAAAAAAATGATACTCTCCTACTTTTTAAGATTGCTCCAAGATTCTGTGTAATCACGGGATAATATTATCGTATTAACTGCTCTGGTCTTTTCCAATTCAAAAATGATTTTCCAGAAACTAAATTGTGTTGAAGGCTGATGTTGGCTAGTCTGGGTCTTGCTACTGTTCTAGGCCAGAGGGCAAAAAAAGTGGAGAGACTGTATGAGAAATCTGGGATGAGAAATGGTTGTAGCATCCCAGGAAAGGGATGATGTACAAACCAAAACATCAGATTGATTGATGTTATGTTGGGATTGCCTTTTCAGGTGTGTTTTTCATCCCCAAAGGGATGAAAAAATTTTTTTTCTACTTCATTTTCTACTTCCTAATGACTGTTGAGAATTCTGGTTTGAAACTCAAGGATGATGATACATCCAGTATGATACCTGTACCTCGTTAAGCTAATCTATCAATATATTAAATACGAAAACACCTTTACTCATTGGACCACAACAGATCAGCAATGTTAGGATAGAGAAGGGACTTTTAAACATTTCTCCAGTCTTCCTCACCAAGGCAACACCCGATCTTCTTTTGATGAATATGATATATTCCACAGAAGACTGTAGGCCAGGACAGTAGCATTGGGATATTGCCTGGACAGTCTCCATATAATGCTACCACTTCAGGGAAGAGAAGGAAATTTGAATTATGGGAATTTGGATCTGAATATTTTGCATCAGGCAAACAGCTCTCTTAGCTGTCTCTTAACTGTTAAAGAAAGGTAAGATCAAATTTAGACCCAATAAACTTTAGACCCGATATAGAGTAACACAGTATGTTCTGAGTCATTTCACATTGGGGAAGATGTCAATATTTAATTGAGACTGAAAAAAAATCAAAGAAACAAGGCTCTTGGTGCCTTAAATGGCTTTTTTGAATCCCATGTAGCCAGAATTCTCACAGAATATTTAGCCTGGGAAGAAATGTTAACGGCAGGAATATTTTAGAATTAGAAGAGGTGTAGTGAAAAGCCATCTCATAGTCTTATTGACTTATTCCATAATATGAAAACTGTGGTGTTATTCCATTATATTAATGGTTAGGTAAATTTGGTAGAGGTTAAAAGAGAAAACACCTGATGTACTGTATAGTCAGTTCATGTAATTCACTGCTGCAGGAGGTCAGAGAGTGATATGCTGTTGTGGGAGTTAAAAAAGAGCTCTGTAATTTTATAGCCATTAAGAGCATGTTATTATACCTGTGAATGGGGGAATGGAAATCTCAGACTTCAGAATGTAGAGAGAAAGAGCAGCCTTAAGAACGAAATTTCCCCATCTTCTCCCATCACCTTTCACACTACTAGGGAGTTGAATTAGAATGAGCTTTTACCATTATCCTGGAATTGCCTTCTAGCAGCTGCCATAATGCATATAGGTGCTCACCAGTGCAGTAAGGCACATCGATGAACTTGGTCTCAGACAGTTTATGGCATAGCACTACTTCTCTTTGCAAAATCTGAAAGTTCACTTATAGATTTAGGGGGCTACCTAATTCCTGCACCCTGAACAGCCATGCCATTTTTGCAAGTAGGTTCCCCTTATCTGATGGATTTGGCCAGGAATATGGAGAAGAAATTGAGTGCAGTTTGGTGGCACCTGGTAACCTACAAGTGATATTCCCTCTTTGTGTAGAGGATCTTTTGTGATTTATGCCAAAGACTGGGCCTAGTGATTTAATGGGGAGGGGTATAGCTATTCAGCATATCCCAAGGAGAGTCATTTTTATGTAAGGCAAGACTGACTGGATCTTCTAAAACGAAACTGGAAGGAACTATTTCCATGGAAGCAACATCAAGTGCAGCCAAAGGCTTCCATGTGAGTCATGTCCATCCTCAGGATTTTGCAGATGATACAAAACTAGGTCAAGTGGCCAACACTCCCAAGGGCTGTGCTGCTTTCAGAGAGACCTGAACAGGATGGAGAGTTGGGCAGAGAGGAATCTCATGAGGTTCAACCAGGTCAAGTGCAGGGTCCTGCACATGGGGAGGAATAACCCCAGGCACCAGCACAGATTAAGGATTGACCTTCTGGAAAGCAGCTCCATGGAGAGAGATTTGAGGGTCCTGGTTGACAAAAAGTTAACTATGAGGCAGCAATGTGCCCTCGTGGCCAAGAAGACCAGTAGGATCCTGGCTGCAGCAGGAGGAGCGTTGGCAGCAGGTCGAGGAAGGGATCCTGCCCCTCTGCTCAGCTCTGGGGAGGCACCTGGAGTATTGGGGCTGGTTCTGGGGTCCCCAGGACAAGAAGGACATGGAGCTTCTAGAGAGAGTCCAGCGTAGGGCCACGAAGATGATTAAGGGACTGGAGCATTTGTCATATGAGGAAAAACTGAGTGAGCTGGGCCTGTTTAGTTTGGAGGAGATTTGAGAGGAGATTTGATCAACATGTTCAAGCATCCGAGGAGTGATTGCAGGGAGGATGGGGTCAGGCTCTTCTCTGTAGCGGCTTGTGACACGACAAGGGATAACAGGTACAAGTTGAAACCCAGGCAGTTCCATCCCCATGTGAGGAAGAACTTCTTTGCTGTGAGGGTGACAGAGCCCTGGCACAGGCTGCCCAGAGAGGCTGTGGAGTCTCTTCTGGAGATCTTCAAAACCCACCCGGATGCATACAATGTCATTTGATATCTTTTGTCATGCCTCTAGTGCCTCCATGAGTAGCTCTTCATATTTAGGTGGGGAAGGGTATCACTGAATGTCTTGCCACATTATGAGCAAATGAGAGACTTTCTTGGATGATGTATTTACATGTCCCTCAGCTCACAGTTGCACCTGAAGATGCCAAACTGACTGTATCTTTGCCGACAGCCAAAGTGAAGCAGTTTGATTTGCAGAGCTCTCACATTCCTAAGTGTTAGCCACACATCTGACTGGGATCTAGGTGCCTTTACCCCTCTGTTTTTATCTTCAGAAAGTGAATTAAAAGACAGATTTGAATTAGTAATATTTTCTGTGTGGTGTGAGGAACTGGGACATAACTTTATGTTTTAGTCAGATTCCAATTTGATGGAGAATTAAGGCCTCATAAAAAGGCCCAGTAGTTTTTCAGCTTGTTTGGTGAAGATATCCTTCCTATACCTCCAGTACAATCCTTTGTTTGCTTGTTTGTTTTACTAGCAGCAAATGATGAAACATGAAAGTTTTGTATGCCATCAGCATGCAAAATCCATGGCCTGAGTGCTCAGCTGGTGCATACTGCTGCGGATTTGTGTCCAATAATACAAATGCTCTGATCATCACCACGTGAGGAGGTGACAGAACTGACCTTGCTTTGCTCTCCAGCAGCTTTCTACCGTTTCTCCCAACTTGTGCATCTGCATCTCCCTACAACATCCCTTTCTCTACTTAAGAGCCTTTCTCAGCATGACGGATGTGGGAAAAGGGCTTACGCTATTCTGATAGGACAGTGTTACTTCCTCCTGGCCTGGGTGAAAACTTGCCATGCCACGGTACCACCTGTGTTCAAATGGAAACATGGTTGGATGCGAAGTAGTAGAAACACTGGAGACTAATTCCTAGGCCCAGGTAACAGTTTAGCTTTCAAGTCAGCAAAGAGACCTTAGGGAATTGCATGGTTGGGACCTGAAGCGAATGTGTGCTCTCTGTCCCAATGGCTTTAGCCTTCCTTCGTGCCTCCCTGTGCTCTCTGGCTTTTACCCGATTTCAAGAGGAAAACACACTTCTCTTTTCCTTGCACTCCTGCCTCTGGACCCTTCCACCAACCTTGCCAACTTTTTGTCATCCAAGTGGCCCTTCTCCAGCTCAAGTAATCTGTCACTGCTGAATCTGTCAGCTGAAGGATAATGTATGTACACGAGTGCTGAGGTGGGCAGGGAGGAATGGAAAGGACCCAAGATAGATAACGCAAGAGTCTAGAGAAGGGGGAAATAAAAGCTGTGAACATGATGCCTTTCTCTCCTCTCTTCACTGGACTCTCCAGCCAAAGGGAGTAGCCCATGGGAGGTTGATAGTTGTGTGAAAGCTTTTCCTGATATTAAGTTAATTCCAAATATGCACCATCACCCTGCAAAGTTGCCCTGCCCTGTGAACAACCATCATGAACTACACCAGCTGGAAAATTAAAAGCAGGGTGTATGGGACACAGGCAGCTGTTCAGGAGGGTTTTGTACTCTCCAAGGTTGATTTGGATTACATGTCCTGCCAGGTCTCACTGCCTGCCACTGCAGATGAGAACATCTGCAGTTCGATGTCCCCTTGTCAGATTGATCTGGAGCTATAAATCTGCAAGCTGTGCAAGTGCAAACCCCAGAGCCCCCAGCTAAACCCCATCTGTGCTGCATAGAAGAGCTGGAAGGCAGGACCTCAAGTGGCAGGAGCCCAAACTGGCACTGCTTCAGCTGGAGAATATCCACCAGCAACAGGCTGTGCTCAGGCTGGATCTCACAGCTTGTGAATCCCTGTCAGCACCAAGGTGTGTCTGGGCTCTACGTGGCAACCAACACCTCACTCAGATCTCTAGCCTTCCTGGAAATAAACCTTCCAATAATTAACCCCCACCAAGAGTCCTGCCTCTTCACACACGCTTGAAAACCAAACAGTGCCTGACGCAGAGAGCAGGACTGCTGAAAGGCTCCACAGCAGGATGAAGAAGCAAAAAACACTCAGTATCTATGCAAGCACCACGTCAGCCAGGAAGCTGCAACATGCCTTTGTAAGACCCACTCTAATTGTACAGAGCTGTGACAGCTCCTCTGGCGCCATGTGAATTACCATGTCAGCTGGACACTTATCACCAAGAAAATAACAAACACTTAGAAGCTGGGTGCATCAGTGCTTTGGATGGCCTTCGAAGCACACTCAGTTCCTCCACCAAAGGAGCAGGTGTTTCCACTTCATGCTCTTCTTGTGAACTCAAAGAGGCAGAATCATGCTGTATGTTTCTGGAGACACGGAAAATAAACAGCAATTTACCACCCATTCCGATACTCTGCTCTCAAGTCCCTGCTGAAGAACTGGGACCTGACATTACTTCTCGGAGATTGATATGGATCTGGAATTACTCTCTGGTAGTCCGGTTGTTGTAAAGCTGCCTAAGAACTTCTTATATTCTGTGAGTGCCCCAAAAGGTCAATCACTTGGACAAAATCAACCTTTGTGTCTGCACTGGAGGCTATAGGTTTTTACTGATCTTGACGGCAGATTTAGAGATTTTAATATTAGAATTGCAGACAAACCAAGTTTCCTTGTGGTTTACACTGAGCTTCCTCATGCTGCTGCTTTCTCTCCTAAAATCAGCTATCTGGAGCAGGTTCTTTGTGCATCTTCTGCAGGATTGTCTCCATGCAGGGTCAGATCCTCAGTCAGCGTAGGGAAAACTGACCTATTTGCTCATCATGGCAATGCTGCTCCTTGGGAGACATGGAATCACTCAGAGTGGGAGCCCCTGCCGACTTTAACTGTCCAGAACTCCTACCCAATTTTACATTTAATCCAAACAGGGCTTTTTTGTCTGGTCACTAGAGAGACGGGCATGTCCTAGGGCAAATTTTACCATCATACATTGGGTGTCTAGAGAAGGAGGGGTGGAATTAGTATCTCATTACAGCTATACAAAATAGGGAGAGCATGAAACTCACTAGATTTGGCTATGAAAAAAATGATCTGGCCCTGGGGTAAGTTAGTAAAGCTCTTCTAAACCATGCCAACTGCACATTTGGATTGATCAATAGTCCTGGCTCAGCTATCCTTGATATGCAGTGTTGCTCGTCTACAGCAATTACCTAAAAGCCTGGAAAGGGGAGGAGATCGAGTAAGTTAGCAAGGGGACAAGGCCTTTGCATTGATTAAAAATGTAACAGGATCTTTAAGATGACTTCAAAGTTGCCCCTGAAGTACTTTGTCAGCTAGAGGCAGAAGTCACCGTACTGCTGGGTCTTTGCATCTACTCTCCAACCTGACAAATCGAATTTAGTCAGGGGCTCTCTTTAAGGCAAAGGAAGTGGCTTCAGCAGGAGGGGTTGTCTCCTTATCCCAGTTACAACTTTGGATCGGAAACCAAGAGATAGAGAGATGTGCCAGAGATTAGAGAGCATCAGGACAGAAAAGAGGGGCAGGGCCAGCATGTTTGAATCGATGGAACAATCAGGCAAAGGCTAAAGCAATTCCAAGATTAGCCCTCCTTTATGGAAAGCAGCAATCTCTTTTTGATGAAAAAGCTATCCTAGCCTATTGTAATCTCACCTGTACCCATGCAGTTTCCCCGTGTCTCATGGCTGACCCACTTCCTTCGTCTCCTCCACTTGTTTCCTTCAAGTGCGGTTTTAGCTCCAAACCACATAAACACCTTGTTTAAATTGCTTTAATCTCCAAGTGCTCTTTCTATTGATTTGAAACAGTTAAGCTGTCAATCAGCTCTTTCTCTTCGTGTAGACCAGAGAGGAAGATTAAAATAACAAACAAACAAGAAGCGGATGGGCAGGAAAGTTGGTTTGAATTTCGAAATGGATATTAGCCCTTAAGAGACTGGAAACAAGCAGAAGCAGGGTCCTTTCGGACACTGAACGCTGTGGAAAGGCTCTGTCCAGAAGGGAGGACAGCGTGTGATGCTCTGCAATGAGGTCCTTGAGCTAGTGCATTCACACTATGAATGTAGGACCAGGATACCTCATCATGCTAACAGCTGTGCAAATGGTTCTGAAAAACAATCTCAGTTTGCTGTCAGCAATGATAGGACAGACCAAAAAAAAAAAAAAAAAAAAGAGATGAATAGAAATGAAAAGTAGTTTTTCTAAGGGCAGTGCATGAGTCCAGAATGAGACTCTATCCTAATGAGAGCCTCAATGAAGATGTTCAGAGTAACTTGTTTCTGGGCAGTAGTGAGGGAAGGTACCCAAACCCTTGCTGATTCACAAGGCACAAGAAACCCAGCCTTTGCAGCAGAAGGCTGTGCTGAAATGGTATTGAGGAAGGACGTTTGGGCTGGGGCACTGAGATGGTGGATGCTCTCACAGCCAGTGGATACATGCCCTGGCACTTTCCCTTGCCTGGATAACAAACCAGGCCATCTGCACTCAAGACAATCCTGATGGCAGGCTCCGAGCAGCAGGCTATTATTTCATCATTACAGCAAGGATAATGACAAGGCAGGAGAGGCTGATTGCTGCTGGAGAGGTGAACAGTCAAGGAACTCAGAAGGGGAATAAAGATGAGGCAGGGAACATGCAGCTTTGCAAGAGGTGCGCAGCTGGCTTAGCTTTGCTCTAGTCAGGCTGCTGAGCATTCACATGAAACCGAGGGTCTCTAGCTAATCTTCAAGGTAGAAAAGCACTGAAGTCCAGTCCACTGCTAGCTACACACTCTGAAAATCCATCAATTAATCACATTACGCAATGCCAATATTAGATACAGCAGCACTTAGGTACAATGTAGGCTCATTCTGCCATGCCTGAGGTGAAGGAGAGGCCTGTCTGGTTACCCTGGCAAAGCTTTGCACTTGTTTATGTCCCTCAAAAACTCTTAACAGCCCCGTAAGTGTGAGGAGGACCCAGCAACCCCTGAGAGGCTGGATGGACTAAGCAGTTAGAGTAGCCCTTGCCAAAGTGATTTGCTTTCTTTAGAGCAGGTCTGTGTGTCCCACGGCTGGCTGGTGCTCATGAGCTTCCTAAGAAGGGTTGGCAGAGCAAAAACGTCTGAAATTGATTGGGTCATTCATTTGAATGCTTAATCTAATAATAATAATAAAACTTCTTGACTAGGTTTCTTTCCCCTCAAGCAATTCAGACAGCTGCTTGATTTTCATTTGGCCTCAAGATCTTTTTATTGACATGGTATAAAAATTTGCATGTGGTGGAAAGGTTGCTGGAGAGCTTGTGGTCAGAGGGTCGCACCTTTCGAGCTGCAGGGACAGAGGGGTTTTCACTTTTTCTTCTGTCTTCTGGGAGCTGGAGTGGGAATGGAGATTAGGGCAGAGGGGTCATGGAGAAACTAGCACAGATAAAAAGAGAAAAGATCACTCTGCACAAAATGAAGTGACTGTCCTGCACACAGTCTCCTACATTACATTTCACTGGTGCGCTCTCAAAAAGCATCTGTGTTAGACGCTCAGTAAGGGAGAGGACCTGCAGGGAGAATACTCTGTGATCAGATGAATAGAAATGGCACGATGAATTTAAATAAGGGGAAGATTTAAGGCTAGATGGGCCACTGGCCTTTCATTTCTGGCTATACAAACATGCTCTTTTCACACCCTTACTAATATTCTATGATCTGTGAAATCATAGAATTCTGTGAAAATTTAGGCATTGGCAAGACTGAGGAGTCAAGCTGCTTCTGTCTGACGACTTCAAAACACCCTGACACCTCAGAGAACGACTTCTTGTGGCTGGTAGAAGAGAGTCGTACACTTGCACAGAAGAAAGAATAAACATCAGCACTCCCTTTCTGATGATAAAGCAGAGTGTCAGCCTAGGAAAACAAGCACATTTCTAGAAGGGAAGAGAGAAGGTCTATAGAACAAGCAGACTTTTTTTATATACAAAGTACACAGACTGGATTGATTCCATGTTTTTAGAGGATTTCAGTTGCATGAATAGAGCTCACTTTCCCTAGCTCCCCTTTCTTAGTTGTCAACAGCTGAGTGAGAGCTGTCAGACACAGCAGTAACGACCAGAGCGCAGAATGGAGCAATAGAAAGAGTATTGGTGGATGAAGACGGTGAAAGCAGGACAGAAAGGAGGTTTTGGTAGAAAAAACAATTAAAAGAGATAAGGGCAGCAGCAGGGCCATAGCACATGGACAGAATTTGTGGGGCTGTACCCCTCTGCGAGGGTGAGCTGATGTGACTCCCACACACTGAACAACAGCTGGCAACATCTGCTGCGGCTCCTCCCCTTCTTCAGCTTTTAAACATTTGCTGCCTTCATCAGTTCTTCTTACTTCTCCTCCTCCTGTGCTTCCTGACTGCTGCTGTTTGCTTTTTTTAATGAAGTCCCACATTGGGGCTTCAAAGGGGAGGTGCACAGAAGTCAGGAAGAGGAGAGAGTGATGCTTTCATGTCTTTCAGGTTAAAATCGCTAACACACATATGCATTACATACTGAAGAAAGCAAAGCAAGGAGAGAAATCAATAGCCCTGGTCAAAACTCATTTTCGAATCTGAATGAAGCTTGTGATTAGTTAGTTACAAGAAGCTAGTTTCCAATCTTGATTTGATCCTTAAATGTCAGCCTTGCAGAATCCTAGAAAATTAGGGGTGAGCAGGACTTCCAGAGGTCATCCAATCCATCCCTTTGTCAAACAGCCTCATGTGCCTGAGTGACCAATACTGGGAAATTCCAGTTCCCTTTTCTCCTTCAGTGCTGTGTTTGGACTACAAAAGGACACAGGACAGAACGTAACCATTTTCTCTGCTGAAGTCATCTCACTTCTGAAAATCTGTGTGTCCCAGGAACTCCAAGCCAAGCAGCATTGATTGCGTGCCCATTCCCTCCCTATGCCTAGCTCTATCAATGGCCTTCTGCATCTTACTGGGCTCAAAAGGGATGGGGAGAGCAGGCAAGAATAGTCACCTCAGCCTATTCTTGTCTCCAAAATCATAGTGATCTTTTTTTCCCTTGTATTTCATCGAATGACACCTACACAGTCTCAAGTCAATAAATAAGCGCTGATGGGATGGGAGGGTAGATAACCAGACAAGCATAGATGGGGAGATGGAAGTGTGAGAAAAGGAAAAAAGCAAAATTAGCTGTGGCTAGCTGAGCTCGTTTCTGAAGGTGGACATAACTGGTGATTAGCAAAGTCCTACTTAACTGCTATTATTTCCACCCTAGCTAGCGATGTAAATGTCAGCCTCCTGCAGCAGGGAGACGACCACTAATGGCTGCAGCAAAGCAAGGAGGGCAAGGAACTGCCAAATGAGCTTGACATTTTCTTAACCTGAAGCAAATGAAGGCTACAAAAGGCCAAGCAAAGAACCCATTGGAGTTACCATGAGGGCTAAAAATGGAGAGCGAGACCTTATTTAAACACAGACATTCATAGTGGGCTGTCGATTTGTGACGGAGGGCGAGTTGTGGGTGTTTGTATCAGGAGGGGGTGCCAAGAGGGTGGGTGGAGGAGCAGATGTGTTCACACTCCCTTTTGGCAAAGCAGATAATAACATTTGCCTTTTATAAAGGGAATACTGATTAATAGTTACTAAGCCTGGGCTAGGCTGCTTTCCCCAGGGTTACTGTACCTTCTCTGAAACATTTTGATAGGGGGAGATTTGAGAGGTAGAACTTCTAAGCTAAAAAAATAAAAATAAGAACAGGAATGAATCTCTTATGTGAATAGGAGATTACAAACAGGTTTCCTCAGCTGAGTCAATATATTGACGATCAGGACAACAATCACCTAAGACATCTGGCAAACACAGATTTAATCTTTGCCTCAGCTTGGTTTGGACTAAGGCTGGTCTCAGTCAATGCTGGGTCCTCTATTCAGGTGAAAATCCTGTGCATCTCAGCACCAGGACTCAGTTCTACCTCCCTCCACCAGGCCAGACCTGTTAGTCGTCACTCTGTTAGGAATTAATCTAACCTGGTTCATTCCTCTGATTAAGGGCTACAACCGATGAGCCTATTCCAATTAAAATCCCTTTCAGGGAAGTAAGGGCATAATAATGATGTGATGGAGTGCTAGACCAAAGATTCTCAGACCATAGACAGGAAAACTTTAGGAAATGTTTAAGGTCACAACCCACAGAAAAATACTCTTTCTCCTTGGATCCTTTCCAATTTTCCAAAAGTTTCCATGTCTAACTAAAAGCAGCCTGCACTGGAGGGATACTTGGGTTTGAGCTTCACCTTGACTTACTAAGTCATGAGGAAAACTTGGAACTTCATTTGAACCTATGCACAGTCACCCCATTATTTTTGCTGCATGTTAATTGTGTGAATGATTTTGCAAAGCTGCTTCTTACAGTGCAGTGGAGAAGACCATATTTTCTCACAAATTTGCTTATAAGCTTCATTATTAATTTTAATGTACCTGCACCAGAAGCAACAATGGATACAGTTTCTCTGAAAAGAGTGAAGCAAGATTAAACATGCTCTGTCCTTGTCACCTTTGTAAACATTTATCCATCTACTTTTATGTGACAAGGAGTCTCTATTCCAAAGAAGGAATTAAATTTTAATAGGACTGAAATATGTCTGTAGGGCTGTCATGGCCCAGGATTGGAATAGAAGACACTGATATCAGGAAACACCAGAAGTCACTGATAATATATATATATATATATATATATATATAAGGTTGCGATTTTTATCTGAAAAAAGCTATAGTAGTGTAGTAAGAGATGCATGATAGGACTAGCATGGAGTGTCCTAGTCACTGGCAGCAAAGAAATCCTCTAGTCGAGAGGAGGCAAAGGAGCATTTTGGGCAAGCTGGCCCCACACTGCTTTGGCTGTAGCTATTGCTCACAAACGTAATGCCAACTTCATGATATGGATGGCCAATGAACGCCAATATGACCAGTAGAGTTGCATATGGGAGCTCACTGATGTGGGCCTCCCCAGCAGCAAGAAACAGCCCACGGGACGGTGCTTGCAATCCTCCTCTCGTTATAAATAAGCTTTGCTCTAGGTGGGGCATTTTTAATCCGTCTGCCAAGTTTAATGCTAATGAGAGGGTTAATAGTCTCCGGCGTCGGCAGAGAAAGGCTTGTGCGGCAGCGGAGAGGCTTGCGGGGCTCCTCAGGTGTCTTCATGGGTCAGAGTGAAGCTGGAGATACAACGTGCGCTGATGAACCGGTCTTGAGGGGTCTGGCAGACCGTTTGGGTGACTTACACCTCTCTGCCGTGCTTGGTAGCACAGACCAGGCACAGCCACGGTGGCTGCTCTCCCGCTGTCCCTGTGTACACCAAGGTTCACTCCATGCTCCAGCAGAGAACTCACTTTGCCTCCTGCCCTTTAGTGGCCTCCACAGCTTCTTACTTCCAGTCATTATCTGCCACGGTCTGGATTTAATGAGGCCAGAGTTCACTGGATGAAATAAATGCAGGTGCCCGAACCTCTAAACCAAAGCTAATGAAAAATATATGCTCTCTCACTCCTGCTCTCATTTTCACATCCTGCAAATTATCTGTGCTAATGCACGCAACTCCCTGCTCCTCTGCGTCTTCAGATGCTGAACTTTGAGTCTTTGTCACATCAGCCGGCACCAAGTAATTCCGTACAGAAGTCTGACATTTCCAGTTGAAAAAAATAAATTGATTAAAATTCAACAGGCATGTAGTGTTCAGCTTTTAAAGGTCGGCAAATCTAAGGAACTATCAACTGTAAAATAATTCAGCATTTAGCGGGGAGGGGCAGCTGGGGGGGCTGGAAACAGGGAGGGAACGAAGAATGTTAGGATCATTTACTGCCTGTATTTCACTGTCAAAAACATAATTACAAGCAATTTAATTATTGTGTAATGGAAAGGATCCATCTTCCTGAGGGTCATGGCCAGATCATACTCAGCCCGTTTGAGCCATGTGAGGTGCAGAGGTAGGAGGGAGCTCTGGGAGTGACCTGGATGTTCTTGTGGGTGAGGCTCAGCACAAGGACCACGGGGAATGAAGATAAATGATGTTTCTGAGATGCTCTTCCTGTGGGAGACTGTATCATCTGGCTTGTTTATGGGAGCCTTTCCCTATCCTGTGGAAGAAGAAAGGCCATGATGCAGCAGCAGAAAATACCTGCTGAGGGAATTGCTTCCATGTTGGGTTATGAACAGCTCATGACATGGTTCATGTTTCTAGCACAGTCCGTTTGCTCCTGCAGGACTCCTGTGACTTCTCTGTTACTGGCAGACTCCCTTGAATGCAGAAGCTAAAATGAACGTACCCACAGCCCCCAAAGTGAACTACAGAGCTAGATACTGATCCCAGAGGGAACCAGGTCAGAGTTTCAGGAGCTGCCCCATCCATCTCACTTCACTGTAGATCTCTCCAGACTCAACTTCCTTATCCTGTAGTTCCTCAAATTCTGGCATCCGGATCTTTCTTTGTGAGGTTTATACTATCTGATTCTCAGTAAGAACAGGCTAGGTTACCCCATCTCCCTTACCCCATCTTCTTGGTAAAATCTTTGTTCCTCACACACGCATATGAATCCAGCTCTTTTGACCCTGGAACATATTTGGCTTCACTTCCTTCTGAAGTCCAGAAACATCCCATGGGAAAAAAAATCTCTTCCCAGTAGAAGCTGGAAAACAGAGAGACAGAGGAATGGCTGGAATCCACCTGTGAGCGCAGGTTTGGGGAGGAACCTGTGTGGTGGTGGTCATGCTCCTGCTGGCGTTCCAGACTGTAGCCTAGCAGGAAGTGGGCTGTGTAAAACTGTGATTTCCCTTCCCAAGGATGGGACTGCACAGCCCGTTGTACAATCCAACTGTGACCCCTACAGGTCTCGGAAAGGAGAATCTAGTCTCCTCAGAGACAGACAAGCCAGGGAAAAGAAAGGCATCTCTTTCATGCTTGTCACTGGCTCAGGACCCCAGGATAACATGGCAAACTTGATGTGCCTGTGATTTGTTATTCCTTGTAATATCAAATTCTCTCCTCACACAAGTATTTGCCATTGACTTCAGTGGGGACAGCAGCATTGTGCCTGAAGGGGGAACAGGGTCCACTGCATCACTGCTGAATTGTGCTCTGCAGGCCAGAGAGCTTCAGAAGGACTCAGCTCCAGAGGGAAAAAACAGGCATCAAAGGAGAGCAAGATGTGTCCTCCTGCAAGGTGGCTATAAGATGATTCTGCAGGGGTAATCATGATTCAGCAATAGGCCAAAACAGTCCTGAACAATTGTAAGAAGAGGAAAGAGAAAGGTCAGCAAGCTCCAAGACCGTGAGCAGGTAGCTGCAGTCTCCAGTGCTCTGTGTACCTGCCCTGAGTCGCAGTGGATCAAGCCTACCACAAGTATCAGCAGCCACCAGACTGCATGGTAATCTCCCTACATGGTCAAGATTCTTCAGATCCTAACCGTCTTCTGGCAGGAAAACTCCTGGCCTGCTACCTGTGCCAGGAAAAGTGAAAAAAAAGACAGCTCTTCATTGCATCAATATGGTGTTTGCCAAGCCTGGACATGGGGCATGTGGGTACCATGGTGCCCCACACAGCGTGGCTTCCCGGTGGCAATGCTCAGGACTCACTTGTGAATCAACAGCATCCAGAATATCTGTTCTTCTTCCTTCCCCCTCCTACTGATATGCAGCAGCCAAAAAGCACCATGTTGATTATTCTAGAGTGGACTCTTAACAGCTCTAATCAGTTGATAATCCAATAACACACTCAGCTGATCTGCACTCTCGGTTCCCAGGTCCTTGCTGCTGAGAGAACATTCACAGCTGCATCAAGTTGATAATAACCCAACCATCAGCAGGAAAGCAAGGCAAATGACTCCCCACTTCCCTGTGCTCCCTGGCCAGGTTGGAGGCAGAGAGACCTTCCTTCCTGCACCTCCTCTCTGCCTTCCCTTGCCCTGTCTGCCTAGGATGAAAGCAGCAGTGCTGTGGGCTGGCATCTCGTCTTTTGCTTTGCATGCAGCTGCGTTATCACCCTGCTCCTGGGATCGCAAGAAAAATAAGTTGTGTTCTCTTGAGCTACCCTCCTGGTGAAATTGCTTTAAATGTAATAAATAAAAGAGGAAGCATCAAATCCATCACTTGGAGGGCATTTGAAATGGACGATGCCAGGGACCAGCCAGCAAAGCCTCAGGCACTTTCTAGTTCTCCAATACTTCAGCGCAAACCACACTGCCCCTACTGCTGCTGCCCGTCCACTCTCTTCCCTGCAGAGCAAAAACCTGTGCTATGAATTAATCCTGGTTTAATTCACACACTGGCGCTGGACCGTTTTCATGTTGTGGCCTTTATGTGGGACATTGGGACAGCTGAAATGTCCCTTTCTCCTGGCGTGGGACACACATGACAAGGTGCAATGGGAATGCAGGGATGGAAAGAAAAGACCATTAAAATCCCAAACCCAAACCTCCTTGGCTATGCAGCAGGTGCAGCAAAGTTAGCTCAGTATTTCCTCTTGTGCTGTTTATTTTGGGGAAGAGTGCAGATCCTAATAGATTGCACTAGCTCCAGTGGGGCTCCTCTGCTCTATTTTGTGTGTAATCCTCTCTCTAAAAACAGTCCTGCCTGATTATATGTCTAACCAAGAGGCTGGAAAAACTCCAGGGACGCTAAGATTCTCTGCAGAAGAATCTGGGAAGAGATGAGTTTTTTGGAAATGAAAACAAAGTGAACTAAATAGAATGCAAATGACCTATTTCTTCTCTGTTTTGCGAAACTGTTCACAGCAATAATGATCATGCATGCGTTTGGGGCCACTGCAGACATATCCCCAGAGTGTCTGAGAGACAACCTGTTCACGTGGAAAAGAGGAGATGGCAGAAGGTGAAAAGAAGAGGAACTTTATGGCACATTTTTTGCAGTACCTTTCATTGGGACATGACTTTCCCCGATGGAGAATCTTTAGAGCTGCAAAACTTTCAAACTTGCCTGAATGCCACCCTATGCCCTATGCTCTGGGTGCCCCTACTTGAGCAGAGGGTTGGACTAGGTGATCCCTAGAGGTCCCTTCCAACCTCAATCATTCTGTGATTCTGTGAAACATAATTCACAGAACTCAATCTCTGGAGTGAGTTCAGGCCCAATATGACCTGACTTGTGGTTTTGAGGTCCTGGCAGTTCACTCCACTCCAGATCTTTTCAATTTTGCATTCACTGGGCAGGTTCACAGCAATTTAGCATGACCCACTGGGTCATGCAAGGTCCATGCAAATACTAAACACACACCTTATTTCACACTCTGGGCACAGGGTTAATCCACAGGAATAAGATGAACTGCCCTCACCTCCTGGGACTCGTGTTTCTGACACTTCTGGAGTCAGTGAGATGAGGATCTGAGGAGAATGATGCATCCATGCATCAAGATCATCCTTCATTCTCCTATACCAGAGCCTTTGAGCCCCCTTTTGCTAGGCCTTGCGAGATGCTTCTGGGCAGAGGTGAGGTGATGTGAGGTCACTTATTTGCTGGGTAGAGTGTGTGAGAACAGCATGACAGCTGGTTACGTCGCCTGATGGACCAGATGAAGTCAGACATCGTGGCACTTAAACATCCCCAAGGTACTTTCAGCCCCCTTTTTGCATTTGGACCTTGGTCTCTGTGGTGCACTCATTCCTCAGCCTTGAGGACAAGGGGCCCAATTAATGGAAACAGCTTTACAGTGGTGACCACTGGGCTGAGACACCCAACTCATTTCACGTATGGCTGCTAATAGCTTTAGCTCAGCACTTGGATGAGATCTGGTAGCCCTGAGCTGAGGGCTGTGTGGACAGTAATCCATCCCCTGAGCTGCTCGTCCCTCCTGAAAAGGTGCTGTCTGGGCTGGGACCTTTGCCACGGAGCAGCCCTGCTGGGAAGCAGGATGGGAGCACACGGATACTCCTGCCGAGGCTCTGCAGATATCCTCCTCGCAAAGGATCCACAAAGAGAGCCCAACCACAAGTTGCTGCACTAGCTTGCAAAGGCTTGCAAAGCTGGGGTTGGGAAATGAAGCTTTGGCAGGGGTAGATTGGCCACTTTGGGGCAGGAAATGAAGAAAAAGAGAGCCCCAGGAGCCAGAGCATGCAGCACTCCAGCAGCAGCACAACGATTTAGGGGCAACAAGGACCTAGATCTTCAGTCAGTGCCTGGTACGATGGGAACCCAGCCATCCGCTGGGATCCCTGAGCCCTGGGACAGCGCTGTACCTGCTGTCATCGGGTACACTGGTTGCAATGACTAGTCTTGCGCAGACACTGGGTGGGAAGGTTTGACACAGCCTGATCCACTGACACCACTGAGGTCCACGCAGGCACCCAAGGCTCCCAAACGCAGCCTCAAATCCCCTTGCCGCTCTGCCCCCTCCTTCCTGTCATTTTCTGACATAATGGAATCAAATTAAAGCCCCATTTACCAGTTTTATTGCCTATTATTTATAATACTCCAGCTCCAAAGTGCTGTTTTATAGAGTGCTTAAGCTGCCATTGCTGGATAGAGTTTGCCATAAATGTCTCCGCATGCACAGAACATAATGTCCTTGCGTCGTGCAGGAAAAGGGAAGAGATTATTCTCAATTATTTCATATAGTCTGTTTTATTGTCTTATTGTAATAAACTGTCATACCCTACAACACTTTAAAATCAATAGTTTGCATTAAAAGTAATGAAAAGTAGTTATTAATCCCGCTTAGTGCTTCCGCTCTTCCGCTCACCGCAAAGCCCTGGAACAGAGAACGGGTGATAATTATTCATTTCTGATCAATAGGAACATTTCCCAGTGCTCCTGTGTATATCACTGCTCTTGCAGCGGTGTAAGTTAATGATAGTGGAGGGCAGGGATGGAGGCTGGGAGCTTGGCCATGCCTCAGTTTCCCCACATTTTCCATGTCTGTGAAACAGAACAGTTTCACTCAAAGAACAAGTCTAGGTTTAAATGCAATCACAGCAGGTTTTTTTTGTTCAGCTTTGTTTTCTCTTCCTGAGAGCTTTCAAATTTATGGACCGTGAGGGTTTTTTCAAACACTCTTAGCATCTATGTGCTCACGCTGAAATCAGATATTTGGTGCTGGTTGATGACAGTTCTTTGCTCATCATTGGTCTGACTCAGCTCATGCTGGGCTCTTCTTCTTGACCAAACTGTGCATCCAGGACACTCAGCCAGCATCCCATCCACCCCTGGGAATAACAGAGTTGCCAGATTCAGACTAAACCTGTCTGCAGCTCCACGTGGCCACCACCGGTCCCTTCAAAATCTTGTCATTAGGTCTCCCTAGCACGTCAGCTTCCTTATTAACAGCACTCATCTTTGCTTCATGACTCTTTGTAGCATTTAAAGCATATGAGTTTCTTCTTAAATGTCACAGTATGGCATGGAAGGTAGTGTGTACTGACACTGTGATAAAGCAAAATGGTTCTGTTCCAAGAGCTCTTCTCTGTGTCAACAGCTGGTATGGCAACAGCAGGCATGGTAAAATCCCCCAAAATGCAGATGAGTTACATTTTCTGAAAACTGGATTTTGTTAAACATAGATGAAGGAGTTGCGAGACTGGGCTGAACTCTCTGCCATTCCACATCTCCAAAGAGGCAGGAGCACAGGAGCAGTTATTCCCATACCCAGAACTGAGGCATAGAGAAGAACTGATGTGTGCAGGAGTCACAGGCGAAAATGAGCCCAGCCACCTCCATCCTTGGGCCGTGTTCCCATCCAGGTTGGGGCCATGCTGGTGCATGCAGCATAGCTACGAATAGTTCCTGAACAGAGCTGAGTTTGAGGTGAGGAAGGACATAGCGAAAACAGAGAGATGAAGAAGAATGCTGAGCATCAGGTCCATCCCTTATCTTTATTTTTTAATCATATTTTCAATATTTTTTTTTCAAAAGGAAAACCCAGCTGGTTGCTTAGATTGACTCTGTCTCTGATTCAATACAGCTATAATGAAAAGAGTCCAGTAGCACATTAACTGTTGTGATAAACATCAGAATCAGCCATCCACCTGCATGCACACAGCTCCATGACAGGCCCATTGTATCAATATCAGAGCAGCATTTCTTTAGTGCTGCTGTGTCCAATAACTGAGAAATAGAACAAAATACCAGTACGATCCCGGAGCAGTTATCTGTACCCGACCAGATCTCAAGAGATTTATTTATTTTTAATAAGGTCCATCTTCCCTGTGTTTGTCAGAAGCGCTTTGCTTTAAATGTTGGATGAGCAGAAGCATGAGTTCACTCAAGGAAGAAGGAACAACAAGACTCTTCCATTTCTTCCATCTAAGGATCTCAAAGCACTTAAAAATATCTTTACTCTAGCAAAGTGTCTCCATTTTGGAAGCCCCTTTAACAGGAGAGGAAAGCATCAACCTGTAAAGTGATGACCACAGCCAGCACCAGAAGTGCAAATCAGAGCAGGTGCATGGAGCTCAGCTGGAGTTGAGTCTGACTCAATGTGCACAACGAGGAAGAAATAACATTAAACAACCAGGAAATGGACTGGGAAACAGGCAGAATGCAGAGCAGGAAAGGGAGGTGGAAAAAGCATGAGTAGGGAGATCACCATGAGGCAGATTTAGGCACCAAGAGAGTGAGGACAAGGTGTGATTTAGCTGGTGCTGTTGACTCGGGTGGCAGTCATGAGGTTGCAAGTATTTTTCATGCTTTGGGGGAACCTGTAAATAGAGAAGAAAGAAGAGAGGAGAGAGAGTTGCAGATCACTCCTTTGTGAAGAGCAAAAGGAAAAAGGAGTTTGACTGGAGAATGAGAAGAAACAAAGTTCTCCCCCATGTCATCAAGATGGTAAAACAATCTGTCTATGCACAAGAGAGTGGAGACCTGTGTCCTTAGACAAGGACACACTGGATATTCAAAACTGCCAGGACATTCACTCCTTAGTTAACTTCCTTGCTGCTCTCTGCTCTCATTCTGTCTGCACAGCACCAGTGTGTAACCTGCCACTGCAAATTTGGGATACCTGCAAGTCCAAGCAAGTGCCAAAATCTGCCTTCAAGAGACATTGTCTTCAAAAGCTTCATTCTTGCCTAGTCAGCCTCACCACCCCTCTCCTCTCCCTGATTTTCACACACTCTCTACACTGGAAATTCATCTCAGCAATGTCCATGAATGACAGGACCTCTCTGCTTCCCACACTCCTTCCCCTGGACCCTGGATGAAGCACAACCCTGGCACCAAACGAGAGGGCAAGGACTGCTGCGTGGAGGATATTTGAAGGGGAGAGGAGGGAGGGAGGCATGGGGTTCATTGTCCCAATAGCTCAATGAGATGGGTGGGAAGGATGGGTCGTTTTTTTCTACCTAGACGATAGTGCTTTAATCTGGCTTTGACATTATCTGAAATTAAAATCGAACCTGACACGCGGACAGTGGCAGAAATGAATTACACCTCTCCTGCCGGTAGATAATCCCCTTCTAATACCCCCATCTTATTCAGATGAGAGATGGTTTAAGGAAAGGAGAAGCAAGAAACATTTTCCCTCATCCCCTTCCACAAATGGTAGCTCTTCCAAACCCTCCCAAATCTCATCTGCAAAGTGCCAGGGCCACATCAGGTAAGATTACACAGCACACTTGTCTGCAGTGAGCTGCACCATCTCCCACAGCAGCAATGCACCGATACAACCAGGCCCAAGACCAAGCCAGAGGTACTGAGAGGTGAGCACACAGAGGGATGATGCCGATGTGCCAAAGGGACCAAAGAGACAAAAAGTCGATTATTAGAACAAGCAACTACAGTATGGGGACACAAATGTTAACACTCATCACAGCATCACCTTTTTGTCGTCTTACGTACCTTTCCCCATCTTTCAACTATGGTGTTTCAGTGTCACAGTCTCTCCTGCATAATCAGAGCTCAGATTTTTTTGATATTCTGAATTAATGTGACTGTGCTCAGGTTTTTATTTCTCTCTTTCATCCGTCTTTTCCCCCATAACTTCTAACCTTTAGGCCAGCTTCAACCAATTGGAGAGAACAGCTGATCCAAAGCTACTGCAGTCCAAGAGGTTGCATGAAAAGCAAGTGGTGAAGTAGAAGAAAGAGACATAGATAGTGTTATTCATGAGAGAATCCAAGAGGATTTTCCCACTCAAGAGGAAAGCGAGATATCTAGGGAGATGCTGTGGCCCTTTAGCTCATCACTGCTTCTCCAAAGAACATCAGGGCAAGGAACTGAGAAGAGGCTAGATTGATGAACTGTGCTCTCCTTAGTCACAAGTTCAAACACATCCCACATCAGCACTGACTGAAAGCAGAGGACAGTCAGTGGTTCTAATAGCTATACAGCATCTCTCCTTTTTTGAGGTAGTCAGTGGCAGGCAAATGCACATTAAACATCTTCACCAAAAATGACCATTTCAATGGAGAAGTTAGAAGGATACCAATGTGGCCTCATTCTCACCACAACCAGCCAACCCTGAATACCATCTAGTGGTGTCTCAAAGCAGTTTGACTCAATGCATGTAACAGAAAAGAGGCCAATGTCCTGCAAAGGACATTAAGATAATGGATTTTCTTGAGGCAAAGAGCATTTTTTACTATGGATTCCTTGTCTGTCTAGTGAAAGCTTCTGTATGTGAAAAAATTATTTCCAGAGTTCCTTACAGGATCCCCTCCCCACTCCACACTTTCTTCTTCCCTAATTCTAATGCAATTCCTGACCATGAATGTATGTGGGTAAAATGAGCTAGGAATCTGCTGCACAATTCAATTTCAGAACCATTCCAGCTAATAATGACTCTAAACAAAATATAACGAGTAATTCATGCAGTAATATCACCCTAATTACATTTTTTAGAATGGGCTTTTCTCTCTTGGTCTCTCCACTCCCCCATCCCCAGTAAACACATTTAAAAGTAGAGAAAGAAAGTCACATCTCACTTAACACATTGTGAGGGACGGGACAAAATTGCAGGAAGAATAAATCAAAATTGCAGAGAATTTTGCCCTTTTTGTGGATCAGCATTCTCAGCACCACCTTTGCATGCTGAGTAATTGGTTTTCCATGGAACTCTTAGACACTATTTTTCCAATTTAGATTTTGAATTTTAAATTAATTTCACAACAGACAGCCAGGCCTGTACATTGAAACCTCCTCTGCTTTCCGCAGAATAAGCATAGAAAAGAGACAGCAGGGCTAAGCCCTATTCCACCTGTCCTACAGCTACCTGAAACTGTGTGCTGTGTAAACACTAATACTTAGCCACTCTCATACACTTCTTCCTAAAAATGTTTAGGTCATACTACCCTATGTAGCTCTTTGATATGAGCTTCTCATTGATTCATAGGTCCTAAGGTGAAGGAGACCATTTAGTTTGACCTGCACTATAAAAGGCCACAGGGTTTCTCTGCATCCATACCTGTTGGAACTAGACTATAAACTTTGGAAAAAAAATCATTCCTGATGCACAGAGGTATAAAACCAAGGTCTGGAGTGCATTAAGTCTTCCATTCCTGCACCAAGGAAATGGGTCAGACTTTGCAGTACGCATCTGGTAGGCATCTAATGTAGCCTTGCCATGACATCTCTCTCAACAACACTCCTATATCTGACCAGAGAACACGGGCACAGTTAGCTGCATTCCACACTTCACTGTAAAGTCTGCTAGATTCTGCACCCCATCCAGTGGGATATAAAATCCAGAGATGAACCAAGCAGCTCTGAGTGGAACACCAACACATTGTAGAACACTTCCACACTGCAACTATCCAGTGATTGAACTAAAAGATACAGCTCTGCTAGCAAAAGCTGTCGTTGGGTTCATCAGCATCTTTTGTGACCCAGACAACACAGCGAGGGGGTCTGGATTACAAGTACACCGTCTGTTGGAACAGCTGATCCCCATCCATGTCAGCAGGAAAACAGCTCATAGCACCTGTTGAGTGAGTGCTGGAAGGAGAAGTATTTGACAGCAGCTGCTACACACAGACTGTTTTTGTAACAAGGACACAAGTCAAAATCTTGACTGAGACTCCCAGCAAGAGGCTAACTGAGAGGCTATAGCGAACAATGCACACAGCTGGGGCTTGCCAAGGACTGAGCCAAGAGCAAGAAGCATCAGAAGGTAATTTTGTGAAAATTGTCATGGCCTATGGCCAGATTTCACTTGAGAGTCCAGGAGAATAGAAGCCTATCTACTCTTCCCAGCTTCCTCTTTGGTTTGTTGTCAGACTGCAGAGCTTTCAGAAATCTGGGAGGAAATGATGGCAAGTCAAGTTAAGGATTTTGCACCTTTAACTTTGCAGGGCATTTACTTTTCATAAGATCTACTCAGTGATCTTCCAAGCTGGGAAACTGATGAAGAGACTCACTGAAGGGTGGACCTAAAAGCTAAAGAACATTAGGCTTTCCTATCTACATTTACAGGCAACTTAAAAGAATATCACATCACAAAGATATAAAGTGACTCAGACTGAAAGCATATTCTACTTTATTCTTTCAGTAGAACTACAACAACTGAGAGCAATTATCCACTAAGTATTCAAGAGTAAGATGCACAGTTTGTAACTTCACAATTGTAGTTCCAGGAGACCTGTGCAAAAGTCAATGACAAATGGACAGGCAGTGACTCCATTCACAAGGCCTCCTCCACTGTGTACTCGAAGGAGTCCAATGGCAAGACAGTGGTCATGTTGTTTTGTTGGAACACAGGAATTGTTTGTAAAATGGGAGAAGGGGATAGTGATGGTAAACCTGCAAATTATAAAATGTGTATGACAAAACATAATTTCTCCGTTTCACTCTTTCGAACATAGCTGTTTCCTCTACTCCTCTTTTCTTCTTTTCTTATTCTCATTTTCTCTTCCCTATTAGCCTTCCTGTATTACTTCTGTGTTGCTGGACAATTGCTGGACTCACCTTTCTTGTCTCATTTCTCAGGCACAATTTCTCATTCTATATTATAGCCCCTTTCAGCAGAGGAACCAAGTCTGTAACTCAGGACAGCTGCACAGTCAACTTTGAGCACCCAGCTTATGTGCCTGTTTTTATGTACCCCTTTTCCAACAAACTGTTTGGCAAACCATCCACTCTACTGCCTCTCATAGCCCAATAGATCCTTCTCCTTTCACTGTAGTTGTCCTTTCCACAGCAAGAGAAGGACAAGGCATTGGAGAGCCCCTGTTGAGTGATTTGAAGATCTAGCTATGGCAGCAAGCACAGCCAGCATGCCTCCTCCTTTCCAAATCTCTGGTGCCACCAGCTTGTACCTGCTGTCCCTTTACAGCCTTCACCATGTGCCTCCCACAGCTGCTCACAGCATCACTCTTATGCAGTCTTAAAAGTGCCAGGTGCTTTCTAGCTAGGCCTCTCTGGATGTGACTCTCCAAGACTGCATGCTGGCCTGGTTCCCTTTTACAGTTGGTTTTCTCCCTCATTTTTCTTCCTCTCCCCACAATAAACATGAGCTCTCTTTTCTCTTCTGCATTCTGGTGTGACTGACAGCACTGGGGTGAAACCACTTAGCACAGATGGCAAATTATCCTTCCCAGCTGCTCCTATGTTAAGTTGACACTTTTGGTTTCATCACTATTAGTCCCTCAGCCCCTCTTCCTCCATGCTGCTACCGGACCTCAGTGCCAGGGTGAGACTGCTGGTACCAGTAGCTCCCAGTGATATTCAGAGGGATTACTTCCAATCCAAGAGAAACAGGTCTCACTGCCCACTTTTGGGTGGAAGAAAAGAGACTTTCTCTATTCTCAAGTTCTTCATCATCATTACTCAGTGAGGGGAGTTCACAGAAGATGACAGGGAAGACAACGGTGTTGTAGATAGATGCTTGATATCTCATATCTTTTCTTAGAATTTTTCCATCAAGGAAAGTCAGTAAAACATAGAAGACCTTCACCAGCTGCCCACATGCCCCTTGTTTTGACTACTCAGAAGATCTCATCTCTTGGTGATGTTTTTGCTCCCTTTCTTTAATTTCCTTTTACAATCAGGGCTTTCTCAGCCACGGGTCCAACAGAACAGGACTGTCTGAGAGTATAAAAGATGGTCCCAAGTGGTTTTATTTATACTTAAAACAGTCCTTTGCATTCCTTCCTCTTCGGTGTCAACATTTCACTTGGAGAACGTGACTACGTTTTGAGCTGAACAGAGCTGATGAGAGGACAGACATTCTGGTTCATTCAAGGATCTGCTGCCTGTGTTACAGTATGTGAGAAAGTCTAACAACTCAAAGTCATCATTTCCTCCCACCCCAAACACAAAAAAGGGTTCCAATGGAATAGTCTCAAATAGGCCAATATATTCCTTTTCAGATGTAGCTCGTATTCTGCACGGCAAAACGTTTGTATCAACCAGTCGACTCCCCGAGCAGTGTGGAGTCCTGGGAGCCTGCCCTGAAAGGCAGCCTGCTGGTTGGCCTATCTGTATCCGTGAACTGGTCCTTCAATCAGTGTTTTCTGCTCACTGGCTACCATGGCCCAGTAACAAAGTAGCTATACTGCAAAGAATCCAGTTTCCACATTCAGCTCTTGCATTTCCTTCCTTTTCCAGTGTTGGATGCATGCCAGAGCCCCAGTCTACACTATTAGCTCCTCCTTAGCAGCCTTCATCTAGCCCTCTGCAGCAGATAGTGCTGATGGCTCCCCAGTTTGCCTTTATGCCAACCCTCAGACCAGCTACTCTTTGCTCGTATTTCCAGCCTCTGAGATGACAATGACAATGCCCTTGAGAATCAGCTTCAAATAACCTTGCAAGATACGTCATTCCTCCATATGGGCTCTACCTCCCATCCCCTATACACAGTGAGTCAAAGCTCTACTCTACATATACTCAGATAAATGAAAACCCTGGGAAAACAATCAAGACGTGCCATTCATTATGAGAGGGAAACTGGGAAATGAGTGTAAATTACTGGCAAAGTGTCTTGAAAGCCCTCCCATTTTCTCTACGTCTCTCTTTGGTTTCTTGCAAATTTAATAGGTCGCTAGGCACTAATGAACATCAGATAGCGGAGCTGTCTGATGTTTGTTTGTCATTTTGTTTTTTTCTGGTTGATTAACATCCATGCTGGCAGTAAGGTATGAAATAGCAAGTTTCTCTCTGTAGAGTGAGGACTCATTTCCTACTCAAAAAAAATGCTGAACTTAGTCCTAAAGACAGAAGAGTTAAAACAAACATAGGGAAATGAAGATTGTCTTTCCAAGTCAGCAGGCTTCCTCACCATATGCCCTTGGTTTTTCTATCATTATTTTCTGCATTGTTTCACATTTTCTCAGTACATCAAGTGTTTTTTTTATTATTATTGTTTGTTTGTTTGTTTTTGTTAGAAGCAGAGAAATTGAGTTCTCATTTACAGGCATAAACCACAAAAGAGACGCATTCAGACCGAGACCTAAAATATCAGCTCCTCTTAGAGAACAGTGTCATCCTATCACCCGTATTTCCTTCTTTGTTCTTGATTCTATGGGTGTTCAACAGCATACACCCATCCAGCTGGTGTTCTGGTGTGCTGGTACTGTCATACCAGCTTGCACTTCAAGACAAGGCTCATTCTAGAGCTACCATATATATAGGAACAGCAAGATAAGAGTTCTTTCTCTGCCTGAGAACTTTACCCAGGAGAAATTTGAGGATTTGAACTGGTTTCTGTCTGGTGGCTCTCTTGAAGTAGGGTAGCAACAGAAGTTCAAATGCAGAATTCAGTTCCACAGCTCTGTGCGCTCTGTTCAGATCTGTGCCATCCAGATTCTCTGTGTTGTTACTTCAGTATATCCACAGTCCAACTGTATCCGAGTGTCACACCGAGCTGAAAAATAATTAAACCTGGAAAAATGACCATTGTCTGTGAATAAATTGGCTCTGGAAAATGTCCTGCCTGGTGAGCACAACGCATATTGGATACAGTGAATTGCAGATACTCTCTGCATATGAACAAGTAATCTGCCACGTCAGAGCTACTGAGTTATGCAGACTAGTAATGCATTGGAGCACAGGAGGCTTGATGACTCCTGGATATTTCAGATTCACTGTAGTTGGCATTCATGCTAGCAAATGCTAGTCAAAATGTTAATATTGGTATTCACTACCATGACAGATGACTCATGTTAGCCTTATGCTACTGAAGAGTCCTTGAGAGCCAACTCTTATGCTTTTATCAGAGAATCATGTCTCTTCTCTTGCAGCTCCAGCTCTGGACCCAAGTGACTACGGTTGAAATTAAAAAAAATCCATAAATTTCCATTTTATACCTACCTGCTTCTGCCCTAACCTGCTCGGAGATAAGGACAAACACACATTGCTCTCCTTCCTTCAATCTCCTTGCGTCAGAGTTCTCAGGGTTCTCAGCCCATCACTGAGCAACTTCCATTGTTTATGCCAAAACCATTGGAGGAGATGAAGGAGTTGAGGCATTTGATGGACATCAGACCTCTCCAAGAGATGTCTGCTGCCCCAAGAACTTTTTGTTTCCACTCGTATGACAAGTGAAGTAACTGGGGAAAGAAATGTCAATGGAAGCTTTTCTGTTTGTTGTTAGATCTACTGTACTGGCCTGCAAGCACTTTAAGGAGCCCTAGAGACATGCTGTTGGGCGCTTGCTGCTTTGTCGTGGTCATGGTGCACCACTGTAGAGCTGAAAAAAGGCAGAGGTTTGAGGAATAACCGAGGGGCCCAAGTCCAAATGTCTCAAGTGTTAAGGCTCTGTGATTAAGCGTTAAAGCTCTGAGGTTGAGCACTCCCTTACAGAATACCTATGCATATCTCTTGCAATCAGGGCTGTGCTGGGGTGAGTCAGTCTGGTTGGGTCAAAGCTGTTCTTGAGATCATTGCTGGTTCTTAGGCCATGGGGATCACTGATAATTGTGGCCTCAGCACTTGTCTTTCTCTGCAATGAGTAGACCTCTACGGAGTGACATTGCTTCACCAACCCTAACCCTGCCACGGAAACGCATCCCTGCTCCCATGGGAAACAGGGAGCAGATGTTTAATCCCACACCGCAGCACAGCAAACTGATGCAGGCCATGGGGTAAAGGCAGATTCCACATCCGCTGAATGCAGGGTGAATTTGGGTAGGCAGAATACAATTATCCAAATTACAATTTAGTCAAGACAAAAATCTTTCTGAAATAATAGTAATACTTGGCAACTATAAAGCTTTACACATTCAAAGTGCAGTGGTAATGTATACATCAAAAACATCTGAATCTCTAATAATTATTAGAAAGTGAGAAAATTGCATGGCTGGGAGGATTTTTCTTTATTTTTCTCTCAGCTTTAATTCACAGAAGCAGCTTTTCCCCCTGCCCCCAGAAAAATTTTGCTCAGACTTTTATCTCTCAGTCTTCTGCAATCCCAGTATTCCTCCCAAAGATGTGTCAAAAAAAAAAAAAAAAAAAAAAACCACTATAACACCACCCCCAAAAACAACAAAGTTTAATCATAGGAAAACAAACAAAATAAAAGCAAGAGGTGGTTCTATAAGGGCACCACTTTTCAAGGTTAAGTGGATATAAATAAACCTTACTCACAAACATACACAGATATATGTACAAACTACAATGACTTACACTTCAGATACGAACCCGCAATCCAGCCTGGCTCCTTTCAGCTCAGGCAGTGGGTACATAGCTCATTTCCCCTTCTCCAGATGCCATGAAACTAACT
Source organism: Crypturellus tataupa (assembly GCA_034781795.1). Lineage (NCBI taxonomy): Eukaryota > Metazoa > Chordata > Aves > Tinamiformes > Tinamidae > Crypturellus > Crypturellus tataupa. The sequence continues at coordinate 6,952,016 of JAWLRI010001031.1, forward strand.
GGCTGGGCTACCTGCAAAATATTCTTTCACTGTTCAAAACCATGGGATGAGCCCTGCATTTCTGGACCTGGATTGGGATCTTTTTGAGCAGTCAGCTCTTACTGGCGTAGCTGGGGAATCAGGCTGTTTTTGCTAACCAGAACGGTTAGCATTGTGCTAAAAAAGTAAAATGAATCCATGTCTCTGGACAGCTGTTGGAGCCAGAATTAATTTCTCTAATTCTGTACTCCTAAAGCATCAACAATGGCCAATGTTTTGGGCACTAGTGGCACATTGGCGAGCTCACCAGAGCTCCAGGGCCCATTTCTCATTTGTATATTTACATTAATTTCCATATGGCATAGAAAATACAATAAATAGAGGTAGGAGTGTGATTTTGTGATTTTCCATGTATTTGGCGGTTATTTCTGTAAGTTTCTGAGCATTCACTCATTGATTCAGCAGAAAGGGCTAAGCCTTGGCTTAAAATAAAGCGTGTGCTTAAGTGCCTAGGGCTGCAGCGCTGAGCCTTCTGCTGCAGTCTCACTGAAGCAGTCCAAGACCACTGCAAGGAGCACAGGCTCCAATTTGTTACCACTTGGACGTACCATCTTGCAAATGCTGCAGGGTTGGAAACCTTGAAAGCTTTTTAGGATGGTCAGAGAAATTGTTAGAGGCCCTGGTAGAGAGGCTGGAAAATGTCGTGTTGAAATGCAGCCTGTGCCTGGGCACTGACGTGAATAGTAAGAAGGCAGCAGCTTTGCCTGGTTCTGATGGAGGAAACACACATGTGCATTTACACACACACCACATACATTCAACACACACGTCAGGTTAATTCTCTAGGTCACCCCTATCCTTCATGCTGCCTTTATTAACAGGAAAGCTCCAAAGACAATCTACAGCGGCCCAAATGCAACTTCCAGGGCAGGAAACAGGCCGACTGGCCCTCCACCTCTCCCAGGCAATGGCACAGAGGCAAAAAAAGCAACATGAAGCCTTTTGGATTTGGAAAGAGAAGAGAGAAAGAGAGATGCAATAAATTCCATGGAATCACTTCTCTAGAAAAAAAAAATCCAGGGAAACAAACAAAAAATCCATTCAGCCAATGCACTATCAAAAGCAGTAACTTTGGTTTAAATACCTTTTCTAGGCACAATTAAACTTGAAAAGGCTGCTTGAACTCTCCCCACAGCAGAATCCCAGTGGGGTTAAAGAGTTCTGAACTCGCAGTGCCTAAGTGTCTGTCTCTAGTGCTCAGAGCTAGAGGGGAGACTGACTCATTTGGTTAAAAATAAAAACACTGCTATCTAAACTTTAATGGCTTTGTTTCCCATTGCTGCAGGCAGTGGTTCATATGCATTCCAAACAGCACTTTGACTGCAAATGTACCGTTTTGAAAACTATTCCACCTGAAAAACAATATCTTTCATCTGCCTGCCTTGCACTGTTGGGGGTTGAGAGCAAATCCATCCTGGCTCTTGCACACGTGGGAAAGGTGGCTGGGTGGAAAGGGTGAACGCTGGCTGCACTGCAAGGATGACTCTTCTGGCATCCTGTCCCTGTCATTGCTGGGGAAGAGGAAGGCAGCTGACAGATGCTCCAGGATGGGGGGGGCGCAAGTGCTGCTGACTAAGTCTTCAGTCTGTGCTCAAGGAGAAAGCATCTGGCACGTCATGTAGGAGGATGATGGCTCTGGAGGAGGATGAAGGCTTCTTGCCTTCTCATCCCCAGGCCCTACTGGACCCCCCGATGGACACAACCAGCTCTGTGAGAGACACCTCCCCACTCACCTCACTGCACACAAACAACAAATCTCCGACACCCTGCACCAACGTGCTGGAACCAGTTTGATCTTCATGGCCTTTGGAGCAATAACAAAGATAAGCACAAAGCAAAGCTGAAATTGTGTTCTGCCTACCGGCACACACACTCTGTTCGCCCATGTTGAAGCCTCATTCGTGACGTCTTCACTGCTGCTGTCACTTGTGTTGGGAAGGTTAATTTAGGCCACATGTGCTAACACCTGCTGAAATGCTGTAACTTCATTTTGCTGGAGGGACAAAGCAGTCTCACAAATGCACACCTAGGCTCAGCTGAGCCAATCTGCATGGCTCAAATGCCAGCTCCCAGCTGCATGCACTCACCTTGCCTACACGAATTCCACACAGGCTCGGGGTTTGTCTAATGGTTAGGTCTGAGATAAGTAATTTGTGTAAGGGTGATCACTCTTTAGTCCTGTGCTTCAAAAAGCAGCATCCAAGCGCTTTCTTGGTGGTCCCACTTCTCATGTTGGGCTGATCAGCATTAGGGTCGGTTTGATGGCTTTTGAATGGCTATTCCCTGGGTTTCATGTAGGGTGCTGAGCCCTGGCTCCTGCTCCCATGGAAATCAATGACCAGCTTCTCACCACATTGCGGGATCCATTTTAAGGGATAGCAAAAGGAACTGGCATTGGGGGGCACAAAGGGGTGTTCAAATAAATGGTCCTCGGTGGGGTTATGTATTCATCTCATGCATATAATGACTTCGTGTTGTTACCTTAGCAACTGAATCTCTTAGATGATGCAATCAAATTTGGGAACGATGTGATTAGAAATGACAGGCAAGGAGAAACAAAGGGAAGCAAAGTTGCTGTGGCAGCTGGGATGCAGCACTCAGTACGTAATGCATGTATTGGGGCTGCGAGACGTTCTTCCGAGCAATTACACTAAATATCATATTCTATTTGCCAGCTAATTACAGAATATCATTCAGTGCCTGCCGTCCAGCCTGTCCCTGCTCTCCCTGCTTTCGAGAGGCCCGTGGAATGACACTCTCATTAACCTGGCTGTGTTTGATCCGCTCCTACATTTTCACTTGGCACCTGCCCAGGACAAACGCCTGCTAAGTTTTCCCTGTTCTCTGCATATTCCCTTTCCCACATCACACCCTCCACCCCATCCCCGCTCTCTCGTGGCAGATGCACCCCGTGTCTTTGCAGGGATGCCCTCCTGGGCCAAGTTGTGCTGCTTTGCCCCTCAGAGAGCACTTTGAGCCTTGCTCTGGGCTGCACGCAGATGGCTGCAAATGCTCAGCCGGCCTCTATCCCCTTCTTGCAATTACCCCCATAGCTGTATGGATCCATAGCGCAACGCTCAGGCATACACAGCTCGAGCAGAGCTGCCCAGATGCTGGCTTTGCACACTGCCAGGTGACATGGCCACACAGCAGGGGACACCCCATGTCCCCTGCCAAGAGGTGATAACACCCATGTGAACTGAGGGTGGACGAGTTGGGGTACCCCACACAACTGCCACTTTGAGGGTGTGCACTTGTCATCAGGACATGCTCCAGGCCCTGCATCTGCGCTCAGGGAAACAGTTGCCCTGGAAAGGAGAGAAAAGCAAATGGAAATATAGGGAATAGTGACCCACACTGTAAATACTGTTGATGATTCATAATCCTTTTATTTTTCTCTCAGAATTTTAGCTTTCTTAACTATTATCCCTCTCACAGGAAGCACCGGCTGTTCTTTTGACAGGTTTATGTGACCCAGCAGGCACTTTTCATTCATTTTCACTGTAAAAACAACAGGCTCAGTTCTCTGTTGCTCTGTACCTGGCAGTGTCATTAGCCCAGTGCCGAGGATGAGGAGCAGGAATAGGAAGAGAGAAGAGTCACTGCTGCTCTGATGTGATACCTTTTTACAGCTACCCATGCTGTCCTCAGCCGTCATACGTATCTGACAGCAACTGAGAGTCACCTCAAGGGTGCGAAACCAAATTGTTTCCAAAGGAGTGCAGAGAAGGCCACAGAACTGATCCCATTTCTCTCTCAGACCCTCTGGCCTTGTCTTCACCGCCAGAAAAAGAAAGGGTGATTTGAAATATTCATTATCTGATGTGTTAAGATCCTTGTGGTGACAAGATGCCTTAGTAGATGGTCAGGATGAACGCTGTTGTCCCTTATGAGCAAATATTATTGGAGTGGAGCAGGCTGCTTCTAAGATGGGATTTTAAAAACCTGTGTTAACCACTTAGTAAATGTGATAAACTACTCAGTGAGAGCATGACTTTGCCTCTCTTCCCCCTTAACTTCCTCCTTAGATGGGAGCTGAGATCAGAGAGAGGGAACAGAGAGTCTGACTCACCTTATTTCTCGTATTTTCAGTCTCTCCAGAAAGACAATAAGAGGTTTTACCGTCCAGCACCCTGCAAACCCCCCATGACATGATACCTCACCACAGTTTGCCACGTTCCCCAAAACCTCAGGTTTCCCTCTTCCTGACGGTGATTTCTGATTCCAAGGAATCGCAGTTCCCTTTAGGGTATCACGAGCTATCAGAAACCCTTCTGATGCACAACCTCCTTCTCACCCGCAAGCAGTGCCTCATCCAGACACTCCTGGCTGGGTGCCACGGGTACCACTTGTGTGCGGCACCTCTGTGGGATGCTGCAGCACTGTCGCTTGGAGCCTTTCCTGCAAAATAGCCACCGTGCAGAGCCCTTCGCCACAAATTTCCTTCTCCTGCTGCCCTCTCTCAACAGGCTCTGTCTGGCATCCAAGAACAAGTTGCTGAAGATGAATAGGGCTGGATTGGAACAAGCACCAGCAGGTGTCTGTGAAGCACCGTGGGCCTGCAAAATTCAGACAGATAAAACTGCCACGGGATGGGAGAGAGGGACAACAGCTGAGGAGGCAGCAAGCACGAAGGGGGATCTGCTACTGCCAGATGGGGCACGGGGAGACGATTTTAATTTGAATTGCTCGCAGGCTTAGCAGCCAGGCAGGAAGAAATCACCGCAAATCCATCTAATGCAAACTAATGCTGGTCATTAGAAAGCAAGCTAGAACAAGTGCTGTCTGCATTAGGGAAAAGACATTAGGAAGAAAGTTTCTGAGCAGGTTTTCAAGCCGAAGTGGATCATCTCTGAACATTTACCCTTCATTTACTGTTGTTCTCCGCGCTGCGGAAGAGAGGGTTGCTATTCTTTTTTTGCTGCAAAGAGAAAGCATTCTTAGAGGATCTTCCTTGTACTGAGGCTCACTTTTTAGCAATGCTGCACCAAAAGCAGTGCTTGTGGCTGTCAGTAAGAGGCCCCGTCATTCAACATCACTTAAAAGCACAGTAGCCCTTCTCTCCCCACATGCATCAGGCAAATATCTTTAATTGGTTTTCTGCAATTCTGCAGTGCAGAAAAGAAATATTCCTGCTCATGACTGGCACTGACCACAGCCCCTCTCCCACAAGCAAAGCTCCCAGAGGAGTCATTTAACAAGCACCAAATGCTTTTTGATGGCCATTTGTGAAAATAAGCAAATCAATAATTCCCTCTCAGCAACAGACCTTGGATGAGTTCTCCCAACCCTCCTGGCTGCTAATGGAAAGACAGCAGCATTGCTAAAGGGACACCATGCCATTAAAAAAGTTATGTTTCAGAACAACCTGTCTTCCTCAAAATAGTCACTGATTATTCAGGATGGCTACAGAATCAAATGTGTTTCTGTTTTTTTTTTGTTGTTTGTTTGTTTGTTTTTCCAATGTTTGCTGGGTGATAATTTATCTCACTACACAGGACAATTTCTCAGCAGTTCCTGCTGGACATCAGTTCCAACAAAGTCCTGTCATAAAAGTTCATAGGAAGACCTACATAAAAAATGTCCAGCTGGTCTGAATTCAGAAATGGTCGCTGCAAATGGGAAGTGAAAATCAGGAATCTCCATGCACATTGAAGCCTAGGAGTAAGGACTTAGCAGCCAAGAGAGATCAACAGAAAACCTTTCTGCTCCTGTGACCTAACTGGGAAGAGAAGAATAATATTTCCCCAGTTGAACGGGCATCGTAGAACCCATCTTGCACAAGACCGACTGGGTTTTGGAGAAGTGGCCTGTCCTGCACCCTTACCCCTTATAACAATGGTGTGAGGAATTAAAGGGGAGGAAGACACCCATCCTGCAGTCTGCTCTTAAAAGCTGGTTGGCAGTCTTAAGCAAAAAAAGAGAAAAAAAGGAAAGTTTTACTGTCCTGAATCAGAATGATTTCACGCAGGTCTTGAACTATCAACCACTGTGAGCAGCATGCAAGTGAGCATCTCTCCTTGCATTTCAGCTACACATCTCTAATGAGGCCAGACAATGTCTCATTAGTGGTGCTGAACTGAAATAGCTTTTGGGAAATGAGCTCTCTTCAGGGCGAGAAAGCCTTAGGAGAAAGAGGCCGCAGGATGGGAGATCTTGGGAACAAGAACCTTCAGGAGGAGGCTGTAATTCTGCTCGGACTGCTAGAAAATCATCCCTTGTCATTGCACTGTATGAGATTTAGTGTGAGATTGCTATAAACTCCTGTCAGTAAACTGTTAATATTCTATAAAACCTCATCAAGCACATTCCCATTAAGTCCTATAGCACTTTTGCAGGCTAAAAAGAAGAAACTCATCAAGTTACTTGATGAAAAGAAAAAAAAGAAAAAAAGAAACTCATCAAGTGTCACTGTTTTCAGTAGAACTGATAATAGATTATCAAGGTGCACAATATTGTTTCTTCCTCTGACCCAACACCTCCTATATTCTGAGCCAAACAAAGCAGTGTGTTTTCTGTACCAGGACTCACCTGATATATAATCAGCTACTGTGCTTTGCACAGGTCTATGTGACCAGTGTGAAGCAAGCCAGGGAACACTTTGCTTTAGTGAGCACTTCTTCACTAAAGACACTCAGCAGACAAGGCAGTCCTGCTCACCTGCCACCCAAGGACTGAGGAACCTCCATGGTGCTGCTAGACCTTCATTCCCTAGTTACATCCCAGCACTGCTCTGGAGAGCAGGCACTCAGCAGTTGACATCTGGCTGGCAATGAGTGTCCAGAGCCTGAAGCAACCAGCTAGTCACATAGTGGCTCTGGAGAAGTGCCCTCAGGGGCATCAGTCACAGACGACTGGTGCTGATGTCCATGGGGAGAACCACCCCTTGTGCCAATCAATCTGAGCTCCTTCTGGACCATCTGGCTTGGGCAGCAGTGCAATCAGAGCAGAATGAGGTTCAGCTCATGAATGAGGTGGTGGAAGCCAGGTGTAGACAGTCTTCCCATTTTACTGCCATGTACAAACAGGTGAGACTGGGACAGTCACCCTGCTATGGCTCCAGGGATGTGTACACCAGGTCAGATAATGTCTTGGTTATAGTTTAATGAGAGTGGATTCCCTTTCTAGTTCTCCCATCTTCCTTCCTGCATTTGCACAATTTTTAGCCCACCTTATGGCAGTTTGAAAATTAGAGGAGTTGGAGATGGCAGAAGCATAATCTTCTGTTGCTTTTCAGTGTGAAGTGTCCTGAATTTATCTAAGCAACTATAAACCCAGCTTTGTGTGTGCTAGCAGACCAAGACCTGCACACCAGGAGGTCCTGTCCAGGCTCTTGGTGGGGAAGGAGTTAACATGTTCGTCTTGCACAAGTGAGAGTAGAGCCAGACTGGCTTCTGCTGGAGAGAATCACTTTATCGGAAGAGGTTAGAAGCAAAAGAAACTCTTAAAAGACTCTCTACAGTGTGCAGAGCTGGGGGGGAGTTGTGTTGTTTGGACCTGGGAGCAGTTGCTTGTTATGAAAGTCTCTGCTGATCTGTTTTAGGGGCAGATTTCGAGGCTTGCTGTTCGCTGTTAAAGCAGACTTTTTGAAGGCAACAGCAGACAGGGGCACAGAGAAGGGACATTATAGTTGTGCTAAAACTTTTGATGTTGTTTTGATTGGGAATAACTGAAAACCTCTGTGTTCTCCACAGAACCGAATTCCCAAATCAGAAGCAAACTTCTTTTTAAATTATTTGATAAAATGTAGAGATTTTTCAAATAGTTAATTAAATTTTCATGTTTCAAGTCAATCAACAGGTTGGTTTCAGATCAACAAGAAATGAAACATCTGTGATCAAATAAACACTGATTCACTTTTATTTCTTAAACTTTTTTTTTCCTTCTGGCCTGAGATTCATGAGCAGTAGTTCTGCTGAGCACTAGATTCCTTTCTTTTTTTAATTTAGCAAATTGAAATGTTTAAATATAGGCTAAAAAATTACTTCAAAAGAAAATAGCAAAATATTCAATTCCAGGGATGTGAAAGCAGATCTTGCAAGAATTTAATTATAAAGACAAGGTCCCAGAAGTGCTAAGTCTCGTCAGTCTTGCAGAGTGTGTGGGTTCTGCTTTCCAAAGGCGTCTGGGTATCACTGCTCTGGTTCAAACATGGGAAGGAGTCAGGCCCATGGAGAGATCTAAAGCTGTGATTCTCTTTTGGTTCAATCTTGAGGCCACCAAGAACTGTCCATTGCATTCATTTTTTTCCCCAAAGAGCAAGAAATGTCCTGGATTTCCCTCAGATTAATTTACAGGCACCTACAACAGGCAACTATTTTGGGTTCAGCAAAGGAAATGGTGCAAGACTATGCTCCCAAGACAGAGAAATATGCACCTTCAAATGTGCTTCCATGACCTGGCCTTGAGAAAAGAGACAGATGCAGAAAGATGAAGGCCACAGGCAGAATGTGGTGTGGAATACAAGCCTGTCTGGTACATCTGGGTGGAAACATCCTTCTCTTCATGGAGAAGCACTACAGCCTGCCACATCTTGGGGAGAGACCATGAACTCCCAACCAAGCAACCCCTAATCCTATTTGCAACCTATGATCCCTTAGGGCAACCTTGCAGCTTCATTTGGGCAGCTGATAGTGATGTTATCTCATCTCTTACACATTTGATGTTCGAAGGCTATAACCCATCAGCATTTTCAAACCTCCATTCTGTAGAATCAGGTTCATATGTATTAAGACTTTGGGTGTTTTTTTGTTTTGTGTTTTTGTTTGTTTTGTTTTTATTTTTGTTACTGCTTTTCGATTCCCCTTCCTCTTGTTCTCTGACATACCAAAAAATAATTTAAAAAGGCAGCTTAAACATATTTTGTGGTTAAAACACTCTTTCTTTTTTTCATGTTGGCTGGTTCCCACTGGGCTGAAAAGCAATAAAAAGTCAGGAAGAAGTATGGGCTCCCCTCTCAGCTTTGTCATATGGATGAATAGCACAGTAAAAAGCGCTGAATGCTATCGGTTAAAACGAACTCGCTGCTCTTCCAAGTACATTTTGCAATGTTCTGATGCAAAGGGGTGGGGAATTGGATGGTGAAAAACCTCTCCCAGAGATGGATCCTTTGTCGGACTAAAGATTTTTGCATTAAAAAGAAATTCTGGTTATAATCACTCTACCCACAGCAACATTTTTAGTCTTCCCTCCCTCTGCCTTCATCCCCCACACATATTTTTCTGTGGCACTGAAATAAATCTCGGGGTAATATAACTTGCAGCAAGGCCATCTCTCAGCATCTTGGCTCTGTCAATAAGGGCAAGGCAAGTAATGGTGGAGTGCAAAGATCACCCTATTATCTTGCATCCCAGCCCTTCCTTTCCTTGTGTTTCTCATCAGTGCACTGATCAGACTGATGGGGAAAGGGGAAAAAGTTTGTATGTGGGGGCGGAAATAGCAAAAATAGATAGCAAGGCTTTATAGCATTTCATATTTTCACCTGGGAAACAGTCTGGAATCTTAATATCTAATTGCAGATAAAAGTAGCCAAGTGATAGCTGGAGAATTTCCCATTAAGATACTAAGATACCTCAAAATGGTTTCTTATGTGGGTTTTGATCTCCTACTGTCAAGCCAGCTGAAAGCAGTTTGCATTAGGAGAAAGCAGGCTCCATTGTGTGAGATCCCCTTCCAACTGTGAGAGCTGCACTGAAATTTTTCAATGAAACAATTTTTCCTTTCCCAATCTCTCTTTTTTTCCTTTCTTTTATTTTCTTTTTTTTTTTTAAATCAAAGCCAATTTCTTAAAAACAAAACCTTTTCAAAGAACATCTCAGCCTTAATAAGCCGGTTTAGTGTTGCAGTTTGAGGTGGGGGGGACAGATTTGGTAAGATATGAATTCCCTTGCGTTCAGGCTGACCCTCCAAGGTTACAGGGACTAGGGGTGGCTGGACTCATCTCTTAAATGAGTACCAAATACTGTGTTAGCTGTGCACCCAACTCTGGCAGTATTGGATTCACCCACATTCTGCTGACCGCTGGTCTGACCACCTTCCTAGGAGTGAATCAAGTTCCCCAATACTGTGATCCACTATAAGCTCAATTCTGGCAGTATTGAATTCGCCAACAGTCTCTCAGTGTAGGTCCATTTGCCTCCAAGACAAGTGATTGGTTTCACTAATAGCACAATTTATTCAAATGCAACATTTGGAAAACAGGTTTGGGGTGTCTGTGTAGGAAATTCTCTACTACAGTGTGGGGTTCTTAGCTGGTGCCCAGTGTACAAATACGCAATCTTCACTCACCCAGAAGATGGGAGAGGGCTCTCGATCTTGAGGAGTCTCCTCAGGCAGTGTCCTGACCCAAGGGGAGGGACAGTCTATTGACTGATCCAGAAGTTACGATGGAATCTTCCCTCTCTCCTCTTCCTTCTTCCTTCCTGGTTCTTACCCCTCTTCTTCTTTCTGAGTTCTCCTTTTATAAATTTTCTTTTACATTCAGGTGGACCTTGGGTGGCTGCAGTCATACTTAGTTTTGTTATTCATTGGTTTAAAAAATAAAAAGTCTCCCGACTTAATCTGAAATCTAGAGAGCATGTTCAGTGAGGAGTGGTCATGTATCGGTATTATGATGAGATTAGAAGGAGAAGCCTGAGCAGAGCCGATGAGATGGAACCGATGTACCACCATTGTTGGCCCAGCACCAGCCATGGCACTATGTGACCATCAGCTGTGTGGCACCACCAGGCTGTTACCTCTGCAGGGAGCACAATAGTTTGGCCTGGGTGTCTTCATTCCGCTCCACCCTCCATTCCCTTATTGTGTGTGCTAGGAGGGCAGATGATGTTGCCTAGGGAATCCTGGAGAAGGAGATTCCACATGTACCAACCCTGCCGGAAGCGGTAACTGTCTCTCACCTCAAGCCTCTGCAATGCCAGAACTTCTGGTAAGCTCTGTTTTTTTTCCAGGTCCTCCCGGCTTCTTGAGCAGTTTTCTCACATTTATCTCACAGGGCCGAGAGGAATATATGTGTAAACTCTCTTACAAGGGGAAGGAGACCTCAGAAGAGCAGGAGCTTATCCAGGCCAAGCCAGTGTCTGGTGCACATACTGCCCTCCTGAGATAGAGGTAGTAAAGACCAAGTGTCTGCTCCTCTTATTCAAGAGTAGGGATTTGAAGCCTGGGCCCTCATATCCTTGCAGACCAGCTCAACCACTAACAGCACTGAAGAGGACAAGGTTTTCATGAAACTCTTTCAGTGATCTTGGGTTCAAAATGAGAGAGAAAAAACATTCAACCAGCATTGCAGGTTGGAGAGGACATTTGCTGCACAGACCTACCTACCGTCTCTGCTCTTTATCTTCACCTCTTAGAGAAGAAGTCTTCATGGTCATCTCTCTAAGATAAAGATGTCTCAGATGTGGGTAAAGACGTGTTTTACAGGCCTAGTACTGCAGTAGAAAAAGTATGTCTAGAGGTGGGAACTATCTGCTGGACTCTCCCCAGCCTGAGAAGATGGAGCTTCTTCACAAAGCTCAGTTTTGAAACTGGAAATGTATCTGCAGTGCAGCCTCCACCTTTGGCTGTCTGGGATCAAAGAGGTAGAGTTGAAATTTCTAAAACCTACCCCAGCGAGGGATACCCACTGCTATGAAGAGAGTGTGACCAGAGTGGGTACAGCAGAGAGGGCCCTACAGATGCTGCATTTGGTCCTTGAAGGTTGCGGAACTGCAGGTTGAAGGGACCTTGGAGGTTTTGAGGGTCTACCGCTAGAACAGTCTAGAGAATATCTGAGGTTCTGCTCAAAGTAGGGCTAACTTCAAAACTGGCCAGGTTGCTTGAGGTTGGTTTAGGTAAGCTGTGAATATCCCCGGGGATGGAGACCCACCAGCCCTTTGGACTCCTCGCAGAGTTCAACTACTCTTACTGTGCAAACTTTACCTCGTATCTGGTCAAATTGTCGTTATTGTGACTTGTGGTTGGTGCTGCTCATTTTTTGCTGTGAGAAGGACCCATCTCTGATTATATGGAAAATTTGGATTGGAGGAAGGCTCTGACTTGCAGAACTCAGTGGTACAGAACAGCCTTTAGAGGATTCAAAAACCGATAGACAGATAATGAACATCCACAGATAAGAGGATAAAATGCTTAGAAGGGATATAATCCCTTCTGTTCCTGGTGATAAGCCAGTTGCTAACTCACAGAGGCAAGGAGGAAACCCCTTCTGGGAAGATTATTCCAAACCTGGTCATTTTAAGCCATGGATACTTACAGAACTGGATGAAGAAATCTCAGAATCATTTGTGATAATATCTGGAAGCACCAGAAGATTGGAAATGAACAAGCTGTGCCTAACTTTTTAAAAATATTAGGAAGGTGGACAGGAGGAAGAGAACTATAGACGCACTAATTTAACTTCAATTCCTGAAGAATTCCAATGCAAAAATATGGACAAACTATATGCAGGGATCTAGAAGGTGTCAAGGAGAGGAGTCTGTCACCATGAATTTGTCAAGGACACCATCCTTTAAACCCATCTGTAACAAATTGTAAAAATGCCCTGGCCTCAAAACATAAGAGGTTAAGATTCCTCTAAGGTAGCCAGAAAGTAATATGTCTAGGGATGATGGGCTGTGCAGGTGAGTTAGACATCAGTCTGCCAAAAAAGATCTAAGGTTTATTTTGTTCCACAAAGTGCACATGAGTCAGTGATATCAAGCTGCTACTGAAATGGCAAACATCGTCCTAGGTTGTATAAAAAAAGGCTTATTATGATCCAGGAGATGTATGGTAATCCTAGAGACCGGTGATGTTGCCCTGGAGCTCAGGGTCCAGGGATATGACAGGCACAAGAGGCAGAAGAATGGGACAGAGATCAGGGGAAGTAACAGGAGTAATGAGAGCTGGAAGTTATTGTAAAGGGCAAAAATAGTCTAGAAAAGAAAGGGAAAACAGGACATCACTTTGGATTATGCAAGGCTTGCGGGTCAAGCCAGTTTTGGAAACAGAAATTGATGGCAGTTTCTTTTCTCCCTAGATCTTGGATTAGAGTCAAAACTTTAGCCAAATTCAGCACATGGGAAAGGCAATTCCAAGGAGTCCTGGAAGAAGAGATTGCCGAACATACTAGAAGACTTATGGGTGAGTGTAAATACACCGGGCCATGCTTAGAAAACACTTGGGTTCTGCCTTTCTAGAAACTGGCCTGCATCTCCTTCAGCGTCTGCTGCTACCCAGCAAAGGGATAGCAGAGCTGCTGGGCAAATGTTTAATTTAGTGTTTTTCCTTTTGTTAAATGGCTCCTGCTGGAGGAAGGAGCAGGAGGAGGAGGAGGCAGCCAAAGCCACGCTTGCCTGGGGGTGACGTAGTGGCGTCTGCTGCGATGGGACAGCTTAGCCGGCACCGCTGCCTGTCCCCTGGTTGCTCCACATCCAGCAGGATGCAAGATCCATCAGGGTGTCCGTGCTGGGGCGATGTTGAGCCATCCAGGATGGTGCATGGCCCACATGACCTGTCAGGTGTAATTTAGGGCATGCTGCAAGCAAATCCCCAAGCTGCAGCACTCTGTCCAGGTGCCAGCACTTGCTCTGATGCTTGGAACAGGTTAAAGCAGCAAGGGGGGCAGCCCTATAAGCACGTCTGCCTGGGAAGGGAGCTGCTCCCCAGGGCTTCAGCAACACCTGCCCGGGGGGATGAGCAAGGTTTGAGCAGAGAAGGGGACCAGTGACTCCCGTACCCTGCTCAGACGTAGCCAAAGACATGCTGATGCCTCTGGGTTATCCCAACCATGCCATTTTATAAATTGCCTAAAAGCATCCAGCACTGCTTTCATTGCAGTGAATATCACTCTGTTATATACGCACTGACTTCAGCAAAGACAACTTTCAGACTCAAACAAATCCAGGGAAGATTCTGCTTTCTAGCTGGCAAAGGCAAGCCTCAGTATCAAAGACATAATATCCTTGGCTGTGAAACAGTGTGTGTGTTTATCCAGACTTTAAAGGCCTTTTTTATAACTTCAGTCTTAGTTTAATTTTCAATACTCTTATCTTCATGGGTCTTTCTTTTTGTGTGTGTGTTTTTGTTTGGTTGGTTATTTGTTTTTTTTTGGCCATGCTTTGGGAAATATATAAGAATTGGCTATTGGAACATGTAGCTTTGTGCAAAATATTTAATTGAAGGCCTTAATTGCAAGCTGTAAATGTAGTACTAGTAATGGACTGTAAAGCAAGAAACCATTTGGTCAACACACAATAGCTAACAAGTGTTTCAGCAAAGAGAAAAAAATGTACAGAATGGTAGTGTTGTATGGTCATGAGTTTTATTGCAAGAAAATAAATCTTTCAGGAAATTTAAGAAAAAAAAGAGGAGGAACATGTTAGCAGGTCTATAAGCAGTATGATAAAAATCGAGTTTCTTTTTTTTCCTAAAAGAAGAAAAAAATCTTTAAAGCAGACAAAAATGATATATAATCCTTATTACAAATAATTTTGCCTATACGCATTTTCTGGACTTCAGATAAAAACAAATGAGGGCTAGGAGCATTCCCTGGAAAATATTGGTTGCTCTTGTTCAACTCGTGTTTGCTCTCATCGCTGTAAAGCTTGGTTGGTTCCTTAAATGTTTGAGATGACGGGTGTCTCCTGAGAGATGCAGTTGTGAATATTGTGCAGATGGGTACAAAGAGTCACAAATAACTTCACCATTGCACTTGTTATATGGCCAATGAGATGCTTCATGTACAATGCTGCAAGATCAGATGATGCTGGAATTTGTAACTACCATAGGAATAGCTGGAGCATAGAATATTTATATTAATTGGGGGATTAGTTATCTCTTAAGAGCCACCTCACTAAAGGTTGTTAAGAAAAAAGGACAATAACTTCTTTAATGACTACTCAAGTTTAAAGGCACTCTTTAAGAATTAATTAAATTAAGAAGACTATTTGGAGAACTGGAAGACTTTTATACATAAAAGTAAGGTTGTTTGGACTTGTTGGAAAGAGAATTTCAGCGCCTATTAAAGCCTGATGAAGCTAAAAGGATGACTCAGAAAATTGACTGAATAAAAGAAAAACTCTTAAGATGCTCTGAGAATTTCCCACTGCGAGAACAAAGGCAATTAGCAGCGTACTGCATAGGCATGGAGCAATTACATATTCATGAGCCGCAGACATTACCCAGCCCTTCCCCAAAACCAGGGAAGGGGGGACAGCGGTTGGTTTGATGTGGAATCTCATGTTGTCCTTCCCGCCAAGCCATGGGATGAGGTGGCACAAGGTGACCTGAGTCACACCAAGAGTTCCTGGGTGCCAGGTAGGTGCCAGGGTGCAGTATTGCCGAGCCAAGAGCAAGAGGGTGCAGCCCCATTGCAGTTCCTGCCAAGCAGCATTTTCACAGATGAGATGAATCCATACAATACAGCCACAAAATTATTTTACTTTTTTTTTTTTTTGCAATAATTTAAGGTAATATCAAAATACTCTCATGATCCTGAGACCTTGCAGGAAACACCAAGCTGGTTGTAACATGTTTTCTTGCAATTGAGAGTGTGGCTGAATTTGGGTCACAGAGCAGGATAGTATAATTTTATTTAGATGCGAGAACCTTGATATTCTTTGATGTGTCTTTCTCAAGGCAGATCTTGCTATGGTTTCTTTTGAATAAGTGACTTAAATATTTGCATTGATTTCACAGGGTTTACTTAAGATTATTCACATCTCTTATTACAAGCTGTTTAGATTATCCCTGATATAGCAAAATAGGATTTACAAGTCTCCCCTCCACACACAGACAAACTAGAAAACCATCTCTGAGCCTTTTTTATTTTTTTCTTTCTTTCTCTTTTTTCCCTCTTTTTATCTACCATTAAAACAATTCAAACTCATTTTAGGAACAGGGTACTTAAGGTTCCCTGTAAGGGTAAATCCACTCTTACAATATATAATCTCTCTTATAATGTCTCCTCTGAGAGACGCACAGAGGAGACCGTAACTGGAATAATCATCATTTATTGCCTATGATATCCTTAGGTTCAAAGTTTGATTTTGCTTTCTTTAGCAATAAAATAGCCACAAGTCACCCCAAAAAAATCATTTTATTTATTCTTTGCTCCGACACCACTTGAGGATCAGGCAGAGTGGAGTCCCAGCTCTGAGCTGCCACGAGAGGAGGTTATGGACATGGGACCCTCTTGGTAGTTCTTGGTTTTAGCCTCTAGGGGTTTCTGGGATGAACCCCATCATCCTGAGACACCCTTTCCAACCCCAATCTGTCCATAGGGCATACACTGAGAACCAATATTGCATTATGCTACCTGGAGA
>JAWLRI010001031.1:6968458-6978703 GCA_034781795.1 Crypturellus tataupa
CTGAGACACCCTTTCCAACCCCAATCTGTCCATAGGGCATACACTGAGAACCAATATTGCATTATGCTACCTGGAGACCCACAGAGGGTCCTAAAGGGACCAGGGAGCTATCTGGGGGTTCAGGCATTAGGGAATGCAAAGCTACTTGTGGACGTGGACAATTTAATTGTGACCAGACTGAGTTACCTCCATGCTGCTGAGCTGTATTCAAGGATTGGCCCAGTCACCTTCTTCCCTCTGGCGTGGTACAAGCTGCCTGGTGGCCATGGCACGAGAAAAGCCCAACAGTGGAGCTGCAGCATGCCGGAGGAATGGGGTAGGATGCTGGTTTAATGTTAGAAATGATGCCTGCCATCACCAGACCTCCTCAAAGGCTGTCGTTGTTCTAGAGACAGTGGACGAGGTCCAAATTAACACTCCTGCAAGCCACGAGGTGCAGCAAGCCATAGCAGATGCTCCAGATATCCCCTGCTCTGTGTTGGGATGTCTCATAGGCTAATGCTGTGAGGTGGCTCCAAGCTCTCCGGGCCACTTCCCGCCATCCTTGATGCAGATATTCTCTTTGTGTAGAGAATGGGCCCTGTGAGATGCATCAATGGCATCTAGTTACCTGAGAAGGATTATTCCTATGCTATAAGCTCCCTGAACTGACAGTCCTGCCAGGATGCTCCTGCTACATTCATCCTTCTTAACCCTTGAGATCTGCAGGGAAGCAGTTGCTTATCTGGTCTTGATGTGGCCAAGGGGTGCAGAAAAAAGTGTGGTCTCAGGAGCATGGTTACCTGTGCTACAACATGAGCCCAGGATGCACTGGTGCTGGTGACTGCTGTGTCTTCTGCTTCTTTTGTGTGTGCTTGGGGGAGTCGGTTTTAGAGGAGGAAAGAAACTCCTTGTCTACAAACTTGTGGTCTGTATTATCTGAGGATAAGGCGAGACCAGAGCTTGCTAATCGCTGCTTCCCTCTCCTCGCACATTCCGCTTCCATCCTCTGCCAGTCGGATATTCTTCCTGGAGCTGCCACCAGAGCTGGTCCCTGCGGGAAGCTGCAGCTCCGGCACACGGAGACGCTGCCCCTGTGCCCATCACGGAGCAGTGTCCGAGCGGTGGCAAACAGAGCCACGACCGCCTCATCCCCACTGCTCCCGACCGAGCAGGAGCTGGGCTGGGAAGAGCCCTGCAGTCACTGATCTGTGCTGTTTGCATCACTGTGCTGGAAAGGGACCCGAGCATCCCTTTCTGAGCATTTTTTGCATCACTTGCGAGGGAGTGAGTGGGTTCCGTGGGGCAGGTGCCACCGTTTACCTTGTGTTTGTGTATTAGACCTGGCATTAAGGGCTGTTCCCTGCAGCGCTACCTAAGCAGGGAGCGAATCCTGTTGGCTCGGAGCAGGCAGCGTGTTCCTAATCATATTCCTGCAAGATGCCAACAGAGGGCATCCGCTGCCAGGCGCGCGCTCCCGCTGCACCCCGGCCCCAGCCTTGGATTTAGAGCATCTCCGGATTTAACCCTCACCGGCTTGGATTTGCTTTTCGTCCGCAGTTACACACAGAAAAGCTTTTCCTGAGGGGTTTTGCTTCCCTTTGGAGAAAGGAGGAAAAAAAAAGAAAAAGACATTAATAACTGTTCATGACTCTGGTCTCTTGGTCATTGTAGGATTTTGGTGGCTAGTGGCTACGTGTGGTCTCTATAGAGCCCGGTGGAGCGCGAGCCGGGTTCAAAGTGAAGGTGGATGCTCTGATGTCAGCCCTGTAAACAAAATCAGAAGCACTGCTGTGTCGGGGCTGCAGGAGACAGCAGGAGATTTCATGACAAACGTCCTGGCTTTTGTGGATTTAAATTGTCAGGGTTATTTATGGGTGTTTTGTCTGGGTGTTTAATCTCCTTGTTTCGTGTCTCTCATGGATGGTTAAAAAGAAATCGAACTTCTAAGACTTTCTGCTCCCTTCAGTAAATACATATTGATGTTTGGGCCGTGGAGCAAGCCAGCTCTAAGCACACTGTTGCTCTTATTTTGTTACGACCTGGCACCAAATAGCTGGGGTCTTCGAAGGCCAGGCAGCCTGGATGATGGAAAACTCTTTAATTCAGTTTTGACGGGGCCAGCCGAGGTCCCAAGACAACTTCTAGTGTTAGTTGGGGCTCGTGTGGAGGTCAAGTTTGGAAGAAGCAGCGCCAGAGAGATTGTCCGTGAACATCAAAACAGTAGAGATTTCATGGGCATAGAAACTGGGAAGTTGTGCTTCCAGCAGAGCTGAAACTGGGTTTAAGTAGGGACATGGGTAAGAAGAGATGATTTCAAGTGATATATATATATATGTACACGCATAGATATATATAGAGATAAATTGTTTGGTTGGTTTCTTTTGGTTTGGGTTTTTTTTTGATAATGAGGATAGGGCAGCCATATCAAATGCAAAAGACAAACATCTTGCTCATCTTTATTTACTTCTTTTATATCAGCCTGGACAGAGTGCAACCTCCTTAATATCCCACTTGATCTCATTAGTGAAGTGGCTGGTGTTTGCGGAGGTCCCAGCAGTATGTTCTGTTCTAGGGTTTCCAACTGCTCTGCATGCAAAAATAGACTAAACCCCTAAATATCAGGGTGGTTGGTAGGCCTGGCTAGTTCTTTTCTATCTTAGAAAGCCCCGTCACTTTGTCTCATGAAGCTAAAACTGACACAAGTCAATGGTGCAGGTAGACATACATGAACATGGTCTTTTTAGAAAAGACCACGTTTTCTCCAACTGACCACTGAAAAAATATCTGCTTTTAAACATGTAAGCCAGCTACACTCCACATTATACATTGAATAGTGGCCAGAAACATACAACCAAATTTGATTTATAGAATGTCACAGAGACTTAAGAAATTTATGATTTGATTAATCCATCCCATATATCTTTTTCTTTATTACCGGTAATTCGTGCTATACATCATAGCCTTTTGAGCAATCATTTGGCTGGCTGGCTGATACCTGCTAGCGCGCTCTAAGGGTTAAATTCCTTGGTGCACCAGCCACACAATAAGCTGCTGTGATCTGCAGGTTAAATATGTATACTGCATTACTAGCATCTGACTTACCCAATAGATTTGTGCTAGTTTACCAAGTGTGTGTGCATTTAAGGACACGTGGTATGTGCAGAAGGACATTACTGGTGGGGAGAAAAAATCCTTCCAGAATGCACTGACATGTGAGACAGGCCAAATCTTGTAGAAGACGGAGGATCTGCAGCGTTCCCAGAAATGTTTGCAGGGCCTAAGACAGTTTTATTATGCAGAGAGAAGAGGGGGACAGGCTGGTGTCAGTCACTGCTAGCAGGAGCCTGGCAGGGCAGGGAGGCAGTTTGGCTGCTCAGAGCTGATCCCTTCTGCTGATCATCCCCTTCCTTCAGAGGGGAGATGGGGGTTGGCAGAGGGCAGGAAAAGCAAATCGACTCATTAACTCCATGAAGAAATCAAACCAGCGGATCCTCTGAATGAGGATGTGACCGGAGCTCATAGCAGCCTCTTGTCAACATGTTTGTTGCCTCTGCCCCTTCCTTTCTAACTCTATGAATGTTTTAAACTGATCGCAGTAGCTGAGAGCGTGTTTAATGGAGACAGAAGTAATGGATTTCAGTATTGCCAGTCAAGAAAGCAGGAGGCGGGTCCTAAATTACTTTCAAAATCATAACAAATTAAAAAAGGTAATGCAGTTCTTAATTTGGCACCTGCTTTTTTCAGCTGCTCTAGGTCACCGTCCCCAACCTGTCTCTGCTACTGGGAGCAGGATTTGGGAAAGGGGGAGTGTGTGCGGGGGGAGATGCGATTCCCATCGCGGGGAAGGGGCGAGCACACACCTGGTGGCCCTGGGGCGCATTCCCCAGCCAAGCAGCCCCGCAAAGGCTGTTAATCTGCCCTCGCTTTCAGCCAGCCACCTCTTTCAGAAAACCCTGCGTCTTCATTAACTTCCCTCCGGCCACCTCGTCCCACAACCTGACTTCTTTTTTAATGTTTTTAAAAACAAACAAACCAAAAAAAGCCCCCAAAACTCCATTAGGTTCTGAAGAGAAGACCTTGTGTCTCATGTTTAAGCCCACAGCAAATTTTTATGTCCAAGCTGTAAAACCTTGAAAATAAAGATTTATAATTGAGGTTCTGACTGAAGCAGAGTGAACAGAGATGCTGTAATTAAATTCTGTGGTGGATATAATTAACCCATTTATTCATTTATTACCCTTTATACAGCTAATTCAGGCTACACCATCACCATTTGGTTATTAAGAAGCTCTAACCGAGCTGTTTGGCTGGGGCTTTAGAGAAGAGTTAGGTCCATTGTGATACCCTGACGTAGCTGGTGACTGTGCAGACAGGGCTCATCGGACAGAGACTTTTTCAGGAGCAAAACCAGATCCCTGTGGGTCAGCTCAGAAGGTGCCAGGCAGAAAGCTGAAAGACTCTAGATTCTGCTGTGGACGCTTATGCAGAATTAGCAGGTAACTTTGATATGTTTTGGTGTTTTGGGGAGTTTTGTGGGTTTTTTTTTTTGTTTGTTTGTTGTTTATTTTATTTTATTTTTTGTGGACTGTCTGTCTCTACTTTTGTACAGAACTAGCACCCTAGCACTGAGTTCTCCTTTTGCCCTGCCAAGGGCTGCTGCAAACCCCTCACTCACATATGCAGATTTGTCTGCTTACTCTGCTTTATAGTTCAGTGTGGAAATGGCACTTGCAAACCCATAACACAGTTAACTACTCACATGTCCTTTGGGAGAGCTTCATCTGCCTAAAAGCCAGGCTGGCTTCTCCAGAATGGAGCTGTTTCTTTTAACCGAAGGCTCATTTCCCTTCACTTTCCCGCATCCATCGCAAGATAAAAAAACAATGAATCAACCAGAGATTATTTTTCATGAAAGTTTAATCAGACGCTGTCCCTTCCCTGTGCCTCTGTGAGCAAAGCTGGGTGAACATGCAGGGCTTGGATGTGGAATAAAAACTATCTGCTTAAGATAGGCAAGAAGTGCAGAGTCCTTCCCTCACTGGTATCTATCTGTGTGGACAGACTGTCCGGCAGGAGATGCACGATTTGTAGTTTAGCCTCCTGGTTCCTTAGCCCATCTGTCTCTAAGGGAAAGCCAATACTTGCCCCTTCCTCCAGCATGACTCTCCTCTCTCCTTCCCCTTGCTGCTCCTTAATATTTCATGCATCAAAGAAGTTTCACTTGTACTCTACTTAATTAATCAGTTTTTGCATTACAAGAGAGTTACATGCGTTTAAAGTTTCTTTTATCTTGGGAAGGAGAGGAGCCTCGCTGGAGGCTGTTATCGCTCATGAAAGGGTGTCTGAGGGCAGACATTGATGGACTGGCTTCTCTATAGAGGAGGAGGGGAAAAGCCGGCACGAAGCATTCCTGCTGCAAAGCCCTTCCAGCAAAACAGCTGAATTCCCCTTGGCTCCAGCAACAGGTCGCTCTCTAGTCATACCTGGGTTTCCACCTCGTGGGTTTTATGCAATTATTGGCAGACTCTATGGGTGCATTTGCTGCATGCCTTGTATGCCTCCCCCTAGCAGAGGGGCTGTTTGGAGAGGTGACTCGGAGCAAAATGCTCATCTGACTCCGTACGTCTAAGCATGGGTCTGTCTTTGGATTTGCAAGGACCCTTTTCCCTGTGTCTTTGGTCCCAGGAGGGGCTCACGTATAGCATGTATGTGTATATCACGGCTATAATCAAGCATCGTCTGGTCAAAGCCACAGTGAGACCCAGGGTGAGCTACAAAGACGTGCTCAAAGTGATGTGAAACCACGTTGAGGGTGTTACTAGAAAGTGGCCATGAAACAAGAGCAACGGGCACGGGATGAGGATTCGAACATCTTCCCACCTGAGTAACTCAGAATTGTGTGACAGAGGCAGGGTTCTTATCTGTAACAGAACTGTTTACCTGCATCTCAACCCCAAATGTTTAAGTCTTTCCTAACTCTACAAATCTTGCAGCCCTCTCTTTATAATCCTCTCCCCATTATGAAAGTCCACGCTTTCCTGGACTGAAATTGGGAACTGTTTTCCAGCGCAGAAAGCGGCTGTCCAGAAAAAGGTGGGAACCAGCTGCTCGCTCTAACTTGTATTTGAGGAGGGAGGTAGAAATTCAGCTGCTCCTGGCTGCTAGCTTTAGCAACCCTGCTTTGGCAAACTGTCCCCTCAGGGTGCCTGCTGGAAGTGCTCAGGAAGATCCTAGTTTGATGCCCTGTCAGAGATACAGCATTTCCTGCAGCCCTGAGCACAGCGTGGGGTCTGCTGATTCCTAACCTAGAGGCAAGAACGTCACCTCCCCAATTGCAAAGAGCTCTGCCCATCTCCCAAGGCTCTTCCTCCCGGGAGGCATTTTTTGGAATTGCTGACCCAGCCGGTCTCTTTCTTTGCTTGCAAGAGCTGACAAAGGCACAACTTGAGCAATGTGGTTATAGACCATGTCATACGTCTGCAGACCAGCATTTATATACCGCAGTTTAGAAACAAAATTAATTTTGTGGTATTTCTTTCAGAATATATATAAAAAAATCTTTCTTCTTTAGTGGAGTTATTGATGCTGGTACAAACCTTATAGAGTGAAATATAAGCCTCTGATTACAACATAACTGAGTGACTTACTTTCCCCTCCACTTGCTAGCAGGAGGATTTCTGCTATGCCTTATAGATGTATAAATTGTTCTATATATTGCAAATACATAGTGCATTTTAATGATTTCTGCAGAATGTACGTATCTTTTGTAATAGGGCCAACTGAAAACCACTTCAGAAAACTGTTATTGATATCTTTGCAATCACCTCCTCCTCTGTGCCAGCTGATAAAAGATGCATTAGTTCTGGGTGTCCAGAAATCCAGTTCACAGCATTGAAAGTCAAAGAATGCTTCATCTATGACCCTTAAGAGTCACTCTTTTCCCTCCTCGTCCTTTTGCTACTTAGATAGTATAGGTATCTTAAAACATTTTCTAGCAAAATGTCTGCACAAAGTTCTCCATCGAGACACAAAATCTTAGGTTTGCCTGAATCCCACATGGGATAGGATTGTGCAGTAAAATTGCCGTGCTTAGCTATAAGAGATAAATGAGAATGTCTCTAAGCTTGTGTTTAAAATGCACTCAGGTGAAAATCTGGAATGAATGTAGGCAGATGTAGACATAAGGTAGGCATGTTTCAGCATAGCCGAGGTTCCTGCTTCACATGACACTCAGCATATGCTGCGCCTGCTCGAGAGGCTGCTGCACCTGAGAGCAGCGGAGATGCTCTCCCAGCTTAGGAAGAGAAAGTCTGGGCTTTTGTACTTAAAAACCCACAGGCACACAGGCTTTAAATAGCCCTCAGTACCTCATTTTAATCTGTTATGGTTATGTTGGCGTTGTTGGGTTTCTGCATGTAAGAATCACAATCCTCGAGTGCTGACTGCCTCCTGACAAGGAAAAGGGTGAACAAGGAGGCAAGAAAGGTGGAAAATAAACCCGCCTTCTGGGACCCGATTTGGTCCCCAAACCATCCAGTTAGCTAGCAGGAGGAAACAGAACTGGTGTCTCCTGACAACCTGTCGGAGACCTGTCCACTACATCACCCCTTCACTGCGGGTCTTGTCAGGTTAATGAGGTTTCTATTTGTGAGACAAGTTTCCTTCTCTGCTCTTGAGTTTTTAATAGGAACACCAGTTTTGCTGGTATTCTTGGTCCCGAGGCTATTGAAAACCATGGTCGGGTTGTCACTGACTTCCCTGAAAAAGGGTAGGAGTCATGAAATACAGCGGGCAAAAAAACATCAAAAACGGGGACCTCATTTAGGGAGAAACAGGAATCTGGGTTATGGACCATGCTGTTGTCTTGAAAACCCTCCACTTGTGTGCACTTAGTTTAAAGTAACTCACACTAAGCAAGTTGTATGCAAACTTCTCTGGGTGCCCCTAAAATACCTTATTAGTGACTGAAACTTTCTCAGGATGCAGTGTTAATGCCATTCATTTTTTTTTTGTTGAACGCTACTCTGGGTGGAAAATAGAAATCCATTATAACAGTTATAAACCAAGAATAATATATTTCAGTTTGGAAATTTTATTGGTAGCTTTCAAAGAGTGAAACTGTGCATTTAGCTAACAATTCCCTGGAATTAAAAACCAGGTGGAATTCTATTTGCACAAAAATGATAACATAAAGATTTACATTTACGCCAGGAAGAACCTAGGCTTAATATAAACTGAATGCCTCTATTTAAAGGCAGTGGTTTGAAGAAAGTTCTCCTTTGTCATAGTGTCTATGTTCCTATATGAAGGGTTTTCATGCATTTCTCAGTGTGCTTGGCAGAAGATAGATATTAGCTGCACTTTACTGACAGGGGTATTGAGACAAAAACCGAGTTAGCTGGGCAGATCTTTGAGTATGGGCATAGATGAGGCAAAGTCCCTCACAGCTCTAATTTCTGTTGTCCTCGGACTTGCCCAAAGTCATGCAAAGCAAGCATTTGAAGCCACCCTTGCCTTTCATCTCTAAAAACCACTGACCTGGTGGCTCTATTGCACACCTTAGAGCAGAGGAAATTTGGGTATGGCTGAAATCCGTCCCCTCATCGCTCTACTAGACCCCAGAAGCAACCCCAAACATCCTAAGCAAACAGGCTGGAGCTTACATGAGTGAACATACCTTATACCCATTCCTATCCCTGAGGGCCAAAGCAACCAAACACCAAACACTTTTTAGCCATAACACCTTATATGTCATTTCCTATAACTATGCAAATAGTTACTCTTTTTTTCCCAGACAAATTTTCAAAAACAGAAGAAACCCGTATGTGCAATGATAAAGCTGGGAAATTGGTACATTTGTGCTGACACTAGGCTAAGTTAGTCCAGTACCTACCCTTTCCCCCCAAAACAAAAACAACAAAAAAAAAACAAACAAAAAAAAATCAAAACCATGCTTTTCTTCGCCATCCTGCCCTCATCATTGTTTTAAAATCTGATGACCAAGGTACCTTGGAAGGCTGTTCTACCTCAATAGGCAGATGATGGATTGATCTTAATTAGTTTGTGGAAATAATATAAGCCCTAGCATTAAGAATGCTTTGTTGAGGTTTTAACGTCTTCTTTGCTATGTGCGACTACAACTAAGCTCAGGTAGATTAGCAGTCACTGGGAGATCGCTGTGAGTCACTGGCTCGCATCTCCTGCAGGACGTCTCTCCTCGTCGCTGTTAGTCATGCCCAGCTGTGGGCAGGAATTCATGCAGCAACAGGGCTCACAGTGAACATTTTGCCTGTAGGACCAGGGTCCACCTTCAAATTAATCCCCTCAATTCCAGGTTCCCCAGCAGAGAAACTGGTTGTTTCAGTCCTGTCTGGACGCAGAGTAGGAACCAGCCCCTGCAGTGGAGCTCCTCTGGTGTCTCATCTTCGAGCACAAACTCCAGCCCTTTGGGGGTCCTGGGATCCCTATGATGGGCAGAGGTGGGACTGGGACAAACCTTAGCAGCACTCATTCCTCTGGCCCTCATTTAAGTCCTAGCTCTTAAGACCAGACCAGATCTTTGCTGCACATCTCCGATTTGCCCCTCTGGGTTTGTCAGTGTGAGACACCTCCGTGTGCTCTGGAAACTATAGGTGCCCATTGGCCTACAGAAAGGCAATAACGAGCAAAAGGTCACGTGGAGCCCATGAGTGTGCTTGCACCCAGGTGATCATCCCGCAGGAGCCAAGAACCTGGACTTGTGGCAATGAGTGAGATCCCAGTGCTAGAAGGGGCAAGGTGTGGAAGGGGTGGCTGGTTTTCATGAATGAGAAAGAAGAAGGAATGATGTGCAAAGGGAGCAGTCATGGAGTGGGAATTTAACAGCAGAGGAAAGAGAGAAGGCCAGGGGGATGGAAGGGAGGGAAGAGAGAGAAAAGAGGGTGATGGAGGACAAACAGGGCTGTAAATGAGGTAGGGACTGTGCTGCTCACACTGGAGGCGATGGGGAGAAGCTGCTACAGGTAGGAAGGGAAACAAGAGTCTGGGAGAAACAGGGATGAGTTAACAGATTAAATACGAAAGTGGAGAGAGGAGGGAAAAAAAATAAAAAGGCGGATGGCTGGAATTAAGTGCGATGAAAGGCGAGCCGGGGCGGGTAGCGGGTTCCCCCGAGGTTCCTCCCTCGCGCTTTGGGGGCTGCTTCCCGGCGCCCGCGGAGGTGGGAAGCCCCCGGGCCGGGCGAGCATCCCCGGGGGAGGAGGCAGCGGCGGCGGCGGCGGGGCC